>VWZG01004760.1:632771-669228 GCA_013396735.1 Grallaria varia
CGCAGGCTCGGAGGGGAAGCTACAGCCTCGCCTTGCCTTCCTGGAGCCAGGGGTGCCGTGCTCCGTGCCCTGGCCTCTTGTAAGAACGCTGCTGCCCAGTGCCCTGCTATCTTAAAAGTGATCCTCGGCGTGTTTTACCAGGAAAAAAAAATTGTTGGAGGTTTATTGAAGTCCTTTTCCCCTGCAAAACGTGTAGCTGTCAGTTTGGAGTCCGTGCAAGGTTCAGGTGTAGAAAATAGCTCTCCCATAGTGTTTCTGCTCTCGGTCACTACATAAATCTGATTTTTGTCTCGAGCCAGCTGCAAGCCCACCACTTTCTATGTAAACTCCCTTTATAGCCCGGGTTGGTTTTGTGTGTGGCTGTCGGGCCTGTGTTAAAAATGTCTCTCCTTTGCTTGTAGGTTACCTTGGAGGCTTTGTGAAGCTTCATGTGTCATACTGCTCAGGTTAAAGCTCAGGTGGAGAAGAAAATGGAAGAGAGCTTAAAGCCTTCCTTGTGCTTGTGGAATAGGTAGCACTTGGAAGGGAAGGATTTGGAGTATTTAGGCTGTTGGATTTTCCAGCTGAGGGTCCGGCAGTGAGTTACATAAGGAAGTTGTGCTCCGGCTGAGTGTTGCTTGTCTGCAGTGTTCTGTCCCTTACTTTAGTGATCCCTAGGGCACTGTGAGGAGTGTTCCACAGTGTTTGTTGCATCACAGGTGTTTTGGAAGGGCTCTTCTTTCTCGGGAGTGGGTTGATAGACGTGGGAGACATGGCAGTGGGTGCTGAACAGGATAAATGTGGCAGGGGGGAGCTGGGGGTCACACCAGAGGTATTGTGGGGTCAGTGAATCTTCTGTCAGGTAACTTGAGAAAGCTGCTTGGTTGTAGTTCAGTGTGAGCTGAGGGTCAGGAGTCTGCACTCTGAGAGCACTTGTGTTTCCAGGCTGGTTTGTGACAGGAGAGAAGCTGGATGTGTTGAGCCTTTGTTAACACTGGGTGCTTGTGGACTGACTTTTCGTGCTGCTTTTCAAGGATAAAGAACCCCAAGGGATAATGGGGATTTTGTAGGGCTATGAGAGTCTTCAAAGCCTTGGGAAGTAGTGAGAGCATCACCAAAGTAGTGCTGTGTGAGCTCTGCAAAGCACCAAGAATTCCTGTGGAGTGATCGTGATGGCTGTGGAGGAGAGGGAGCTGTTGGGGCTGGAGGCAGCGTTTCCAGCAAAAAAAAACACTGTGAGGAGTGAAATAATGCTGCCTGTTGTAGCAGCTGAGGTGCTTTCGAAGTTGGATGGGAGCGAAGCTACAGGCTGGAAGGAGCACTCTTCAGAGTTGCTGTGGATGTCTCACTCTGACTGCTCCAGTAATCATGGCTGGTTGTTTACGCTCTGGCTATTTTAAACCCCGTGGAGAGCACTCCTATCATCATCTCCCTGTTGTTCTGGGCTCTGGGAGTATGTGGTGGCCATCCCTGTCCGGTTAACGAGGGGACAGCCAGCTTCTGACCTTTGCTGTTGTAACTTGTGGCAAGAGCAGGAGCCTGCAGAGTGTGGATCGAGTAGGAATAATCCCAGTGGACTCACAGAGAGACGCGGTGGGAGGGAAAACTGCTGCTTTGGCTTTTTTTGAGGGTGTTACCAGTCATGGTATATCAGTGTGCAGGGCTCAGTCTGGCCACTGGATCTTGCTCTTGGCAGTTTGGGTTTTGTGCTGAACCACGAAGCCTTTTCTCCAAAATTTTTGTGTCCTCGGATAACTTAGGGATGTGAACTTGGAAAGAAGGAGAAAATCCTGAGTGTAAACCTTTGATATACTGTGTTACCTGAAATGGCCTCTTGCATGTTGAGCTCCTCTGGGCTGGAAGAGGGGCAGAACCACGAGTTCACACCGAGTGAGCAACATAGTTGCTGGTGTCTGAGGCAGCCGAGGAACCTGCAGGGTCTGTCTTAGCTTGTCTCTGTGGCGCAGTTGCTCTTGGGATTGTCCAGAGGCTGGAGCTGGGATACTGTGTGTGCACGGAGCAGCAGCTGTTCTCTAAGCAGATGCTCTGAAAGAGCTCAGGCTGGGTGAGACCTGCTCTCAGATTGCTGCCTGTGTTACTCACTGTAGTATTTTGGGCAGTGGGGCTCCAAATTTGTGTTTAGGTGCTTTTATTGGCTCACAGGCCTGAAACTTGAAATCTTCTTGTAGAACGGTTTGGGGTGTAAGCAGGGCTGCCAGGCAGAATCCCTGGGATAACAGTCAAGTACAGCAATTTAATTGTTATTTGTTTATAACAATGATCTATTTTGTCATGGGTAAATTTATAAGAAATGCAGAGTGAAGCAATCCAGGGGCAGGATGGGAGGGAGACAGAAGGGTCAGAGTGAATGGCTTCCATTTTAAGGTTTAAGCCGAAGCACTTTGGATTCAGCCACATCCCCATCTGTGTTGCTTATCTTTGGGGATTGCAATACCTATAACTGGATAACTAGGGCACCGTTTGGAGTTCTTTGAATGGGAGACCAAGGAAAAGGTTAGCTCATTGTCTTTCATGGGTTCCCCTGTGTGATCGGCGTGAGAGGGGGAAGGGAAGGCAGCAGCTGTGCTTGAGCCCTGCTCAAGTAAAGCATTTTCTGTAGCAGAGGAATTGTGGATTACTACTGCTTGTGTTGTAGAGGCCCAAAACCCAGGTAATGCTTTACAAAACTACGCTCTGACTTCCACGGTGGTGTTCCTGTTCAGCTATGGAGGAGGTTGGTAGTAGTTGCTGTAGTGCTGGAGTCCAGAGCTGCCTGACCTCCGGGGATGCTTCGGCATCACTTCTGCCAAAACAAGCACTGTCCATGGGTGGGATGTGTGGTCAGTGATGCAGACCAGCATTGGTGTTCAGAGTTGTAGTTGTGCTACCTTTGCTGAGCAAATCTGGTGTTATTTGAGTGCTACCAGTTCTGCTGTACAGCAGCCAGTGGGAGCAACTGGGTTCTTCCGTTCGGCCTCTCGCTGTGTGCGTGGAGCTGCCAGCACAGCCCATCTGTGTTGGAGAGATTGTGTACAGGGAAGGCTGCGAGGCTTCTGTTAGCTAGAGAGGTGTTTTGATACTCAGATTCTATACCAGGAGGAAGTTATACATTGCTTTGGTCTTCTTCCTGTGCAGGCTTTGAAAAAAAAAAATAAAAGGGAAAGGTGACAGTGACGTCAGAGCTTGTTTATAACATATACTTTGGTTATTGCTGTGTTTCATGAATCTTTTCATGCTGCTCAGTTGCCTTCAGACTTCTGCAGTCATGTAAGGAGTCAAAGTTGGAGGATCTGAGCCACTTCAAGCAATGCAAAAGCAGTTTCTGTCAAAAGGAAAGGATTAAAATGCTTCTGTTAATCAGGATAGCAGCATTAGAGTAGCAGATGCTCTGGAATCATAGCCTGTAGGCAGCAGAGCCCTTATGGATGTGGCAGGGAATTGGTGGTCTGACCTGGGTGCACAGTGTGAGCACTGCCTGGTGCAGGGCTGCTGCTGGGTGGGTGGAGATGCCAGGTGGATACAGGCTCTGGAACTGGACAGGTGGGTGCTGCTGGCCCAGGGAAGGTGCAGAGGCTCTTCCCACCTTCCTGCCCTGTGGGCCCTGTGCAGAGACCTGGCACTGCCCTCTGTGGTCCTGAGGTGAGGCAGTGTGTGATCCATTCGACTTTGGCCCTCATTCCCTATTGCTTGGCTCTGCTATGTTGGGAGCTGGGAACAATTCATGGCTAAGTGGCTGCGAGTTCCTTTTTGGTTACATAAGTCAGGATTTTGTAACATCACCCTACACTGCCTGTTGCTGAAGGATTCAGGGGCTTTGGGCAAGTAAACTTGCTTAAGGCAGATGAAAAGCTGGTTTCACTTACAGCAGCAACCTGAAGCAGAAATTAGGTTTATAAAAGAGCTAATGATGTGGTCTCTGAGTAAAGTACAGCGTGAAAGCAGCTCAAATTGGAGCAAGGTGGGAAGCCCATGGAGTCTAAGAGGACTCTGGATAATCTAGAGGGATACATTTAGTGTATTGGGGTGGATTTGAGGAGCTCTGCTGTGTACGAAAGCTCAGTAAAATTGCTGGAGCTGACTGCTAAAGGGTGCCGGCTTTTTACTCACCCGATTGGCTTCTTGATGTTGCCAGTTAGGTTGGGCATTCTTACTGAAGGCTGTATTAGCATTAACTTAATCCTTAAAACTAGTCTTATCTTCTAGCCAGAGCAGGTTTTACCAGAAATGTGTTAGACTGGAGGGATTTGTTGTCTAGAGGAATGAATTTGGACTTCTCTGACAAATGTCTTTAGAGTTTACAATTATAACTTGAAACATGTGCAGAGGTACAGTTTAAGACTTAAATCACTTGTGTTTGATAGTTCTTTGAAAGCTTCTTGTGCAGTTTGTGAACTCCTGGATTCAGGTATGTTTTCAAGGCAGAGTCCTAGCTCCTGGGAAACAGAAGAACCATAGAGGGGTAGGGATGAAGCACAGTGCAAGGCTGAATGAGGCTTATGGCACTGGTTTGCCTGTGAGCCCCGAGGCCTCGCTGGCAGCTGATGCTTTTCATGACTCGGGAAGCACAGCTAGGGGGTCTGTGGCATAAGCACACTCCATCTTCCTTAGAATGCTTTCCTGCAACCCCTGAGTAGGAGTTTGGCTTTTTGGGAGCTTATAAGCACATGCAAATCTTATTTTGGAGCCTAAACATCAGTTTCTTGTGTGATTATTTTTTTAGGTATCTTTTAGGGTATGTCCTTCATGGATTTAATGGTAGTAGTTGCATTCAACTTGGCCTTTTGGGCAGGACACCTTGAACCTTGCTTTGTGCTATGCTTCCACTTCCTCATTTTTGCTGAAGGACTCATTAATAGTTGTAAGATGGGTCAGGTTAATGGTAGGATTCACAGCAGTGGGCCTGGCTCCAGGGGTGTTTTGCTGTAGGAGAGATAGCAGAAACTTTAAATTTTGTAAAATGCCTTCAACTGAGCACTTAAACTGGAATTTGTTCTAAAGGCTGCTTGAGTCTTCACTTCTAAATTCTTAAAGCAAAGTCTTCATGTGCTTAAGGACCAGAAACTATCTGAAGTGGGAACTGGCTATGGTTTTCTTCAGGTTTTAGTTTAATATCAGTGTGGTAAAGATCAGACTTGATCACTGACCAGCAAGACTTCCTGGATCACAGGGAAACAAAACAGTTTGGGATCAGAGATGTGCAGGTTTTTAGGTGGTTGCAAACTATAACTGAATTCACCATGTGTTAGGAACTCTAGTTTTATGGGAACTCTGGAGTCATTTGTTCCGAGTTACACAAACCAGCTGGTTCTTGGTCTCCCTCAGCAACAACATCTGGAAGCAAAGACCTTGCTGGGTCTGGTGTTGTGCTTTTGCAGTGCCTTGGGAACTGCACAGGAGCCTGCAAGAGGCAAAGTAACCTCTGGGGCAGGTGCCTGGCTCTGTGCAGCAGCTGTGGGTGCTCCTCTGTGTGTGCCTGGGTAAATGCAGCCCTGTGCAGCACCATTCCTGTCCTTAAACTTGGCTCTGCGGGTCTGACAAGGGGAGTAGTGGGAGTCTTACAAGCAGCTGGAAGGGAATGGCGTGTTAAAGGGATTATCCATGCTCTGCCAGGAAATCCAGTAGTGTGTTTGCCTCTCTGGTGGGCAGAGGCAGCTGGTGCCTGCACTCCAGAGGGGTTGTGAGCGGGTTAAACTTCCTCATTGCTCTCCAAGCTGTTGTTTTGCAAAATACGGGAGGTTTTGTGTTGCAGGGGCTGGAGTTGGGAGATGATGATAAACTTTTCCAAGCACAAGGCACTTACACATTGCTTTTTACATGAGCCTTTTAATCTGTGATGTTTCACTGTGAATTTATGGAGCAGAACCTGAAATGCCACCTTGTCACTGAGACAAGTGATACAAGTGGTGGTTGTAAGTCATTGCTTTCCACTGAGGTAATACCAAGGCCTCCGGAAAACCGAAGTATTCCTTCTAGCTGGCACTGAAGATGTAGGGAATGAAATAGTACTTTGGTGAGAAACAGGGCTGCTGCTACTACCTGAACTTCACTGCTGCCTCTGTCTGAGTTGGGACAGAGGTGGTCCTGCTGTTGCATCCACTTTGGTAAAGCCCTTGGTGCATTCGGGCAGTGGGATGTAGGAGGAATGTCAAGGCAGCTCTGGAGCTATATATTCTACTAACTGGTAGAATGTGTGCCCCAACTCACGTCCATAACTATTTCTCCTTTATAGAGGGGAGTATTGTGTGTTCATAAATATAATCCATGGTAGGCTGTAGTCCTGAACAGAAAACGTGAGTTCTTACAGTTATACCCTCCAAGTAAAACAGGATGAGAAGTGATAAGGAATACTTTTTTATTTAGTGTGTTTGAGGTTTTGAATACTATAGCATTAACTTGTCTTTTCCAGAAAATTTAGAGTCCAATAGCCTTTGGAAGTGGACTGTATTCTATACACCTTTAGGAAGAGTAGGTGTATACCTGTATTTAAGTTTTCGTGCCTGTGCTTGGGAATTTGTGCATGTGGAGATCCACTTCATTGTCTAGACTGACCCTGAGGGTGTGTGTGTGTGGGTGTCTTCATGTTCCTGTGCTGCCCTGATGCAGGAGCAACTCTGAAGGGCTTCAAGCCTTCAGAGATGGCATGTGGAGCTCTGGAGATGTTCTCTCCACCTTCAGGAGGGAGCACGCTCTTCAGTAGGTGCTGCATGTGTGGTGTCTCCTCCTGCCCAAGTCTAGGCTGAACCTCAAAGTCGAGGAAGCTCAGCAGGAGCACTGGAAGAGCTCCCATAGTCTGATGTCAAGTCAGAAGGTTTCCAGCTGGGCTCTTCAGCAGTTGGGAGCTCCTGAGAGCTAAACCACACTTGTGTGTGTGTGTCAGGGCATGTGAAGCTTTGTCTGCACTGCCAGGTTTCTGGGGCACTGCATCCAGAGATTTACCTGTTTGTTGTAAGGCAGCATTCCGGTGTTTTGACAGGAGAGGGTTTGCTTAATGGTGGCCTCCCAGTTCCTGGGAAGTAGAAGCTGGAATTCCCAGAGGTCTGTTCAAGAGCTTAATCCCTCAGAAGGCTCTGTTAAGTGGCAAACTTCTTCCACTCGTGCAATCAGCTTGTCTTAATCATTGTCCTTAAATGTTTTGGTCTGCCAAAAGCCTGGGATGGAAACTTCCCTGTGAACTGATGCTGGGAGGTGAAAAGCTGAGCACACAATGGACCAGGGACAGTATGGAAATGTTTTCTGAGCACTAGATTTAGTTGTAATCCTTGACTGGTGGGTGTGCAGCTTTCTAGACTGAGCCAGGACAGAAAAAACTAGTATGTGTGGGCCCATCATGCAAAGCAGGTCAGTGGCTGAGCTAGAAGCGGAGCAGATAAAGTTTGACTTTAAAGTTTTACTCTATTTTCACTTCCCGCTAAACATCCACTTCCTGAGAAAATGGTTAATGCGAGTTACTGGTAACAGTATTCACTGAACTGTGCTGAAATTCTGCTTCAAATTGAAGCTTGGTAAAATTCAGGAGTACTGTGAATTAGCCCACTCAGACTTATAATGGGAGTTCTTCAGAGGAAAATTTGACTGGCACAGCCACTGGAAAGTGAGGGTTTCCATTCAGGTCTGTTGGTATGGAAGACCTTGTGTTTTATTCCTTTTTCCCACCCGTGATCACTGATGTGTCTGTGAGGAGGCAAACCAGCCCCAGGTTATTGGAGCTGTGTATGCTGCAGGCAGGCTGAGGAGGTGATAAACTGGATCACTGTAGTTGGAGCAGCCTAGGAACTGTTACAATAGAGGGGATAAAATAAGGCTGATACAGAGAGTTGTTGGATTGAGGCCACCTTATCTCTCTGTGACCTGGAGAGGGTGGAAGATATAATACCTTGGTAATGCTGGGGACCAGCGAAGGCAAGCCTGGCAAACCTGACAGACCCTGCGGTGTGGCAGGGATTGCTGTGACTCAGGGCTCTGTGCAACCTGGACGGGTACTGAGGCATGTACCAGTCGTGTCTCCTGGGTTTGAGATCCAGCTTTACTTTCCAGGGTCCTGGCTATTCGTTTTGGGGTGCTGCCAGAGTGCCACTAGCAGCTTTTTAGAAATAACATGGTTGTTTTTGAAATGAAATGATCTGAACTCTTCCTGTTTTGTAGGAGTTGAACGATCTGGCACGTGATCCTCCAGCACAGTGTTCAGCAGGACCTGTTGGGGACGACAGTAAGTATCCTGCTCCCAGCAAACCCCTGCACTCTCCTACTTCTTTCCTTATCCTTCTGAAGCAGGATGTCCAGCTTCTCAGCAAGGAGAACCCTTCTGTTTCTTCTAGTTAGAGTACTAGATACTACTCCACATCCTGATCTTAAATTTGTTGTTCTGTATCTCTTAAACCCCTTCCTTGTGTTAGTCCCACTCTAGTAACTGGACAACTCAATGCACATCTTAAATGACACCTTCTTAATTCTCATGGGGGATGGTTAGGAAACCTCAGTGGCTCTGTGACCAAACCAGCAAGCAGCTGCCCACAGCTTTCTGCACTTGGATATCTAAACTGTATATGTGTAGTCATGTGTTCTTGTAAGACTAAAACAATCTACTCCTAATACTCCTGCTAGTACAGCAAGGTCAGGGTTAGCTCTATTTTGCACAGCAGTTAGGTAACACTGCTTTTTTTAAGAGGGTTATATGTAGTCCTTGGGGTTGAGAGGTTAAAATGTGATTGGAAGGAAAATGCTGATAAATTGCAGCTTGAATCATGAAGTAACATTAGTTGGGTTTGATTGTTTTGCTTTTTTTTTTTTTAATTTTTAGGCAGGATTTCACTCAATTTGGAATACTTCTTGTGGCTTTCTCAATAAGCAAAATCGAAATGTCTGAGCCCTGCTGTCATGACTAACTTGTGGCTTAACTGGGACATAGGTGCTTAGGTATGAGGGAGGAAGTGCAGGGGCAGCATCCTTAAATCATACAATTCATCAGGAACTATAGTGATAGGACAAAGGGGAGTGGCTTCAAGCTGAAAGAGACAAGGTTTAGGTTGGAGATTGGGAAGGAATTCTTCCCTGTGAGGGTCGAGAAGCCCTGCACAGGCTGCCCAGAGAAGCTGTGGCTTCCATATCTGTGGAAGTGTCCAAGGTCAGGTTGGACAGGTCTCTGAGCTACCTGGTCTGGTGGAAGGTGTTGATGGCAGGGGAGTGGAACCAGATGAGCTTTAATGTCCCCTTCAACCCAAACCATTCTGATTCTGTTTGTAATCTGTACTCAGATCAGTGTCCCCCTGCTGGGTCCTGTGTAAGGGACAGCCTCAGGCAATCTTTGTGGCCCACACATCAGCTGGTGTTTGCTGTGCCAGGCTTTTCACCTGAGGTGTGATTTGAAGTTGTTGTTCTGTCCTTTTGAAACTCGAGGAGGTGTGTTAAGCAGGAAAACAAGCAGCTCTTTAAAATCTTACCCTATTTTTTGGTCTAATGTTGATTTATAATAAGATCTGCTGTTGTGCCTGTATTTTGACCTGGCGCAGAAGGCAAGACTCATTGTGTGACTTGACTTGATGCTGCTTATATGGCTAGTTCTTAGTTCTAAGTGGTCTCCCCAGTCTGCTTTGATTAGAATCATGGAATATCCTAAGTTGGAAGGGACCCACAAGGATCATCCAGTCCAACCCCTGGCCCTGCACAGACACCCCAACAATCCCACCCTGAGGGCGTTCTCCAAACTGAGCTCTGGCAGTCTTAGGGCCCCCTGGGAAGCCTGTTTAGTGCCCACCATCCTCTGGGGGAAGAACCTTTTCCGGAGATCCAACCTAACCCTGCCCTGACACAACTTCAGGCCATCATTAGCATATGATCAGCTGTGAATAAGGCACCTTAACTATTGCCTTGTACATTATTGTGGTTTTCTGTGAAAGGCCTTTAATCTGCAGCAGTTCTGCAAGTTGTACCATCTCTCCATATTCGCCAGAGAGTGTAAAATTATAGTTAACTACTTTTTTTAAAAACAGCATTAAACTCTTATCATAGCTTAGGTGAGCAAGATCAGTGGGATGTTTGCAGTGAGATAAGAACACTTGCAAATCCCCCTTTTCAATGTGGTGTCTGACAAGTGTGCTGCCAGCAAAGCATCCAAGCTCCTGAGAGAGGGGATATTTAAGTAGGGAAACTCTCCATCTGTGTGCTGAAAGCTCTAAGCTCAGGTATCCTTTCTAAAAGTAAAAAAATAACTGCTGCGATCTTTCTGAATCATTTCTGAATCCTTCAGCAGTTCTTAAGTATATAGAAACTTCTACATTCCTATAGGAAATATAGGGCTAGATTAAAGGAAAGCACTTGAAACTTGAGAATGAAAATACTGAAACTAGTGAGGGTGTTACTGTTCTGCAGAACTTTCAAACAAGTGAAAGCGCAGCTTGGTTTTGAGGGTGTGTAGCAGTAGGGTCAAGCTTTTAGTTATTTCACAACTTATTTCTGCTTTCCAAGTAGTATTTCAAAGAGGCTTATAGTTTCGTGGAAAAGAAATTACTAAGATGGAGAGCCAGGCTGAGGCTCTTATTTCCTTAAATTAGCAAGTGTGATTTGTGTCATGATAAACTGCTTTGTGGTTTCCAAAGCCTTATCAAAGGTGATGATGATTGTCTGGCAGAGGAGGTGGTAACAGAAGTTGACTTGGAATGGAAAGTTACTACTGAGTACAGAAAGCTTTAAAGTACTGTTCAGTTCTTCTTGTGCCTCCTTTCTGAAAGGCCTCTAATGAAAGACTTTAGTTATTGAGAGCAACAATTTGGGTGTGTGTAAGCGGATGGCAGTGGCAGCAGCAGTTCTCCCAGATCCCTGTGCTCCAGCTGTGCCTCGGCTGCCTTGTCAGAGCCACATTTCCTGAAGTTCAGGACATGCTGTGCTTGCAGAGTGCTCTCCTGTGACTACTCCAGCTGATAGAAGCTGTCCCCAGCTATAAGCTTCTGATCCCTGTAGTTCGTAAACTTTGGAAAGTAAAGAACTGTTCCTGCCTTGTAAACTGTAGGAACGGGATTTTCTTGACAATGTAATTTTAGCCCTTTTCCACCCACCTGTGGCCTGTGTTTTGGGAATATGCTTGGGACTGGATGACACTGGTGTGCTTCCAGTGGCTTAGCTGTTCCAGACATCTACCTATGCTTACCCACTGAAAGTCAGCAGCCCCCTTACTTTGTAAATACCTCTGTATGGCTGATTTCAAAGGAAAGAATCAACTGGAATAAGCTCTGCATGACAAATCCATCTTTTAGTTCATTGGACTTGTCCTGGATGTTGTGAGGATCTAAAGCTTAGATTAAACAAGCACTTAGCTTGAGTCTGGAGTTGGAGCTTTCAAGAAGTTAAGATTCACTGTGGAAATGTTTTTCTTTCTGGTTTCTTGTTGGGCTTAAGACAATAGTTGGTTATTTGAGCTTCTCTTTTCAGTGGTGCCTCTCTGTACTCCGGTGCAGTCACAGTGAATCTCATCAGCATCTACTGGTGCCTGTGAGATTTCTGCCGGGTTTGCTCTGATTGGCCACAATCTTTCATGTGGGGTTTCTGCTGCTCCTTTGTCCTCTGCTTCAGGTTTCTCCCTGTCCTGCTGCAGATGGTAGGGACTTCCTGGCAAGCTGTCTGATCCCTTTGAAAATGGGGGAATGCTACATGTGGACATATGAGCTGCTGCCTTGGTTTCCTGGCTCTGCATTCAATGTAGAGTTTCTCAAAGGCTGCTACATCCAAGCTCCTGAGAGAGGGGATAATTAAGGAGAGAAATCCTCCATTTGTGTGCTGAGGGCTCTATGCTCAGGCATCCTTTCAAGAAGTTAAAAAAAATAGCTGCCATGATTGTTCTGAATAATTTCTGAGCTATTCAGCAGTGCTAAACTGTATGGAAACTTCTACATTCCTGTGCATATGTAAGACTAGATTAAAACAAACCTACTCCAGCCTAACACTCTTCCTCTGGCCTTGCAGGGCTGTTCCCACTTTGCTTTATTTCTTCTTCCTTGTATGAGATCATTCCCAGCTGTAATGCCTGTACTATGTGTAATTAAAAACTGCTCATGCTAGATTAGAACAGGTAGTACCACTCCTAACTTTTGGCCCAGGTAGTCCTGACAGCTGTAGACACCACACAGCTGCAGGTGGTTTCATCTTGAACACTTCCCTTGCAACAGCTGGAGTCATCTCCAACTCCCCAGCTCTGAAGGTGCCATGTAGCTGACACCCATGCTGAAGGGAGCTTCCATGGTCCTACTTCCCAAATAGCTTGTGTGCTCTTTGCACTGGCGCCTGTGGAGATGCAGGAACTCTGAGAACTCCCTTACATGTTGCATGCAGATAATCAGCTTTGATTGTTTTCCTTTCCATTATAACAACATTCTTCATGAGTCCTCTCTATTACCAGATTAATGTTCTCTTGGACAGATGCATATGAGTGAGGACTAACTTTTGTCCATTTAACCTAAAGTGTGTCCTAGCACATCCTGGCCCTGAGTATGGGCAGACTGTTATTCCTGCATTCTCTTAAGACACTGCCTGCTGCTGCTCTAATGAAATCTTGAGGCCTCTGTGGAGACCAAGCTTAAAAGTTCAGTGAGGATAGCACTGACTGGCTTAAATTCCCTCTGCACATGTGATGTACAGAGACCCTGGGCTAGTGTGACCACAGGTCTGAGAGGAGTGCAGGTAGGAGTTTGTGCTGTACCTTTTGTCCTCAGAGGGCAGTTGTGGAAACTGGGCTTTGATTCAGCTGCTTCTTTGGAAACTACAGAGTTTAAACTCACAGTTCTGAGTCTGAAAAGTTTCTTAGAACTGTCTGGATTTCTTTTGTCACAGGATTTTTACAGGGCACACGTGTGGTACCACAGCAAACCCAGAGCGTGGCCCAAGTGGCTGTGGAGTGTTGAGTGCTTTGCCCTGTGTCTGTTTAATTCATTGGCTCCCTTCCCTGGGGCCTTTCAGAAGGCTTTGTTTGGAAAATAGACTTTTCTGTGCTGCTTTGTCTGGAAGAAAGTAAGATCATTACTTGAGCTTCTCCAAACTGAAGTAAATCTCTCTCTTTTTCAGTGTTCCATTGGCAAGCTACAATAATGGGACCAGTAAGTATGAGAGAATTGATGCTCATGGGTTTTTGTGGCTGGTTGTCTTGTAATAACTCCTCAAGCTGCAATGATTCTTTTTCATTAACAGAACGACAGTCCCTATCAAGGTGGAGTATTTTTCTTGACAATTCACTTCCCAACAGATTATCCCTTCAAACCACCTAAGGTGAGTGGCTTCTGCCATAAATCCATCTGTTACCATGTAGTGTGCTGTATATATTTGTGAGCCTACACTGAAATTTTCCTTCTTCTGCAGGTTGCATTTACAACAAGAATCTATCATCCAAATATTAACAGTAATGGCAGCATTTGTCTTGATATTCTACGATCACAGTGGTCGCCAGCACTAACTATTTCAAAAGGTACCTCCAATGCTCATTTAATTTTACTCTGCTGAAATGAAGTACTGATTTGGGATGTAAAAACTGCTGCATTCCTGCTGGCATCAACCATTTCTGTGGTCACTGCTTCAGTCCTGTGACTCTGCATAGAGTTTGCAGCCAGTTCCTGAGTGCAGGGTGCTCGGGACATCCAACTTCCCTGTGGCCATAGGGACACTCCTCAGCTTTGCCAGTGGATCAGATAAGTCTTGCTACACAGAGTACATACTCTTGCCATCTCACCTCAGAGTCTGAACACTTTAGCTAAAAAAAAATATAAAATTAAACCTTGTGTGTGACAGTGAAATATAGTTCAAAATACACACCATGTAAAATGTGTAAGGGAGCAGCTGTGGCTTTTAAAAAGTTATAAACTTACTCTAATTGTTTATCAACTTAGAAGATTATTTTTCAAGGAAACATCATAACTCCATGTTGGTAGCTTTTAAACAAAGCTTTCAGTGATATGAACTAGGAAAGCATGTTTTGAAACTTAACTAGCTTGCACTAGCTTAATTTTTTTTTTTTTAGCTAAAAATATCTTAGTCCCTGTGAACTGAGTTAGTGGTTAGCTTGGAATATATGCTTTGCCTGGCAAAACAGTACTCATTTTTAATATAAATAGGAGGCTTTAAATGCTTGAAAGACGACCCAGGTTGGAATTGTATCAATTTTTCTGGCTAGTGAAACTGTAGCCTTATAAACTGTAGGTCAAGTTTGTAGGTGTAGCCATGGCTATTTAGGAATATTTTGGGTCTGCCCTGTGCAGGGACCATGTCTTGACCCCTCTTATTTTGTAGTTTCACACTGTCCTTGTAATCAAATACTGCAGTTGCAACATTGATGAAATTATCCTTCACATGTCCCTTCTCTGAGGCTTTTCTGTTCCCTGTTCTCCTTCTCTCCAACTCTGTGTGACGTTTTTGGTTCAGACAAGTGATTCCTGGTACATCCCTTGGACATCATCACTGTCCCCCTTTTACTGAACCCACAGAAGTTCCCACCTTCTCTGTCCAGCTAAAGGCATTTGTAGAAACAGATGGAAAGGCAAAACAATATCTCCCTGTCTCTTGTCAGAAGTGAATCTGCTTGTGCACAAGGCTGAAAGTCTTTGTTGTGAGTTGAAAGAACTGCAGAAATGGTGTCAGTAAAGGGAAAATGATTGTCAGGTTGCTGCAATTTCCTTACAAGTGCTCTCAGTCAGTACTGGCTGCTCCTGGAAGCACCAAGTTAGCACCAAGCACTGACATCTGTTCTGGTTTGTTTTAATTGCTGTATAACTGGGCAGAATGTGTATTGTTTTAGGGAGTCTAAAAGGGCCATATGGGCAGTGGGGTGATAGACAGCATGCTTGAAAATACTGGGAGATAGACTAGAATTGGGACAGTTGGGAAAAAGATGGAGCAAGGATTTAAGAGGTTGGTTAAGGGCACCAGTGGATTGAAAATACGTCCTAATGTTAATTCTGCTACCCAAATGCATTTGCAGTAACCTTTAACATCTCTCTTCGTTTTTCTGCTTTGAACTCCTTTTTATCACCCTTTTCAAACTGTATCCCGCTGGCTCAGCTGGAGTTCTGTGGGATCAGGCTGGCTATTCTGTGCCACTGTGCCCCTTCCACTGCCCCATCTCCTGTGAGTGCCCTCCTGAGATCAGGGGGCTCTGTGGTGCTGACCACTCCTCACTCCTTGCAGAGGAGTTCACCTGAATGCCCCAACTCTGCTGCACATACCACAACACCCATACAGCTGTAACCTGGGAGAAAACCTTGTTCCAGTTCCCTTGGGGTACATTTATTGAAGGAATTAAAGCAGCAGAGCAAATGCTTATATGTGACTTCATAGAAACTGGGAATCTTCCCTCAGAATGACAGAAAGCAGACCTCAACTTCAGAAGCAAAGAGCTGATACTTAGGGGAAGTATTCTCATCTTGAACAAGTGTAAATAAATTCCACAAAGGCGACTTGAATGTTTTAGGATTCAAATCTTGTGTTCAGTCAGGTTAGAACATGTCATGACAGACCTTGGGGCTTTTTCAGCTCTCTAGTAACTGATCAGCCTTATCAAAGAATGGATGTGTTCCTAGCAGGGAAAGCTGTTGGATTAAGTAATTTAGAGAGAATAACAAGACTTAGAATATTCAGCAATAAGCTCATATCTCTTCCAAAGCAGCAATTTAGTGTTTGTATTGTAGGTTTCTTAGAGTGTTTCCTGAATTGTGCCACTATTTAACTGGGATGCTACTGGGAGCAAGCTGTTTGAATTTAAAATCTGTAAGCAGATAACTAGAGCACAGCTAAAAAAAAAATGTGCTTTCTACAGATTGAGAAATCTGGAAAGACTAGAAACAGTCCTTCTAGGAAAGAGCTTATCATGCACAGCTTCTTCCTGAGGCAGCTGGGAGGCAGCACTCTCAGCAGCTTCAGTGGGCTGGGTGCTGTGTTGCAATTAATGTGTGGTACATGAACATGAATTTCACCTCAATCTCCAAGGAGGGAGGGGAAGGGGTGTGCAGTGACTTCCTTTGGATTGAAAGGGCCACTTTTTGATGAAAAGACAGTGATAAATCTTGTTAGATGTAGTTAATCATCCCTGTTCAGTGGTAAAGGTAGGGGTCCTGGGCCCTCACACTCTGGAGCCCTCTGTAGGAAACTTGATAAAGTGATCATGGCTATGATAGTGGTGACTGGCATTTCAGTTTTTTGTTCTGTCCCTTCTGGAATTATTAACAGGTTCCTAAGACTTGAGAGAACAACAGTGAGTGTCTCAGTGGAACAACTGGCTTGCTTGTATTAGTAATTCTGAACTCAAGTGTTCCTTAAAGAATACATATTGGAGAATAAATCGTCTCAAAATAGGGTCTTAACCACACCTTGGTGGGCAGTTTGAGCTCCAAGGCTTAAGCAGAATGTGTAGGCTTGAGTTAAAAACATTATCTTCAATTCTGCATAAATAAGAATCCCTGTTGCCTGAAACAGGAGAATGAAGTGTTTTAACACGATTACAGCTCTTCCCAGCCACTTTGGGGGGAAAGAACACACTTTCTCCTGAACTCGGCAAGTGGATTTGCAAGAGTTAATCCTGAAGTACTTCTGCAGTAGAAGCCCAACAAGTCACTCTGTCCTGTCCCACTTCTCCCCATGTTTTGTAACTAATGAATCATGGAGCCTGTTGGAGTGTGCTGGAGGGGCAGTGAGTAACTTTGAAATCATTCATGCCAGAGTTCAGCTGCCACTGTCCCAACTTCCATGCCCAGCATGGTGTGGATTTTCTGTGGTGCTGCTCTTCAAGAATTGCTTTACTGAGACTTCCTGTGTGGGAATTCCCAAGTACCCAGCGACCCAGATGAACTGGACCTTCACAGTGCAGTTTTAAAAAGCCAGGAACATGAACAGAAACAACTTCCCAGTTTTTAATCTGCCTGTTGTAGTGCTTACCCAGATAGCCTGGAGTGGGTGGGGTTTGTCACAGAGCATGGGTCAGTGTCTCCATATGTGCTGAGTTGGGGGTTCTAAGGGAAATATGCCCATTTTTGCATTTCAAGTCTCAAAACTGAGTGTAGCCACTTGTTCAGCTTCCCAGGTGTTGCCCTTGCTCCAAAGAAGTTTGTGCTCACAGGAGTGTAACTGGCAGGTCGAGGGATGTGATCCTTCCCCTCTGCTTGGCACTGGCAAGGCTGGATCTGGAGAACATACCCAGTGCTGGTCTCTCCAGAACAAGGAAGTCATGGATATGCTGGACAGACCCCAGTGAAGGGCCACGAATGCCATGGAGGGACTGGAGCACGTCCCATTACGAGGACAGGCTGGGAGCTGGGACTGTTCAGCCTGGAGAAGAGAAGGCTCGGGAGGATCTTACCAGTGTCTATAAATACTTGAAGGGAGGGTGCAGAGGTGACAGAACCAAACTGTTCTCAGTGGTGCCCAGTGACAGGACAAGAGGCAGGGGCGCGATGAACTGAAGCACAGGAGGGTCCCTCTGAACAGCAGGAAAAACCTTTTAATGTTTTAATTTTACTGTGAGGATGCTGAGCCACCAGCACAGGTTGCCTTGGGAGGTTGTGGGATCTCCTGCCTTTGAGATGCTCAAAGCCACCTGGACACAGTCATGGGCAACCTGCCTTAGGTGGCTCTGCTTGAGCAGGGGGCTGGACAAGATCATCTCCAGAGATCCTTTTCAACCTCAACCAGCCTGTGATACGCTGGGCAACACTTAACTTTTTTTCTTTTGTTACCAGAAATTGTTGAACTGACTTAGCAGGAATTCAAGTTGCTTTGAAGCCAGAAGTTTAAACTGCTCATATTTAAAGGTACACTTCCTGTAAGGCTGGGGAAGATGGCTGGAGGAGTTGGAAATGGGACTGTGGTTAAGCAATAGGATTGAACTGGAGCAGAGTCCAAAGTTGCTTTAATTTTTTTGATGCATTTTGCGTGTTCACAGTCAGGAGCCGCTCATTTGAAGCAGTTGGACAGTGGTGGTTTCAGTGTATTTAATGTTGAAAGCTTAATGTTTTTCAGTGCTGATAAAACTTTTGACAGCTGCGTGCCTCAAAAGTTTCAAGGATCTGGGGCCTGAAACTCCAAAGCAGTGATTGTATAGGAGAGAATGCTCCTTCCAGGAGTCAGATTTCTTCCTGAATTTGAGGAATAAAGATGGAAGTATCTGTGGGCCAGGCATCAGCAAAGGAGTCCTTGCTGGTGGGAGAAGCAGGACAGCTGGATGTAACAGCCAAAATGGAATTCAGAATTCCTCAGCAGTGTTATGTGTCCAAGTCTCCTATTTCTGCTGGCAGAGGTCTTTCACAATCAATTAGATCTGAGCTGACAAAGTGTTAATTTCATATTCAGAGACTTTGCTAGATCAGGAGCCGCAGCACTGTCTGCCAGAGCCTGTGGCCTGGTCTCCAGGAGGTGACAAATGGCTTTCCATAGACAGACTTTATGGGCACAGTGTTCATCACTGCCCTGGGACAGAGCAGGTGGGGTGGGCTGCTGCCATTACTGGGAACTCGTGATGGCCAGGAATCGATGCCTCTGTTTTATCCAACTGTTCCATGTCAGTGCATGGCCTTTTTGATTATAAGGTGATCCTGAGACTCCTGTGCGACTCCAGCCAGGACAGAGAGCTGAGTAAGTGTCATCCTGCTGTCCTGACAGTCGGGCGTGCAAAGCAACCATCTCAGCACCTTCTTGGGACTTGATTTAACAAACACTTTGTTGGTGCAGTCTGTGTGCTTGCTTAGAGATGAACCCTTGCTCCTAGATGGATTCTAAACTGGCTCCTCTTTGGAGAGCAGTAACTGCACCAAGCGGCTCTTGGATCTCAAAACACACCAGTTGTTTCTTCTGGGTAGCTCATTGTCTTGGAAAATTTGGGGCTTTTTATCTCTCTGCTGTGATTCAGCTGGAGATTCCATTGCCCCTCAGTTGCTTTTCCCTACCCTAAAGTGCCTCATGGATGAGTGCTTTACTGGAGCAAGCTTGTTTGGAATTCCAGCTAGACTTCATCAGCAGTATCTGTAGTGGCTGGTACTCTGTGTCAAGGGGATGGCTGGAGTGGTGGATATTAGACCAGTCAGGCTTTGCAGGCAGAGTGAATGATCTGGGATTTGTGTTTGGAAGATGAGGAGATGGAGACCAGCTGCTTTTGAGCACCTCTTCACCTCTGAGTTCCAGGAACTTCAACGTGCCTCTTAAATTTGGATGAGCCAATAGATGTTCCAGTTGGCAGATGGGCTTTAAATTGTGTTCCACATTGCTCATTTGGCTACTGCTAGAAGGACTTGTGGAGAGCTGACGTCATGGATTGTCCTGACTAACCACTGAGCTGCTTCACGGCAGAGGAAACTCAGCCGTGGAATTTACATATGGAATTTGCATTTTGCCCACACCTTCAGTCTGAGGTGGGGCAGGAGCAGGAAGTTGCTCACCAGAGGTGGTGGGCTGACCTTGGTGCTGTGAGAGCACAGCAGCTGCTGAGCAGGTGAGGTGGATCATGCAGTGGTGAGCTGGAACTGAGCCTGCTGACAGTCTGTCAGTGGCAAGATGAGCTGCCTGGAGAAAGATTGTGCTTGAATTTCAGTGTGTTTTGTGCTCTATAAATGAAAGTCTTGCAGTGGGAACTTGGATCCAAGTTGTGCTGTTTTATGCTGTTAGAACTTACTTTGCATGTTCCTCAAGCAGTCTTAGTATTTGTGTTCAGTGATAATTCTGCCTGATTGAGAGTGCATTTCTCTCACTGCTCTGTGGGGAAGCTAAGCCCATTTTTAGAACCACTTTGTTAGCAGCCTTTCTGCTTGATGAGGTTGGTTCTCCCAGTTCTTTGGTGCTGAGAAGTACTCGGTCTGTGCAGCAGGAAGTACACTGAGGAGTGAGTTGTATTTGTTGTCTGGAGAGATGGATGGGGAGCACAGCTGAAGGGTTGGAGGTCAGTAGGCTGTCTGCTTGGTGAAATAAAACAAAGCAAAACCAATTTTGGAGTTAAAGAGGGCTTTAAACTGACAGTGGTTTTAAGTTGCTTAATGTTCTGCAGACTGGGCAACTCTGACAGCTAAGAGTGAGGAGAAGAGAAATAATTCTGTAGAGAGTTGTTTCGAGGGATGAACCCTTTGAATCAATGGCAGGTAAAATTTATTTTGATGTTAGTGGCAAAAGTCCAGACTTGAATTCAGAGAGTGCACACTTGTTACATCCCTTCCAGGGAGACTCAGAGGGATGAAGCTGATAACGCTTTGCCTGTGGTCATGTAGGATGTGTAGGACAAGGTGTGAAAATGTCACTTACCTGCCTTGTGTAGTTACTCAACTTGATTCTGGGCTTACAGAACTTTTTGGGAACTTTTTTGTTGTCATCTACTAATATTGTAGTCATTTGACTCGTAAATGTCAAGGCTTTGCCGTGGAATTCATTGCAGTAATACTTCATTGCAGAGGAGGGTGGTCTGGTGAATCTCTTATTCCACAGTGTCGGTTTATTTAGTTACTCTGATGCATCAAAGAACTCTGATACACAACTGTCATATTTGAGGATTGCTTCCTCTTTACCCTTGCACTTGAAATTTGAGAAGGTGCCTTTTCGAAGAGGTTTTTCCATAGTGGTCTGAAGGCTCCTGATGTTGGTTGGTCTAAACATGTGTTTTGTGCAGTGTTCTAGTGGAAAACCTCAAGAGAAACTTCCTGAATTGGTTTGGACAAATAGCTGGGTTCAGCAGGATATTAAAATGAAACCACTTTAGATAACTAGTTAAAAATGCCCTTCTGGCTGAGGCTGTACAGATGAAAAGGGAATGATGTGAAGTCACCAGCAAGAGAGAGTGTAATTGAGAATAGTTTATTACTGAAGACTTAGAAAAATAAAACAAAGCAGCTGAATGTGGCAGTGCAGCTTGAAGCCAAATGATTGTGTCCATTTTTATTCAGTGTTTCTGGAGTGCTACTGGGAAGTGAACTGCTGAGTGCTGGGCAAAGGGGTGTTAGGGTGGACAGAGGGCACTGCCAGACATGCTGATGAAGGCTAAGCCATTGTGTTCAGAAAAGACCTTGGTTTTTAAAAGACTGTGTGAAGATAAAACTTGAGGGAATAGTTACAATAGTTGATGAGAACTTTGATTGGGTTTCCTGCTGTTTCTGGTGAAGGCAGGGAACAGATTTGAGCTGACTCACTCATCCTGCAGCTCAAGAAACTGCAGTGACCAGAGTAGTGGAGTCTGACAGACAGAAAGGAATGAGCTATAGGAAAATTGCTGGAAAAACAGCAGTTTTGAAGCTAAACTGACTGGGAGCAGCTGTATGTGTCAAATCCCATTGCTGAACATTTCACTCTGTGTATATGGGGGGAAAGAACTGGTACTGGAGCTGTACTACAGGTGCTGAATGCATTTTGTCCCTTGCTAAGGGACAGCAGTTCAGGGCTAGTGGCTTCTACATGCCTCCCTCACACTCTGAAGCTGTGTTCTGAGAGGGAGCTCAATAAATAGTCCAAGTGTCAGTTATGGTAGGGGAAAATTAAGCTCTTGACTCTCTCACAGTGTACAGTAGAAAACTGGGAGGAGGGGGAAGAGGTTACTCTAGAACCAGGAATCAGTTTGCTTAAATCAAGGCCCGTGTATTACCACACCTTACCTGGGTGCTTTGAACTTGGACTTGATAACTGATTAATGAAGGACCTACAGAAATAGGGGGGTAAACTGAGCTAAGTGGCTTTCTGGGTTCTTGGTGCTCACACCACCAAGCAGCTCACCCATCTCAGACCTAGGGAAGCTTTCACTTTTGTCCCACTTGGAAAAAAAAACCCAACCCTCTTCTTGTGTTCCACTGAATATCAGACCTGGCTCCCTCTTCCCTCTGGAGGGTGGGCAGGCCCTGGCACAGGTTGCCCACAGAAGCTGTGGCTGCCCCATCCCTGGAAGTGTCCAAGGCCAGGTTGGACAGGGCTTGGAGCAACCTGGGATAGTGGAAGATGTCCCTGCCCATGGCAGGGGGTGGAATGAGATTAGCTTTAGTGTCCCTTCCAACTCAAATAATTCTGTAATCTATTTTGTGGCCTCTGTTTTAACCTATCTTAACTATGTTGTTGTTTTTATGGGCTGTGTGCTGTTTCCTTTAATTTTTCATGGATAGCTGCCTCCTGCAAGTGATGGAAATTGGAGCAGATTTGTGTTTTAGTGTCTTCATACTCCTCACTCTTGTCATCTCCAACTTGCTCGGAGGCTGCACTGTGACAACTCTGCGTTGCTGCAATTGGTGAAGGGACATATGGAGTGGCACTGTTTGGTCCAAACAGCCTGAGAGAAGGGAATGTTTGGCATTTCAGGGAGGGGCACAAGATGTCCCTGCCATGCCTCGTGTAGTGTTGTCCCAATATGCTTTGCTTGTAACTCACTGCCTTCTCCTCTCCTCTCTGGTGTGAACGCAGGAATGTCCATGTGCTATTTGTGGCTTTGCAGCAGTCTCCTGGCTCCTTGTATGGATGAGGGTTGTCACTCAGCCGAGCAGGATGTGGCCACTGGGATATATGCACTATATATTTATAGTGAAACACTCAAGTTGTGGGGCTCTTGGACGGGGAGCAGTGCAGGGAGCTGGGTGGTCTTGGGTCATTTTGAATACTATCCTACACTTTATCCATCTCACCCTTCCTTATGCTTGGAAAATAATTGGATAAAGCCTCTTCTTTCATAGACTAGCATATGTTTTAAACAGATCATCAAGGCCAGGTTGGACGGGGCTTGGAGCATCCTGGTCTAGTGGAAGTTGTCCTTGCCTGTGGCAGGGAGTGGAATGAGATGAGTTCTCAAGTCCCTTCCAACCCAAACCATGCTGTGATTCTTAAAGAGCTGTGAACAGCCCTTTCTTACTTCATCTCAGCTGCACCTGTCTGCTGTTTGACTTTTGATTAGTGCTACTCCAAGTCATTTAACAGTGAGGTATCTGGTTTAGGGAAAAGTTGAATTTCAGGTGCAAAAGCAAGGATGTTTTCCCAGAAGGCTCTCAGATACAGGTTCAGGTAGACACTTCTGTCTTGTGATTTAAGGCTGCTGCTGGGTACACTTATCCAGGAGGTTACTCCTTGTGATATTGTGGTCATGTGAAATCGTGTAGTTCACTGGCAAGGAGTTCTGTTTAAAATCACTGAGGTGATGTACACGGTATTTCTGCTCCTTTTGAATTTTAAATGCTGCTTGTGTTGCTGGCTGGAGGGGAAGGAAGGGTGTGGGCTGACTTGTGCAGGTGTCTTCAGCTGCACTGAAACTAATTGTGCCTCTTTTCTCTCCCTAGTACTTTTGTCCATCTGTTCTCTGTTGTGTGATCCCAATCCAGATGATCCTTTAGTGCCTGAGATTGCACGGATCTACAAAACAGATAGAGAAAAGTGAGTATGGAAGCCAAAAAAGGTGGAATTTGACAGGGCAGAATCCACACTTAGTAATGGGGAACTGAAAGAACCTGCTTTTTGGTAAAGAGTGAGAGTGAAGAAAGGCAAATCAAAGCTTTAATTGTGCTCTTTCCAGAGATGTTTTTGTTTTTTTCCTGGAATCTGTATTGCCATTGTCTGACCTGCTTTAATCCCATATAGCCAGCAGAGGGAGAGCAAGTTATTCCAATGGGAGAACATTCCATGGCATCTCCGGGTCTGGAATCATACAGAGACATAACAAAACCTCCCTGCTTTGCCCTCACTAGACAATACAAGGGAGGAACAAGTGGAGTAGAGGTTGGGGTAGGACAACTCCCAAGCTTCTGTATAGAGACACTTTAGTGCTAACAAGCACTTTAACAGCTTAGTGACTATTGTAAACACTTCGTAACTCATTGTTCTCTTCCAAATCTAGTCAGGGAAGGGAAGATGATCCACAAATTTGCTTTTTCTACTGCATACTTGAGGAGCAGGGTTAGACAAGTTCATGCATCCTGTTTTTGAGAGCTGCAAGAGCAGCAGCACCTGTTTGGAGATGCAGTGAACACTGACTGTCTGCGCTTAACCCATGCAGGACTCCTTATTTTTGGAAAAAATAAGGAAATAAATTTTGGGCTTAACCATAAGGACCTGCTGCTTGGGTAGTCTCTGAGCAGTGATGGGAAGAAGAGTTTAGATTCTTTAAGCTAAAGAACACTGTCTACAGTCTAAATTCCAACACAAAACCAACTTGGTGTGCATAACTATAGAAAATTCTGGCAGTGTATCTCATTCTACAAATTCTGTAGGATAAGAATACCTTGGTTTTTGAGAGAAGCAAGAACAACTTGTCAGAGAGAAGCTTTCAGCAGTGCAGTTAATCACACAACTGCTTTGTTTTACCCAAGTATCCTGAGCTTCCTCTGGCTGTTGAGGGTATCTGGGTGCAAAAGGTGCAGGGGGCTTGGGAATTGTGCCTTCAGAACAAAGAAAATTCTGATGGACAAATCACTGTGTCCTGACAGTTATCAAAACAGACACATGTGTGCCAAGAAACAGGGCTGTTGGGGCTGGGCACGTGACTCAATGGCAGGTGTTGGGCTTAACTTTGAAGGGAATAAGGAAATGAGACGGACACGTTAAACTATTCCAGAATGTCCAAGTGAAACCCTGCAGTAAGTTTTCCCATGGATGCAGCACACGGGGGCTGGGGGAGGCACAGCAAAACCTTCCTGGAAATCCTTTTCCCTCAGCCCTGTTCCAGCTCTTGTTTTGTGGCTCCCATCACCAAGATCTCATATTCCTGTTGTAAATATGACCAGGTATTCCTGTGGGCTTTCTTGTTTCCCCTGTTTGCTTAATGTTTCGTTTTGCTCTTAAATTTTACAAATTGATGATAGTGTACTGTAGAGAGTGTGATGCCATGTGTAGACTAGACTGCTGGAGCTGAACTACTGTGCAGATGCAATGTTAAGTAAACCCTCTTTTTATACATACAGGTACAACAGAATAGCTCGGGAATGGACTCAGAAGTATGCGATGTAATTAAAGAAATTATTGGATAACCTCTACAAATAAAGATAGGGGAACTCTGAAAGAGAAAGTCCTTTTGATTTCCATTTGACTGCTTTCTATGAGCCCACGCCTCATCTTCCCCTGTGCACATGTTTACCTGATACAGCAGTGCTGCGTGTTGTACATACTTGGAACAACAAACTAGAAATACTGTATTTCCCCGTACCAACATTGACTCCTAGCAGAGAAGTGTGTGTGTGAAAAGCTGGTTCTTCAGTCATAACTTTGTGAGCCTAAAAGCATTCCTTGCTGAATTAAATTGAGTGAGGAAATGGGAATGGGAAGAGTTCTGGTGGTTTTCAGATTTCTTAGGGACAGTGTTGCTGATCCATGAAGGATTTTAAGTGGAATCCTTTTAAACTCATAACAGTTATGAAAAGCGAGGTGAAGAACTTGAAGCTGTTTCTGTATTCATTTTATTCTGAAGGACCTACACCTTAGGTAAATGTTATGACCAATGAGAAACTGTACCCACATCCTGTGTTTAAGGTCTAAGTTTAACCGGTCACCATTTAAATGGATTGGAGCTATTAGTGCATCAAGTGATGTTGATTTGTTTCAACTCTCTCCCTCCCTTCATACTTTTTTTTGGTTTGTATGTGGTTTCTCAGTTAATACCTAGCTAATAGCTCTTATTTTTTTCTTAAGTTTTTTAACTGCTTAGGTCTTTCTGGATGTAAGGGTAAAAAAAGAAAAAAAATCCATTTGACAGAAAACTTGTGTGTATTTAAAGACCCAACTGCTCCTCTGGAGCTTGTACGTTCAAGAATGATTAATCTGTGTAATAAACTGATTACTACAGTCATTACATATAACTTTGTGTGAATAGGCTTTTAATTTTCAGAGCAGGCTTAAACTAACGGTGGATTTCTCTAAAAACACAAACTTTTGGGTTGAAGTCGTGAAGCAGTTTGGTTTGCATCACACAAGGCACCTGAAGAGGCAAACAGGAGCTTGAGCACTTAGATGAAATCAGGACGTGTAGTGTGCCAGGAACTTGACTGTTAAACCAAATAAGCAGTTTACTAAATGCGAATCAGAGTGACATTTTACAAAGCCTGATGGTATTACTCCCACTTGCATGGGACCTAACACAATGCATATGTACTGTAGGTAAGTGAAACCTTATGTAACTAAAAAAAAAAATGGATGTAAAAGGGTAAAAAAAGTAAAAAACCTACCAAACACATCAGCACAAACTTTCATAAAATGTAGCTTTTACATAATTACTTTGCACTAAACATTTGCAAATGTTCATACAGTTTTAAATTGTACTTGTATGTGTCTTTTTTTTTCTTTTTTTTTTTTTTTTTGGAACAAAGTCTTCACTTGAATCTAGTGGAAAAAAAAATGTAGTTTGAAACTTTTCTTTGTATACAAGTGTATTTGCCAGCATCGTTGGTGTGACAGTAGGTGAGTCTGCAAGTTTATCTCCTCTTAGTAGAAATGTAACCCAAGCCATCGGGCAGGAGAGGCTGGAGCCGCTGGCTCTCCGGCCACAGGGTCTGTCCCAGCCATTCCCAAATGCATCTTGACACTCTTGCACAAACGAGGAATAAATGTCCACTGCTTTTGGTCTAAATCTCTTCCGCTTGTCTCATCTCTCGGTGTGTCCGCAGCGCTGCAGGAGGTGTGAGCCCTCGTGCAGGGAGCTGTGTCCCTCTCCAGAGGCACGAGGAACGCCGCTCTCCTGGCATGGGGACAAAGTGGCTTCACTGGAGGAGCAATGGAGCATGTGGCCGTGTGTCCTGGCTGAGGGGTGACAGCTACAGGGGAGGGGGAGAGACCAGTGTGCAGGGCTCAGAACCCCGGGTTGGGCCACCCTCAGCTCTTGGCACTCGTGTTATCCACAGGGTGGTGGTGTCTGGGCTGTTGGAAAGGCAGCGTGTGGCCCTGGATAACACCTTGGCATTGTCAGGATGGGAGGGTGTCTGATGTCTGGGTTTGTCAGCCTGGGTCCATGGCCTTGCCTTTGCTGACCTGTTGCTGTATTTTGCAGGCTCTGCTCCTGCTGGGCGCTCTCAGCACCTCAGTGGGGGAGTTTCAGAGTTTATCACAGAATACTCTGAGTTGGAAGGGACCCCCAAGGATCACTAAATCCAACTCTTAAGTGATTGGCTGGTACAGGGATCAAACCCCCAACCTCGGCATTTAGCACCATGCTCTCACCAAGTGAGCTAATCTCAGGGTCACCCTCCCCTTTTTTTCCATGGGATCACTGAGAAATACAGGGAGGAGATTGGACCGATCCATTTTTTTGGCAGATTCTCTTTAACTGCTTTGCAGCTGAGCCACCCAAGAATGATTTTTGTAGCAGATCTGGTTGGCTTCGGGCATTGGAAAAGATCAGAGACCTGTATGGGTGGAAAGAGAGAGCAAGGAACGGTGACAACTGAGAGAGCTGAGGGTCATGGTGTCCCGTCTAGTGGGGCAGGAGTCACATCCGTGAGGTGACAGGACATTAATAAGCCATACATGCGTTGAAATAGTCCTGAATTTGTAATACCTTCAGCTCGGATAGTCCATGAACACCTCTGCTCCTGTTGGGATCAGTCTCACTTGCAGTGAAGTGTTTCAGCAGTTCAGATGTTTTTTGCTGATGGCATGCCCACAGTTGTGGTGTAGTGAAAGCAGTCTGGTGATGTTTGAGTAGGGAGGCTGTACTCTGTCCCTTGTGGGTTGACCATTTGTCTGTGAGGGTTGAACTATGAACTAGATGAAGGAGCCTTTTATTCTAGCATTTAACTGAAAACCTGACCCAGCTTAGTTATTTTTGGGACTAGAAACTTGCTTCTTTGAAGCTGTATCTTGAGTATGTTCTAATGTCAAACAGTACATGAGGCCATGGACTTTGGATGTTGCCTTTCTAGGAACTCTGAGCTTGTCCTGTCATCAACCTTTTCTGTCCCTGTCTAGTTTTTTTTAACTTTTATTTAGTATTTTAAGTTGCCTCCTTCCCTTTGCATGGCTTCCTTTGCACTGTGGATCCTGTAGATTGTTCATGGAATTCCCTTTTTTCCTGTCATGTGCTAAGCAAATGTGTTTTATTAAAAAAAAGTTATTTATTAAAAAGTGCTGGGCTGCTTAGATCCCCCCAGCTCTGGGAGCAAAGCTGGAACACTGTGCCTGGATTCATTCCTTGAGCTCATCAGTGCCCATCCACTGCCCAGGGTGACCCAGAGGAGGAACATGATCCCATGTATTTTGGAACCTCTCCTAGTTCAGTGCTGAGCAGCCACTCGTTGAGTTGGCTTCAACATTCCCATGGCTCAGAGCCCAACTTCCCTGGACCTGCAGAGTGGGATGGAGCTGATCCTGGGTAGTACTGGAGACCTGATTACTGTTTTTGAAACACCCAGCTTGTCCTTGAGCAGGATCTGCTGCTGCATTTCTGTCACAGCTTTTTGGCAAGGCAAGAGGGATTTTTTAGAAAAATTTTTTTAGTTATTATCATGTTATCCCAATGCTTCCGAGTAAGCAGCATCCTGAAGTGTCCTTGGACTCTTCTGTTCAGTCTGCATCCATCAAACGATGTAGAAAAAACAGCAGAACTGAGTTGGATGTGATCTTGTGTCCCTGGTGTGCTCAGCAAACTGTTCCCTGTCCCGTGCCTCCAAATGCTCTGGTTTCCCTGGTGTTTGGCAGCTGTGGCTGCAGACATCAATGCCTGGCTGTGTTTCTGGATTGTCTTGGTCATCTTCTGCAGCAAAACAGCTCTTGAGCAGTTCTTGTTCCCAGTTCTGATGCACAGGAGAACATCAAAAGCCTAAAGGAAAGACAAGGGGAAGCTTTGCCCAGTTGAAGGTGGATTTCCTTGTGCCATGAGTAGCTCTTGCTGTGGCCACCAAGGCAGGAGACGGGGTGTGTGGGAGGTGCAGAAGGAAACTGCTCAAATGAGGTACAGCTGAAGAACCAGGAGAACAAACCACCTCAGAACATGCTCAGCACTCCCCCTGCAGGTGGAGGAGCCCTTGGGTCAGACTCCGGGCATGTCCCCGCAGAGCTTGGAAGTCACTTCCTAGGAGAACAAAAACCTGAAGGTGTATTTGAGTGGAAGGAAGGCTGTCTTTGATAAGTACAGAACCTTGGAGAAGTCTTCTGGTCTCTTCAGCATTAGGGAAGCCTCCCTCCCTCTCCTACAGGTACCTGGAATGGAGTTTCATCCCCCCAGTTACTGCTTCCTTCCTTCTTTCTATTTTGGGCTCTTTGGGTAGGCTTGGAGCAAGTCTGTGCTCAAAGCTGGAAATCTCTGTTGTTTGGGTTTGGCAGAAGCAGTTTCCTAGAGGGAATGCTCAGGGACAAGAGCACTGAGGATGGTGCCTGATGGAAGGTTGAAAGCAGGACAGGTTCTGCTGCCTGGCTTTTGGGATGCATGAAGACCAACCCGTGTGAGTGACCACGCTCAGAGGCTCCGGAAGGGATCCTGCAGCTGCCCCTGCCCTCACCTGGAAGTGTGTGTGACTAGAGCTGTGCTAACACTACCTGTACTCTTGTATTGTGTTGCAATTTGATCACCATTAAATAATTCCTTTAAACTCACTGTGGCTTAAGTGCTTGCTTTTTTCGTTTGTTTGGTTTTTTAACCCATTTATTTTGGCTCGTGTTGCTTCCTTTCCTCTCGTGGCTCCTCTCTCCCTTCTCCCTGATGCTCCAGTCCTCTGCTGTCCCTCTCTCAACCATCTCCAGTCACCTTCATTTTGGCTTTTTTAGCTTCCTGCCAAGCCTGGCTCCCCCTGGCCACGGGCTGTGCTTTGTGGGTGACCTGCAGTGGCCTTGGTCACCGTCTGCCTACATCTTCATGCAGAAACAAATAATGCTCTCACCAAACCCAGCACTGTCCCCTTCCTTCGGAAGTTGTGACTTAATAGCAAGTTTGTTGGTGCTTTGATTTCCCCATGAGCCGCTTCCAGCACCCCTGTCCTTGATCCAATGGGCTCACTTGTGCAAAGCTGGGATCAACTCTGGAGCAAGACCATGAGGTATTTGTGGTGCTGGAGGAACTGTCTTGACTGTTCAGGGTTTTTCA
The DNA here is from genome assembly GCA_013396735.1 of Grallaria varia. NCBI lineage: Eukaryota > Metazoa > Chordata > Aves > Passeriformes > Formicariidae > Grallaria > Grallaria varia. Next base: position 662,707 of record VWZG01004760.1, read on the forward strand.
CAACTCATGGCTTGCTCTTCCTCTGATTTGGCACCCACAGGTTCTATTTTATTGTGTTTCTCCCTTTCTGTCCCCCTCGCCCCTTCCTTCCTTGTGTGAGAATATTTAGCTTTTATTGTTGTATAGTCAGGTGAAACATCTCAGGGTGAGTGGGAGGCTGAATATATTTACAGTTCTTGCCCTTTCGTGAACAAATCCCTTTGTTGCTGAGCTCTAAATCTTTCTTTGGCTTGAAAGAGCAAGCTGTGGGGTTTAGATAAACGTTTGCATTTTGAATAACCTGTGAACTCATGTTCATTCCCTCCCTGGAAGTGTCCAAGGCCAGGTTGGGCCAGGGCTTGGAGCAACCTGGGCTAGTGGAAGGTGTCCCTGCCCATGGCAGGGGATGGAACTTGGATGAGCTTTAAGGTCTCTTCTAGCCCAAACCAGTCTGGGATTCTGTAAACTTGGATGACTGGGAATGGCATCTGCGGTAAGAGCTGGTATCAAACCAGAATTGCTGCTGAACTTCTACCCTGAAAACTGCTGGTGTTTGATGCCTGGGAGAGAAACTGGTTTGTTCTTAAGTGATGGTAAACACAGAGGGAGCAGTTCCAAAGCCTGATGGGATCAGTCTGTGCCTTGATGCCCTGCCTGGGCACAAACACCTTCTTTGCTTCTGCTCCTTTTGGGTTGTGTAGTGAATGTAGTCTGCACAGACTGAACATTTTGTAGAGCTTTTTCTGTGCTGGTCTTTGACATAGGTTTGTGTTTTTTTTGTTGTTGTTTGTTTTTGTTTTTTTTTTTCCCAAAAGCCTAATTTTGGGGTCCTTTGGAGTTTTTTGAACACTGCATTTTTGGTTGAGGGAGGTTGGTTTGGGGGTTATTTTTGTTTGTTTTCTAAGTACTGAATTATGTGGCATCCTTCCATACATTGGTACTGATAAGAAGCCCAAACAGACCCTGTGGACCTGTGTCCTGGGTGTGGACAGTGCATAAAGTATCACGTCAGGGTGGTTGTCCAAGTTCCTCTGGGTGTCCTGAAGCCACCAGCACCACACCTTGAACTTCCCTGTGTCCACGTGAAGGAGCTGGTCCTGCCCTTGCCCAGCCCCAGCTGCTGGAGGTGGCCCAGCAGACCATGTCCTGCTCCCTCAGTGTTAGCAATGGAGGAGACATCAGGGCTGACCAGGATGGGAGAAAGGAACAGGCCACTCTTGGGCCACCAGGGAGAAATGCCAATGGCTATTCTAAACGGGAAGGAACACAAATTCCATGGTTTGATGGAGCAGGGGTGGGCATGGAGTGACCGCTGCAGAGATTGCTGGCCTTATTTCCCTTAAACAAAGTTGGTGTTTTGTGTCTGAACAGTCTCCTCGTTCCCTTGTGGCTGCTCCTGAGCCAGTGTTTAGAAAGTTGTATTATAAAAAACCCTCCTGCAGAGCTTGGGATGGTGGTTATTTTTCTGCCTCTCGACCCAGCGCTCGGTTTGTTGCGGCAGTGCTGCTGTCGGGCCTTTGGGGAGGGCTGTGCATGGCTGGTTCAGCTGGATCAGGAGCTTCGCAGGGTGTCAGGCAAACAGAATTGTTTGGATTGGAAAAACCCTGTAGGATCATCAAACCCAACCGTTCCCCCAGCACTGTCAAGGCCAATCAGGTCTCCAAGTGCCACATCCACAGGGCTTTTAAGTCCCTCCGGGGACGGTGACTCCACCACTGCCCTGGGGAGCCTGTGCCAGGGCTGGACAGCCCTTTCCATGAAGAAATTCTTCCCAATATCCAACTTAAACTTCCCCTGGTGCAACTTGAGGCCCTTTTCTCTTGTCCTGTCGCATGTTCCCTGGGAGCAGAGCCCGACCCCTACCTGGTCCAAACCTCCCATGAGAGAGTTGCAGAAAGCAGAGGAATAACTCAGTGTCACCAGAGCTTCCAGGAAAGCATCACTGTACTTACAGCTTAGCCTTGGCTGTTGCCTGGTCAAGAAATTCCCCTCACAAATTCTATGTTGGCCTCTGGAAGGCACCCACTCCAAAAGGAAAGCCAAACTCCTCACCAAGAGGCTTATTGGAAAGGCTTCCCCACATCCAGAGGGGGAGAGGGGGTCTCGTCTGCTCACCGGTGCGGCTGGAGGAAAGATGCTCCGAGATGTGTGATCCTCTCGTTAACCCTGTGCGTGGCTTCCCTGGATTTGTCCCTTCATTTTTGCCCTCCCTGCCTGACGCTGTGTGGGATTTTCAGGATAACTGAGCAGAGCAGTTGGTGAGGACCCACCAGCAGGGACAGGGAGGTGACGGGCTCCTGGAGGTCCTTGTGCTGTTTGCTGTAGCTAAGCCAGGTGCCTGTGGTGACTCCCTGCAGAGATCAAGGAGTGTGTGCAGCCCAGCCCTGGCACCTCAGTCCAGGTGAGCTCTGGGCTGGCTGTGGATCCTGCCGAGTCAGTGATGGGATTTTGACCCTGCCAGATTTACTGCTTGGATAAAGTTCCATGTGAGATTTTTTTCCTGTTGTAACCCTAAATACCAGCATAAAGCACTCAGTGTTTCAACTTGCAATCCCTACTTGGAAAACACTGATGGAAAAGCTGTAGGAACTTCTCCTGATGGGAGGAATGGGCTTTTTCCATGTGGGTTTTATTTGGTTTGTTGTGGAGTAATTTTTCAAATTAGAGAATAATTTAGGTTGGAAAAGACCTCTGAGATCGAGTCCAACCGTTGCTGTCTGGGCTGAAATAGAACAGGTAAGCACAGACGCTCTGTATTTAAATGCTAAAATCCTCCCTCAAATCAAATCCTGCCTCAGCCAAGTAACTCCACTCACAAATGCTGTGTTGGCCTCTGTAAGGCACCCAACAGGACGGCCCAAATCCTTGTCCAGAAGCTTATTGGGAAGGCTTCCCCACATCAGTGCCCTCTCCAGAGATGAGGGGGTCTTGTCTGAGTGTCCTGGGGGTGGCACAGCCCCAGCCCAGCCCCAGGGAGGGGCAGATGGGGCAGAACTGGGACCACCTCCCACCAGCAGTGCCTGGAGCACTGTGCTGAGGGAAGGTGTCCTGTGTGGAGATGACATGGGATGAGCCTGGGAAAGCTGCTGGTGAGACCATTCTGGTACAAAACTAAAGGAGTTTAACTGTGGGATTGAGCCTCCCCTGCTTGACCAGTTCCTCTCACACAGCAGTGTCCTGCTGCCAGGGTGGGGGTGACTTGCATCCCCTCTCCATGAACTGAAGGAAAATTCCAGCTATCCAGCCCCATTCCTCTTTTTACTGTTTTTTTTTTTTTTCTGTTTTTCTGGCAAAGTTGCCAGTGTTCCTCCCAGTCCTTGCCTGAGCTGTGTTAGCAGTGTCAGCACTGGCACCCTCCTGGCCAAGCCCTTGGCCAGGTGACAGCAGCTCTGTGCTGTGACAAACACAAACCTGGGGCTGTCACTGTGGCTGTGGCTGTTGGAACCCCTTTGGGTGCAGGGAGAAGGTGTGGGAGTGGTGACAACTTAACCTACTCTGAGGTGGACACTGGCGATGAAATTCCCACCTGTGCCTTGGACACTGCTCCTGAGCCTATTCTTAGGATGGCAGGAGTGCCCAGTGCCTGCTCCAGCTGGGCTGTGAGGATGCTTGTGGGACCTTGGGAAAGGGACACAGCCCCCCGGTCAGCCAGCCTGGCTCTGCCTCCCACCACAGCCTGGTGAGGCCCAAAGTGATGCTGTGGAGGGTCCTGCAGCTTCTCTGGTGGAAGTGCAGCCAGCCAGTGCCATGGGAGCATTTTCCTGAACAGGCTGGTATAGGATTGGGGTGCTGGGGAGCTGGAAGCCTCTCTGGGCTATCCAGCCTTCGAGTGAGAATCCAATTGTAAACTGCCATAAAACTACTTGGTGTTTCCTGGGGTTTTTTCCTAGCTCTGCCTTTCAGCCTGTGCCCTCTGGTTGCAATTTCGTTTGCTGGGAGAGGAGCTGGAGCTGGTGCTGAGACCCAGGAGAGCCCTCAAACCCTTCACCGATCTGCTGAATTCATGCCCCTTTCCTCAAGCCCATGCCAAGCCTGCCCATGAAGTGAAACTGCCCAGACCCAGAAACATCTCTCAAAAGAAATCCATCTCTTTTGCCTCTGGCTGCCTGGATCTGGGCATCACTGGAAGATCCAGGACTTCTCTGGGAAGCAGCCTAGAATGGACCCATCTCCCCCCACACACCCTGTAAAGGACCCTGGGCTGAATGGGGCTGCTGGGTGGGCTGGGGTTGGGGTCACACCAGCCCCTGTTGTGGAGCTCACAGGAGGGGTGCTGGGGTTGGGGTCACACCAGCTGCTGTTGTGGAGCTCACAGGAGGGGTGCTGGGGTTGGGGTCACACCAGCCCCTGTTGTGGAGCTCACAGGAGGGGTGCTGGGGTTGGGGTCACACCAGCTGCTGTTGTGGAGCTCACAGGAGGGGTGCTGGGTACCCTTCCCAGGCAGCTGCCTGTGGCCGGGAGCCAGGGATGCTGTGCCAAGCAGGGATGTGGCACACTGGGCACTGTCATACCTTCACGAAGGGCCCCGAGGAGCTGCAAGGGAACACCTTGAGTGCTGGTGTTTGCTGGGCAGAAGTTCCCCCTGTAGTTGTGCTGCTGGGGAAACAAGGATGTGGGCATCATCATCACAGACTGGTTTGGGTTGGAAGGCACCTGAAAGCTCATCTTCCTCCAACCCCCTGCCATGGGCAGGGACACCTTCCACTAGCCCAGGTTGCTCCAAGCCCTGTCCCAACCTGGCTTTGGACACTCCCAGGGATGGGGCAGCCACAGCTTCTCTGGGCAACCTGTGGCAGGGCCTGCCCACCCTCACAGGGAAGAATTTCTTCCCAATACTCCATCTAACTCTGCCCTCTGGACATGGGAAGCCATTCCCCCTTGTCCTGCTACTCCATGTCCTTGTCCAAAGTCCCTCTCCAGCTCTTCTTTAGGCACTGGAAAGGGTTCTCAGGTCTCTCCGGAGGTGAACACGCCCAGCTCTATCTCCAGCCTATCTCCATAGTAGGGGGATTTCAGCCCTTGGAGCATCTCCGTATGGAAGGGACAGGCTGGGATAGCAAAGGGAGAAGCAGCTGTCCCCCAATTCCATCGGCCGGTGTGGGTGGAAAAACACGGCTGGAAAGAGGAATTATCCCTTCGCCGGAGACCAAAATGGTCAACACCGGCCAACAAGGGGGGTCCCTCCAGCAGCCCCTGGCGGGCCCGCGGCCGCTCCGCTCGCCGTGGCCGGGCGGGGGCAGCAGAGGCCGGGGAAGCGGCGCCGCCGGTCCCGCCGGGCCATCCCCGCCGCCCTCCCGTACCCTCGCTGGATGCGGGGCACGGCACCGCCCACCCCGCGCCTCAGGAACCTGCTCTCATCGGTACTTTGATTACTTGTTGTTATTTCTATTTATTATTATCGTTAAGAGCCCGAGTAGAGCAAACGTATTCCGCGATGCTCCAGCACCCCCAAACCCTTCCCGAAGTGTCTCCCGCAGGCACAAAGGGCTTCTCCTGCTGCTGTGTCCGCTCAGCATCCCCTGGGAAACCCGCTGAGAGGCACGGGAGGCTGGGGGCGCCTTCAGCGCATGGGACATCACCCGATTGCTGTCCCCTGTTGCGGAGTCAGGACCGGGATGGAGGATGCCGGACCTGCCCACCAGCCCCTGTCTGGCAGGGACACCCCGTCCCTCCAGCAGCCTTCCCTGGTGCCAGTCACCCGCTGGCAGGAGGCACCTCGGGGGTCCAGGGCGCCAGGCTGGAGGTCATCCCCTTGGACCCTGCCGAGGAGCTCCTGGCACACGGGGGCTCCCAGCCCCGCTGCCCCACAGCCCCACAGCCGGGCTGCAGCTCGGGGGGCCCCCTGCGCCAGCTCCCCCCTCCCCGCTCCGTGTCCTGCCATCTTGCGCCTGTGAATAATTCACCGTCCCTGTCCCCGTTGTTTCCTTGCAGGTATTTATAGCCCGTGATCACGTCTCCTTGGAGGCAGCTCGCTCCGCCGCCGCCGCCGTATAAATTTAGCTCCCGTCGTCTCTCACATGTCACGGCCTCCAGCCCTGGCGGGAGCCCTTTCACTGCAGCCCCCGCATCGCCCTCCATCGCCACCGCCGGGGCCGCCCGCAGCCCACCCTGGGCCAGGGGAAGCGATCCCGGGGATGCGGTGCCCTGTGTCCCCGGGGATGCTGTGCCGTGTGTCCCCGAGGACCCTGTGCCGTGTGTCCCCGAGGATGCTGTGCCGTGTCCCCGAGGATGCTGTGCCGTGTCCCCGAGGATGCTGTGCCGTGTCCCCGAGGATGCTGTGCCGTGTCCCCGAGGATGCTGTGCCGTGTCCCCGAGGATGCTGTGCCGTGTCCCCGAGGATGCTGTGCCGTGTCCCCGAGGATGCTGTGCCGTGTCCCCGAGGATGCTGTGCCGTGTCCCCGAGGATGCTGTGCCGTGTCCCCGAGGATGCTGTGCCGTGTGTCCCCAAGGATGCTGTGCCGTGTGTCTTCGAGGATGCTGTGCCATCTGTCCCCCGGGGATGCGGTGCTGTGTGTCCCCAGGGATGCTGTGCCGTGTGTCCCC
>VWZG01004760.1:669411-683392 GCA_013396735.1 Grallaria varia
AGGATGCTGTGCCGTGTGTCCCCCGGGATGCTGTGCCGTGTCCCCGAGGATGCTGTGCCGTGTGTCCCCCGGGATGCTGTGCAGTGTGTCCCCGAGGACCCAGTGCCGTGTGTCCCCGAGGATGCTGTGCAGTGTGTCCCCGAGGATGCTGTGCCCTGTGTCCCCGAGGATGCTGTGCAGTGTGTCCCCGAGGATGCTGTGCAGTGTGTCCCCGAGGATGCCGGGTCCCACTTCCCTCGGGCAGCTGCCCGGGGGCCGCCGAGCCCTTCAGCTGTCGCGGCACTGGGGGGACGCTTGGAAATTCCTGGGCTGCCATCTGTGCTATGCGAATCCCCCGATGTGACGGCCGCGTATGGACCCGGCCCGGCCCCGGCCATGGAGCTGTTTGTCGCCGCGCTGCTCCTCCCTTCCAGCGGCACACGGGCAGCGGCAGGAGCGTCGTCCTTCCCCCGCTGGCCCCTTGACACCGAGCCCTTTGCTCGGCTGGAGCTGGGCCACGCAGCGAGGAGGGAACGGGGACTCAGGGGGGGTGGCTGTGCCACAGGGTCACCCCGAGTCACCAGGGTGCCACTGTCACGGCACCCCTGTCCTCCCTGAGCAGACGCGGAGCCAGGCTGGGACCCTGCGCTGCCCACAGGTGGGCTCCGAGCATAGGGAGCAGTGGGGACCGAGTGGGGTGGCCCATGGGGCAGTGTCCCCGGCACCGGGAATGGGAGCAGTGTCCAGCAGGAGCAGTGCGGGTGTCCCGGGCACGGGGTGAGCACCCACCCTCCGGGCCGAGCTGCTCCCGCAGGACGCCCCCCTGCCCCACCCCAGGGCCCCTGTCCCCCGCCTGGGGTCTGCACGAGCCCCACACGGACACAGACCCAGCAGGACCGAGCGCTGTCTCGCCTCCCCTTTCCCCACGTTTGCTGCTGTGCAAATCCTCCCGTAAGCCGCCCCGGCTTCTCCCCAAACTCCCCCTGAGGGGTGCCGGGGGGACGAGGCTGCACCCCAAGGTGCTGAGATGGCAGCGAGGGGCCACCACCCTCAGCAGTGCCCCCGCTCCGTGCTCTTTAAACGCCGCGCCGGTGGGAAGGTGGCAGCGGCTCCCCGGGGTGGCGAGGGCAGTGGGGGGCACGTTTGGCAGCGCCGAGCGCGGGAGGTAATTAATGAGCATCCTGCGCCGCTCCCCGCTGCGCCTCCATCCCCGCAGGACCCCGCGGCGCGGGTACCGCCCGCTCCTGCCGGCGCTGGGGGCCGGGGGACCCGGCGGCACGGGGCCTCGTTAATATTTTAGGAGCTCTTTTGTCCGCAGGGAATGGGGAGGCTCGTTCGCAATCGCCTTTCATCTCCGTGAGGCCTCCGCGCGGGCTCCAGCCTCTTATCTGCCGCCTCCTCGCTGCTTCGCTACAGCTCGTTATGGGGCTTGGGTTGTTGTGGTTTTTTTTTTTTCTTTCCTGGGAAGGGTTGGAAAAAAAGCCTGGCTGCTCCTGGCCAAAGGGCATCCGCCAGCCGCGCTGGCGGCAGCTGCTGGAGCATCCCCGGCCGGCTCCTGCCCGCCTGCCTGCCTGCTGCCGTCCCCTGCCCACGCTGGGCTCTGCCAGGGGCTGCGGCTGGATGTGTCCCCAGCGCTCCCGGGGAGGGCTCGGAGGCGGCTGTTGAAGCTGTGGTGGCAGGGAGAGGGGGGTTGGGGGGCTCTGTGTGTGGTGGGGTGGGCGTGTGTGCCATGGCTGAAACTGGGTCCCCTGAAACCCTGTGTGCCCTGTGGGGGATGCCCAGTGTGGCTGTTTAACTCCAACCCAGGCACTTCCTGGCTGGCTGGGAGGGGTCAAAGCCGGGTTGGAGTGAGGAGGAAGAGGGTGATGAAGGAACAAGTGGCTGATGGGGGAAATGGGGGCTGAGTTGCATTTTTTTTTTTCCCTTCTGAGTGTGAGCAAAGTTGAGAGAGCAGAGGCTGCCCTGGGAAGAAATCTGGATCAGCTCTGGGGCATTTCCAAGCCATGCCTTCATCCTCCCTTGGACCTCTCCTTCATCCTCTTCTTGCTCCTCTTGCCATCTCAGGCAATGTTTAGCTCTTCTCAGGTCCCACACTCATGGTCTTGGCCCCCCAGCCAGTGTTGCTCGTGGTGCTCCTTCCTGGGTGCCAGTCCCAGATGACTGAGATGTGTGGGCTACTTGGGGTCTCTGAGGGGTCTGCAGTTGACCCCACACACATACAGGCACTACTGGGGACTGTGTTGTCTTTCGCTGCTGACTCTGTCCATCCCCTTTGTCACAGAGGGACGATGCAACGGGACTCACCTTGTCCTGAAAGGAACCCACCCCCATGCCCAGCCATCTTCTGGTCTGGGAATGGCCCTGGCAAGGACAAGACATGGTTATATACTTGTCTGTTCCACCAGAGCTGTCTGCCCGTCCTTTTGCCCAAGCAAGAACTTGGATCCCCAGAGGAAATCAGACCAAAGACCTCCAGGGGACTTTGCCAGCTGTGTCCTGTCAGGGCTGATGGCTTCTTGCCATGGGAAGGTCCTTCCCCATCACCTAGTGATGCACAACGGGGTTCATCCCACAGCCCAGCTGCAGGCACTCTGTCAGGGACTGCTGCTGTCCCCGGGGGAGGTGGCATCCTCCCGGTGCTGGCACCGGTGCCAGGTCACCCCAGCTGGCAGCCCAGGCTCGGGGACCACAGGGAGGGCTGGCGCCTGCGCTCAGGAAGGCGGTGAGCTCACGGGTTTAATTTTCTCAAGGCTTCGTTCGGCTCTGACATGTGATCCTCGCTACAGGAAGGACGCGGCGAATGCGTCGTCCCCCGGGGCTGGCTGGCTCGACCTTGTGGGAAGAGGTAAGAGCACAGCACGGCTTTTCCGCCCCGCTGGTGTCGCTTCCAACAGCAATTTAATATCTCCCTGATAACCCAGGCTGAGTTTCAGGCACCATTAAAAAAAATAAAGCATCTGCTGATAAAAGTCAATGTCCTCAGTTGAGATCCCCGGTGTGGGTCTGCATAGCTGGCCCCATGCCACGGCTGCCCATCACCAGCCCCAGGCCTGTCCTTGCCCCTTGGCAGGGACCTGATGCTCTCCTGGAGAGGCCAGCAGGACCGTGGGTTCTCCTGGTGTGGGGGCTGTCACCCCTGGGCTCTGTGACCACTGTTCCCATCTAGGACACAGTGGGAGCTGTGGCAGCTCCAGCCCGCCCCATGCCAAAGCTGCCATTGCTCCCCCTTGGCATCCCAGACATCTCTGCTGGTCCCACCCAGCTCCTGCCCCAGGGCAGATGTAGGAAGGCTTTCCCCAACCAAAGGAGGGGCTGGGGGGCTCCCGTTGGATGTGGATCAGCACAGGCTGCAGGGATGGTGCTCTCTTTGGGTAGAGCAAGAGTGGGGATGGGCTTGTCTGCCCAGGCATGACCCTCCCAGCTGGTCTGGCCACACATGTCTCTCCAGGTCCAGGCCTCTGACCGTGGCTCTGTGGGCTCAGTCCCCCTGCGTTCTGCTTGCCAAGCTCAGTTCTCTAGACTTGATTTCCCAGGCTCCTTTCCATGGGCTCACTTCCCTGTGCTCACCTCTGTGAGCTCTCCAGGACCTCCAGAACGGAGGTTCCTTGGGCGTGACATTACTGAGCACAGCTTGCTGGACGTGGCTCTCCAGGCTTGGCTCCCAGGGTGTGGCTCTCAGGCTTGGTTCTCCAGGAACACCTTGCTGGAGGTGAATCTTCAGGCTTGGTTATCCAGGCACATCTTGCTGGAAGTGACTTTCCATTCTTGGTCCTCCAGATACCACTTGCTGGAAGTGATTCTCCAGTTGTGGAGGTGTCTCCTCAAGTTCAGCTCTCCAGGTGCCCTGTGCCAGAGGTGTCTCCAGGCTCGGTTCTCCAGGTGCCCCGTGCCAGAGGTGTCTCCAGGCTCGGTTCTCCAGGTGCCCTGTGCCAGAGGTGTCTCCAGGCTCGGTTCTCCAGGTGCCCCGTGCCAGAGGTGTCTCCTGGCTCGGTTCTCCAGGTGCCCCGTGCCAGAGGTGTCTCCAGGCTCGGTTCTCCAGGTGCCCCGTGCCAGAGGTGATTCTCCAGGCTCGATGACCTCGGTGGTGGTTCCCAGCTGGCTCCCGGGGTTCTCCCCATCAGCCCGGTGCCAGCAGAGGGCCTCCCTTACCAGCACAGCACCGGCTCGAAATTATAAAACACATTATGTGTTTGGCAAAACTTTGTGCAAGGACCAGGAAAGGGGCTGGAATCCGTTCTCCTCCAGGAGACCGGAGACAGCGCGTCCCTCCCGCCTTCTGTTTTCAATGCCAGCACTCGGGCGCGCTGAAGCCGTGGGAGCGCTCGTCATTAAAATGGCAATTGCGGAGCCAGGCAATAAATTTAACATCATAAAAGGCTCTGGGAGGGTCTCGCTCATCTGTTGCTCTTCAAAGAAAAGTGTTAGTTGCTTCCGAAAAAAAAAATAAAAATAATGGGAAGAAACAGGTGAGAGAGGATGGGGCGGCGGCTCTGCCCGGCTCCGGGGGCGCTGCGGGGACCTTGGCCGGGGAGAGGTGACCTTTTGGGGCGCCCACCGGGCTGGGGGTGCTGGAGGAGGGGGCGTTGGGGCTCTTTCCAGGGGACGGCGTGTTCCTCTCGGGTGACGAGCGGAGAAGAGAGGCTGTGCGGGAACATCTCCCTTCGTACGGGCGGGGTGCTCTGTCCCCTGTCCCCAGGGACTGAGGGACACCCGGCGGGCAGGGCGGCATCGGGCTGGGCTCCCCGCTCTGCCCCGCACCCCTGCGGCGCCCGTGGGTGTCCCCTGCGCTGGGACCACCCTGCCCCCGCCGCCGATAGCCATCATCTGCCAACGCCGCGCTGCGGCCGCCAGCGTCTGCCGCCAGAATTAGCCGTCGGATTGGAACCGTTCGCTAAATAATTCAGGAGATTTCTGCCTTTTTTTTTTCTTTCTTTCCTTTTTTTTTTTTTTTTTTTTTTTTTTTGAAATTTTTTTTTTTTTTTTTTTTTTTTTTTTTTTTTTTTTTTTTTTTGAGAAAGCTTTTTTCTTTTCTTTTCTTTCCTTTTTTTTTTTTTTCGTCTCCTTAAGGTCGGAGTATTTTCCAGGCTGGGTTTCCATCGGGGGAGGAGGGGGGTGCGGACACGCTCAGGCAATACCCGCCATGTGTTTACAGCTCCGCTCCCGGCGTTATTTAGGGATTGTAAAACCACAGCAGCTCTCTCGCCCGCTCCCCCCTTCTCTCGCCGCAGCCAATTTTTTTTTTTTCCTCCATGCGGCTCTCGTTGCAGCGGCAAAGGTCAACCCCGCTCCTTTGAAAGCGGCACCCCCCTCCCTTCCCTTATCAGATTTAGGAATCCTTGGGGGAGGCTGAAGCCGAAAGGCAGGCAAAGCCAGCTGGCCGCGGTCCGGCCGGGGGGGGCGGTGGGGCTGCCGAGTGGGAAGGAAGGAAGGAAGGATGGACGGATGGATGGATGGATGGAAGGATGGATGGATGGACGGAAGGATGGATGGTGGTGGGAGGAGGAGCGCTCTGGGATGGGGCAGCACCAACAGCAGCGAGCGCGTGAATAATGGGGGCGCAGATAATACAGCTGATTAGAGGCGGCGATGGCGAGGAGACGCCGCGCTGGGCTCGGCGTTGGGCGGGGGGAGTTTGATGTGAAGATAAAAATCGCTGCCGGGGTGAAGTCGGCGTGGCTCGGGGTGGGGAGGGTGAGGTGGCTGGGTGAGCCCCACGGCATGATGGATGTCATGGCAGAGGGGTGAGCCCCACAGAACAGGGATGAGCCTCAAGGAACAGGGTTGGGAGGGTCACAGGAGTGAGATGAACGCCTTGGAAAACAGTTGGGGAACGTGGGAATGAGGTGAGCCCCATGGAAGAGTGCTGGGGGATCACATCTATGGGAGCCCCACAGAAGGAGTTGGGGGAATCACAGCGATGGGATGAAACCTATGAAAGAAGGTTGGGGGGGTCACAGTGATGAGCCCCCCCAGTGGAGAGATAGGGGTCATGGCAGAGGGGTGACCCCTACGGAAGCGGGATGGGGGTCATGGACACAGGATAACGTCATGGGGGAGGGTTGGGAGTCACATCAGTGGGAGCTGCACAGAAGAGGGTTTGGGGTCACAGTGACAGGATGAGCCTCATGGGGGTCAGGGAAACAGGGTGAGCTCCGTGGAAGAGGGCTGAGGTCTGTAGCAGAGGGGTGAGCCCATGGAAGAGTTTTGGGGAGTCACAGGTATGGGATGAGCCCCATGGAAGTGGACTGTGGGTCACAGTGAGGGAATAGAGCCCATGGCAAAAGCCTGTGGACTGTGGTAGGAGGCTGGGAGTCGGTGGTCCCCTGGGGTATTCTGTTCTGGGGACACTCTCAACACTCTGTCCTCTCAAGCCTGGCAGCACAGGGGCACCTCAGCGAGACTGAGCATGGGGAGAGCTCCAAGGGGTCACACCCATTGATGGGGTGACCAGGGGATGGCAGAGCAGTGGCACTGGGGGGTTCCCGGGGAGAGGGAATGAGGCAGGAGGGAGCAGGGGAAGGAGTAAAGGCAGAAACCAGGCGTGGGGCAGAGCCCAGACATGGGGCAGGAGGTCCTGTCAGTGCCTGGGCAGCCCCAGCCCTGGTGCTGGTTGCTCCCCTGGAGCTGTTCCCTGCTGGTCTTGTCCTGGCCCAGGCACAGCTCACGCCTTCAAACTTTGCCAGCGGATGGTTTTTAATTAAAACCAGGAGACGCCGCTCCGTGCCCCGGCCCTTCAGGGATGACCACTGCTCACATCCTCCGCCTTTGGTCTTCCTGGCTGCACAGCTTGACGTGGAGAGATGAAAGTCCCTCCCTGCCAAAAAAGCACCAGAATAAAAAGGGCAGTCATAAAATCACGCCGCCAAGACGTCCCTGGCCGAGGGTCCTGCGAGGTGCTGGCGACCAGGAGCCGTGGCCGGAGCTGAGCAGCAGCCTGGGGAGTGGGGCCGTCGCCTTCAGCCCTTCTAAAAATAACAGCTCAGAGCGCAGCGAGTGCCGGGCGCCTAACTGGAACCAGCTTTCCAAACTCCCAGCTGGAAGCGGCTTTCGGAGCCTGCACCAGCCTTTCTGGGAAAGAGCAATTAAAAATAGTGAGGGACTGCAAGCGCCGTCCCTGCTGCTCATCCTGCCCCTGCGTGGGGAGGACACAGGGAGCTGGGTTTGGAGGGCAGGTGTTTCCCTTTGCTCAGCTTGGAAAGACCATCAGGGCCTAGAGATGGGGCTGGAGGGGTGTCATGGGGGGATTCAGCCTCCCTGAGAGTAGAGAAGGAGGCAGCAGGGCCAGAGCCCCCCTGGGAGGGCCACTGGGTCTATTCCAGCGTTGTTGCCTGCTTGGTTGCCAGCATGCTGGGGCTGGACCTGGGGCTGGGGCTGGAGCTTGCACACAGCTGAAGGCGTATCCAGACTGGAGCCCAGAAGGGCAAAGGCCAGGCTGTCCCAGGGAGGGGTGGATAGAGCAACATCCTGCAGCCCCTCTCCAGCTGGCTGGGATGGCAGGATGACTCCAGGCCCAGGTGGGGGGCTCTGAGCATCCCAACAGGCTCCAGCACATCCACCCACATGGCTCCAGCCCATCCATTCCCATGTGCTCCAGCCTATCCACCCACATGGTCTCCAGCCCATCCACCCACATAGACTCCAGCACATCCACTCTCATAGGCTCCAGCTCCATGGATACATGTTTTCCAGCCCCTCTGGGGCTCAGACCCACCACTCCATGGCTGGGATGGATGCTGGACCCCTGCCCACACCAAGGCTGGATATGGCCCCATGCAGGTTTAGCTGGTGGCACCTGCCCCATGCCCCGTGCCAAGCCCATCCCCTCTGTCTGAACCCTCCATTCCACCTGTGTGGACCCTGCACCCCCAAGTGCTGTTGTTCCTGCTCCCGTTGCTCCCCAGCTCCACACTTGGTGGTTCAGCCCCACCTTGGCTGCCCCTTGGCTGGACACCCTCGGGCCTGCCCGGGGCATCCGTGCGGTCACGCTTTCCCCAAGCCGTGGGTCGCCTGCCAGCGTCTGCCTGTGCTTCCTTCCACCTCCCTAATGAGAGCAAACAGGGCCAGGGCAGAGCCCCCGAAACTCCCCCAGCGGCAGCTCCCCGGGCGCTCGTTTCCTCTCCGCTGCGTTCGTCTCGTTACGTCCTAATTCCCTAACGAAGGGCCACGAGAGAGGAAGTCTTGCGGAAGCCCGTCCTGGCAGCAGCCTTCCTGCAACCAACCCGCGCTCCGGCTCCGGCAGAATGTGATTTCCTCGGGATCGGACGAGACCTGCTTTGTGTTTTTGGTCTGGCATGAACCACGCCACTCTCCTCCTCCTCTTGCTCGTTCAGGGCTCCACCATTTTCCTTCCCAGTTTTTATTTGTGCTGGTTGCAAACAAGGGTGTCCCACACCCTCTTTGAGAATCCTTGGAAAAATGCTCATCTTTTCCCACGCCACCAGCGCGCCGTGGATTTCCAGGTGCCTCCAAGCATCCCTGTGTGCCTCCAGCTGAGTGGCTGCCACTGGTACCGTGTACAGATGATGCCTTCCGGGAGATGTTTTGGGACCATCCTGGACAACAGCTGTCATGTCTCACTGGGTTTCTTAGCACAAATGGGAATGCCCATCATCACCAGTTCTCCTGAGCCATGCGCTAAGGACTGCCTGTTCTTTGTCACTGCTATGGAGAAATCCTCTCCCTCTTCCTTTTTTCCATGGTCCAGGGAGCTTCTGCACCCCTTAGCTTCTGTCACCAACTCTTTCTATTCCCCAGACTCCTTTTCCTCCCTCACTGCCTGACAACATCCATCAGATCCATGAGAAACAGGGCAATGGTCCATGCATGGAGCCGTGCGAGCCCCTCGGGGCTGGGACAAGGGTCTGGAGCAGGGACAGACAAACAGACACCACTGAGGGTGGGCAGCTGAGGAGAAGCAGATCCACCACGGCTTGATGTCCACTCAGCTCAGCTCCCACTGGCCATCCCTGCCAGCTCGAGCAATGGATGTGCCACCAATTCTTGGGGATAAACCCCTTTCTCTGCACATAGATGCACTATCATGGGATTTATTGGGGTTTTTTGCTTCTTTTAGAGCCACAGCAGTGATGCCGGAGACCCCGAGCAGACAGAGCAGCTCAGGCAGGACTCTGCTGCCGGTGGGGATGGATGCAATGGGAACGGGAGTGTTTGGGCTGTGTGTGGGCAACAATTTTAACAGTCTGAGGCCTCCTTTGGGAACCCTTTGGGGATGTGGAGGGAACAGCAGGGTGGCAAACACCAGGGTGTCCGCTGGCTTGGTGCAATGCCGTGATGCTGCCAGCCCATCGCTTGGCCAGCTCAGGCAGCCCAGCAAAGCTCAGAATAACATGGGAATTTTCCCCTGCACTCTTTCCTGAGGAAGTTTTGCTGCTGCCAAGGGGAAGCCCAGAGTGGGGGGACTCAGTGGATTCCCCCAGAGAATTCCCCACAGCAGTGATGGCCCTGCATGGCTCATGGGGAAGAGGGACAAACTCACAGGGGGCTCCAGCAGGAAGGTGAAAACCAGCTGTGGGGCCCTGCAGGGATTAGAAAGGGTGATGGGGCTTCTCCTGCCCCTTCCGTGCCCGCTGCCTTCCCGCACAGGGCTCACCCCAGCAGGTGAAGGCAGGAGGGTGTCAGGCAGCACAGCAGGGGAGGTGGGAGCAGCGTGGTGGGGGGCCCAGCTGGTGCGTGGGCCCACGGAGAGGCTGCACAGAGGAAGGAGGAATGGGAAAACGGCTGCTTGAAACCCCCAGGTGCCATGGGAAGGGAGGAGGGGGGTGAGGCAGGGAAGGCAGAGCCCGAGGGGAGCCTCTGCCCCTGGAAAGGAGGGGATGGAGAGTCAGCGTTCTGGCAGGGAGCTGGGCAGGGGGAGGTAGAGCCCGTGGGGCTGGATGAAGCACCAGTGGCTGAGCTGCACCAGTGACCACAGGCACTGCCAAAACCACTGCTGGGTTAGGAGCAGGACTCTCCCAGTAGTCCCCAAACTCCACCAAATCTTGGTCCCCAGGAACCACCAACACACAGACTAAGCCCGTGCACCCCTCCAGCCAAGAGTGGGGTCCTGGGTGTGAGAGGCAGGAGACCTTTATCCCAGAGCCACCATCCTACCCTGCCCAGGGAGATGCTGTCTGATGGAACAGGCTCCCACTCCAGAGGTTTTAGACTGTCTGGGCTTGGATCCTGACTCCTGATGGACCTTCTGGCTCATGGGAAGAGCTCTGAAGGGCTGCAGTGGGAGATCTCTTCCAGACAATCAGGAATGTGCTGGGATGAGATGTGTACAGCCAGGTGAGGGGGACACACTAATCTGTATCCATTCTATACATCCATGTACATTCCCTGTCCACCCTTTCCCTCCTGCTCAGCCCTGCTTCCCAGATTGAAGGTGATGATCAGTGACAGACTCCTCCTTGGCCCATGAGTGGTGGTCCCCAGTCCCAAAGGAGCAGCCATGAGAAAGCACAGACAGCTTGCTGATGACCACAAGAGCTCAGCTCTGCCTGAGGAGCATCTCTGGTTGCCTTGGAAGGGAGGGAAACCTGTGTGCCTCTCACCGTGGGATGGTGGCCAACAGCTGGAGCTGGCCCTGCAGTGCTCCAGGGACTTGGTTTCTGTGTTGGGAAGACAGGAGACATCCAGCATACTTGGGACACAAAGAGATTCCCTCTCCAAGATGACCACTGGGTAATACCTTCGTGTCTCCAGAGCTGCCAGCTCAGCTCCTTGAGTGTGTCACCACCCCTGCCTTGCTTTGAAGGCTCCTCCATGGCTTTCTGTCCGTGGAGGAGCTGGTCCCCCATGGCAGATGCCCCCAAAAGTCACTGAAATGCCCACCCTACACAGGGCCCTGTCCTGGGCAACCACATCTCAGAATGGCATCTCCTGAGAGAGTTGGAGGGCAGACCAAGATGGAACTGTGAGCTTGGCTTGACCAAAAGGGATCGTTTCCGTGAAGTGCAGGGAAAAAAATTAACCCTCTGACCATGGGAGACAGCAGGAAAGGGCTGCAGAGAAATGGCCAGGGAGGGGGTGGCACCCTGAGAGGAGGGGGTGGGAGGCTGGAGGAGTGAAGGCACCGCAAGGTGTGTTTAATGCCTGGGATGGCTTCAGCGAAGGACATCCTGACAGCACAGCACAGTTCCTCCCAGCTGTGCTTGTCTGCAACACAGCCATCCCTGCTTCCCCAAAATACTTGGGAGGGCTGGAGTAGGCCAACTCCACCACCCTCATCGATGCTGCAGGGAGCCTATTTTAAGCCTTGCTAACGTAGGAGGATTAAATTTGGCTGGCTGAGACACGTCCTGCTCCCAGCTGTCCCCCAGCCTCCCCTGGGGTTGGCAGCTCCGCCGCAGGCACGGCTCACGAGGCAGGAGGCTGCCCTGGGCCTCCAGGGTCGGATGCCCTGTGCAAAGTGAACCCAAAACTGGGGCATCTCCTTGGACACAGAGGCACCCAGCTTGGGTTGAGGGCAAAAACTCTTCCAGGTGTTGGAGTCAACAGGTTGACCCACAGGAACCTGGTGGCAAGCAGAGCTCCAGTGGTATGGATGGGCTTGGAGCAAGGTGGGGTCTCCAGCCCCACGGTCCCCTCTAGTGCCCTTGCCTGGAGGAGCCAAGTGATGGGGGAGTCTATGCCTTCCCCTCATCCCAGCATTCCCCTGCCTGTTGGGGATACCTGTCCCCAGGGAGTCCTGCCAAGACCAAGAGACCAATTTGCCCCTTCCTTAGTCTCTTGCCCTCTTCTTCTTGCCTTCACTTCCCCAAATTGCCACAGATCCCACTCAAGCTCATTGTTTCATTAACTGACAGAGTGCTCGTTACTGGAGGTCTTGCAGGAGAACCTCATGGAAAATTGCGTGTTGCCTGCCTGGAATTCCCAGCCTGGTGCCAGCACCGTGTATATGTAAGCAAGTGTCACACCCAGCCAGCGAGAGCTCCATCCCCAGCACAGTCTGGAGCCTGGGCAGCCCGGGACGAACGTTTGGCCAAAGGAAATGAGGCAAGAGCTGATTTACACCCATTGGGACATGCCACCACTGTCCTCCACCGCCTTTCCCACCGCCACGGAGACCATCGGCTGCGTGGCTCTTCCTCCCTTTGCTCATTTGGAGGACGAGGGGTAATAATACCCATCACCTATTTTCGAGGCTGTTGTGAATTTTCATGAGCTCCCATCTGAACGGGGCTTTGAGCAGGAAAACTGCTGTATCAGCTCTAGGCAATGATAAACAATACTCAGCATTTACATATTCAAAGCACTTTGATTAACTCTTGGGGTTTAAGGACTTGAGTCGATTCCCACCCGAGCGTGATGGCAGCTGGACGGGGCGAGGGGCTGGGGGAGAGCCGGGGGTTCACCCCGCCGGGCAGGGCCAGAGAACCCCCCGACAAAGTCACACAAAGCACCTCCTGCCTTAAATCCCTGCCTGGAACGGAGAAATAATAAATCCGGCTGGTCCCCGCCGGCGGGAAGGGGCAGATCCCGCCATGCGGAGCCGGTGCCGAGCGTGGAGCATCAGCGGTTCTGCTGCAGAAGCTGTAACCAGGTGTTAAATAGCTGTGAAATGCTAACTTGATTCACGCAGGAGTTGCAAAATAAAGGGATTTTTCGATTCCTTAAAAAAAAATAAATCAAAAAATGGGACTAATGGGCCCACGCCTGCCCTTGATGCACAACGCCGTGACCTCCTCCCCAGCCCCCTGTTAATTCCACGGGGGCAAAAAGCTGCGGAGACCAAACCCAGGAGTGCGAGTGAGCATTTTATTCAGCGGGTTTTTTTCTTTCTTACCGAGTCTACTCAATACTCTGGTTTTAAATGCCCCCCTCCGCCCCCGCCAGCGGATGCTGAGCCTCCCCGGGGTTCCCGCTGCCAGAGGATCCTCCAGCATTATTATTGAAATCACTGGCAAACAAGAGCGAAACCCGGCGAAACTTTGGTGCCGCCCTCACCCAGCGATCCGAGAGCGGCCGGGGAGGGGGTGCCCGTGGGGAACCGCGGGCTCCGGGGCCAAACCCCTTCCCGAGCCCGGCAGCTCCTCCTGCCTTTAATTAACGGCGCTCTCGGGAAAAGTGGCTCTCCCCGCTGCAGCGTCGGGGGACGCTCATCCCGCAGCACAGGATCCCCGCGTATCCCCCGCCCCGAGGCAGAGGAGATGCTGCTGCACATCCAGCACCGCGTCCCCGGCCCCGGAACGCCGGCGCTGGCTGGGAAAGATAAAGGGCAGGGACAGAGCCATCCCCGCGGGCGGCTGCGAGCGCCGAGCTGCGCTGCGCTGCCCGCCACGCATGAGCACTGCGGGGCCGCCGCTTTGGCTTCCTACGTTAAAAAAAAGGGTTTTCCTGCTGCCAGGGAGGAAACTTTGGGCAGCGTCCCTTGTGCGGCAGCCTGGGAGCAGCCGCCGGAGCAAAGCCCTCGCCGACTCCGGGAAAGGGGAAGAGGGGGCGCGGGGGTCTGCGTGGGCACAAACGCCCCTGGCCCGTGTGCCGGCGCCGGTGGCCCCGTGGGGAGCTCCTTGTGGTGGGGACAACTGGAGCTGGCCGTGGAGCGGGGCTAGCGGGAGGGACAAGTCCGGCTCCAGAACTTCTTGGGGAGAGCCCCCGAGCGGATGTCCCAGCTGGTGCCTTCGGCAGGAGGGAGGACCGGGATGGGTGGCGCTGGGGTTGGGGCGCGGGGTTGACCCCGCCTGTCCCCGTCCCACCGGAGGACAAGGACACGGGGACGGGGCAGCGTCCCCCGGCAGAACTCCCGGAGTGCCGCGTGGCCCCCCGAGCGGCTCCTCCCGCTGCTGGCAGGACACCCGGGGGCCGGGCTCCTGCCGTTCACCCCCGGTCCCTCCCCGGTCGCGGTCCCGGTCCCGGTCCCGAGCATCCCCCTGCGGGCTGCGGAGCGGGGACAGCGGGGACGGCGGCGTGCCGGTGCAGTGCCGGTGCCGTGCGGTGCCGTGCCGTGCCGGGCAGTGCCGTGCGGTGCCGCCCGCGCCGCGATCGATCGGCATCGACC
>VWZG01004760.1:683473-698875 GCA_013396735.1 Grallaria varia
AGGGCAGTGGGCAGTGGGCACTGGGCACTGGGCAATGGGCAATGGGCAGGGCAATGGGCCGTGGGCAATGGGCAGTGGGCAGGCAAATGGGGAGGGCACTGGGCAGGGCACTGAGCAGGGCACCGCACTGGGCAGGGAAATGGGTAGGGCATTGGGCACTGAGCAGGTCACTGGGCAGGGCACTGCACCGGGCACCGGGTAGGGCAATGGGCAGGGCAGTGCACTGGGCAGGACACTGGGCACTGGGCAATCACCGCACCTGGAACTGAGCAGTGCACCGAGCAGGGCACCACACTGGGCAGTGGGCAGGGCACCGAGCACTGGGCAGGGAAGTGGGCAGGGCACCACACTGGACAGGGCGCTGGGCAGACACCGCGCCTGGCACTAAGCAGGGAACTGAGCAGGGTGCCGAGCAGGGCACTGCACCAGGCACCAGGCAGGGCAATTGGCAAGGCACCGAGCTGGGCACTGCACTGGGCATGGGCAGGGCACTGCACCGGGTCCTGGGCAGGGCACCAGACGGGGCATTGGGCAGGGCAAAGGGCCAGGCACTGAGTGGGGCACCGGACTGGGCACCGGGCAGGGCACTGAACAGTGCAAAGGGCCAAGAACTGTGCAGGACATTGGGCACTGAATGGAGTACCAGACAGGACACTGAGCAGGGCAAAGGGCTGGACACTGAACAACAGGAAGGTCTGAACACTGAATAGGGCACTGGACTGGGCACAGGAACTGGAGAGCGAACCGGACACTGAGCAGGGCACTGGTCCAAGAACTGTGATTCTGTGATTCTGTGAAGTGGATGGGGCACACAACTGAACAATGGACTGGGAAAGTAATGGGGCAAACAATCAGGTACCAGCCCAGGCAAACAACTGTGCACTGAACCAGTCACCAGACTGGGCACTGAAGTGGGGACTGGACAAATGACTGGGCACTGGATCAGGTATGGAACCAGCTACCAGACTGGGCACTGGACTGGCCAAACAACTGTGCATGGAACCAGGCACAGAACTGGGCACTGTGCCAGGCACTGCTGCCATGGGCACAGAACTGAGTACTGAACCAGGCAAAGAACTAGGCACCAGGTCAGACATTGCTGTACCGGGCACTGAACTGGGCATCAAACCAGGCAAATAACCAGACCCTGCAGCAGGCAGCGCTGGGCTCAGTGAGCACTGAACCAGTCACCAAACTGGGCAGGGCTACGATGAACCAGGCACTGAACCAGGCACAAAACCGTGCTGGGTACCATTCTGGGCAGTGCCGTGTCTGCACCAAACTGGTACACCAGGCACTGAATGGGGTACCGCACTAGGCACAGACAGCACCACACCAGCACCAAACTGGCCACCACATGGGGCACCACGTCACTGGGTGCTGCACTGGGCTCTGCTGTGCCAGGCTGCCCTGTCCTGCAGCAGTACCCTGCACCAACACACAACACCCCACACTGCTGTTCCCACACTGTGCCCCTCCAATCCCACCCCAGCACCCTCCAGCCATCCAGTGTGACATCAGGTTCAGGTCCCTGCCCTGTGCCCTTCTGCCCTTCATGTTTACTCCCTGGGAAGGGGCACACATGCCCTGCCAGGACACCGACACCACAGCTCTGTCCCCTTGGCACCCATGAGTGCTGCCACCCTGAGACCCTGAGACCCTGTTCCCAAAGGTGCAAGTGCCACCCACTGCCACGGTTAACCAGGTGCAGCGGCAACAGGTCAGCCAGTCCTGGGCTGCCAGGAATGGCAGAGCAGAGTCCCACTGCCCTCAAAGCCCTTGGGATTTCGGGAAGGGGACCAACCCACAGAGCTGGGGGCTTCAGATGGCTTTATCCCAGCACACCCAGTGGACCCCCCAGTGCCCGTGGCGCAGCTGCAGGAGGGTTGCCAGCTCGCGTTATTTCCGCGATAGCGCCGGAACATGCCCAAACACTGCCTCCATTATCCTCTCCCGGGCTCCCGGCACAAGCGGGAGAGTGACCCGAGCGTGTTTTGAAAGGCAAGCCCTGGCGCTAGGTACACAGCCCGGCAGCTCTGCTTACCACGGAAACGCTGGGCCCGGCTGGATAGAGCGGCTTTTGATGGTGTGGGTGCCGCTCCCGGAACCCGCTGGCCGCTCTCGCCCCAACCGCTTCGCAACCGGCGACACACCCGGGGGGAGAGCAAGGCTGAAATCCCCTCCTGAGGAAGGTCCTGCCGGAGCAGCCACGCTCCACGCGGGTGTCAGGAGAGCCCTGGTGATGTGGGTTTTTTTCAAGGCATCCTTTGTGGAAAAGTCAGGGCAAGGGGATTTTTAAGGGTCTAATGATGTGGCACTGGAAAATTCAGAGGATGGGATAATGCTCTCAGGCACATGGTGGGATTGTTGGGGCTGTCCCATGTGGGGCCAGGAGCTGGACTTGATGGTCCCTGTGGTTTCCTTCCAATTCAGCATTCCATGATTCCATGAGTAGCTGGAGGGACCAGGAGAGGGAGAAGTGTTGGGAGCAGTAGGAAAGAAAGGTGGGGAGCGGGCTTCCAGGATGGGTTCAGAGGTGTGGAACGTCTGTCCCCAGTGATGGAGCACAGACCCGAGCTGGCATCACTCATCCCATGGATGCCCTCTGCCACTCCCTGGGGCCAGCAGTGCCCCTCCAGCCCTGGGGCAGGCTGGGGAGGCTGGCATAGGCTGACTGTCCATGCAGGACTGTGCCAGTGCCCTTGGCAGTGGGAGGGGGGTCCCTATGGATCATATATTGCATAATACTGAGTGTGACCAGTGCCAGCAAGGAGGCAATGGGTGACAGAGAGCAGGCAGTGAGGGGGGCTAGAGGGTCCCAAGGGTGGGTGGAGGCAACCCCAATGTGCCATCATCACAATGCCAGGACTGGGGAAGGTGAAGCCAGGGGCTCCGGGTGTCTTGGGAGATGACTCAGTTTCCCCACACGGACATGGACAGGGACAGGAGGCCCAGCTGCCCCTTCCCACTTGCTGGGAGGCTGGTGGCACTGGTGGCACTGGTGGTGGCAGGGGTGGCACTGGTGGTGGTGGCCGTTGGGCTGGCAGCGGGCGGTTGCAGAGGCTTCCTGTTTCTGCAGGATCAGGCTGGCATTGTGCCGCACAGCGAGGGGGGCAGAGCCTCTTCTTGCACCTGCCCAGAGCATCTGCTAGGGAGAAAATCTCCATGGCAACTCTGCCGGTTCCTCCATCCCCATTCCATGGGGGACAGGGCGCTCTGCCTCTGCCTCCCCCACGCAGCTGGGATGTCCCCATGGTGGGCACAGGCCACTGGTGCCCTGGGAGATGGGCTCTGGGAAGGGACAGCTTTGCAGCAGGGCAGCCCCTTGCCAGGGAAGCTGCTGATCCCTCCCTATGGGGGCTCCAGGTCTCAGACCACCAGTGATGGGAGGTGAGGTCTGGGATTCACCCAATTTAGGGGGCAGTTCTCCACTTTGCTCCCAGTTCCAGAGAAGGCGGATGGTTTTCCATCTTCCCTTCCACATCCCATCAAGACACACTGAACCTCTCTGCACCTCAGCTGGCATTGAGTCCTTTGCGCTTTCCAGAGTGGGGAGGGGTTGAATTTTGGGATGGTGGCATGAGGTCCAGTGGGATTGGGGGCTCCTGAGCCTGGAGCTAGTGGTGAGTCTGGACACAGAGTGAAAACTCCACACCCTTCATTTAGACATCCTTCCCTGGGGGTTGTTGACCATGATGCAGACCCTGGCACCTTCCCCTCACCTTGCACAGGTGCAGGGGAAGAGGTGAGATCTGCTCTCTTGGGCATGGAGGTCCTTGCTTGTCTGGTGTCCCTTGGGAAGCTGAGCAGTGTCAGCCCCCTCAGACAGAGCCCACGAACCCCGAGCACCCATGACCTTGCTCTGCCCAAGGGGCTCTCTGAGGGACCGTGGGTCTGGAGCCACTGGAAAGGGCCAGGGAGGAGGTGAAGGAGATGGCTTTCAGTGACACTGGAGAGAAAAGGGAGGGAAATGCAGCTGGAAGAGCTATAGACACTCCTCACATCCTCTGGTCCTGCCATTTATACATCCACCGAGGGAAATAACGCTGGGTTTTCTTTAAGGGCTGGAGTGACTCAGTGCCAGCAAACCCTCTCCTGGTTCCAGGAGTGACTGGGATGCTGGGAGATAACCCCACCTGTCCAGAGGCCACCAGTACCAGCAGCCCATCCAGGCACCAGCCTGGCTGGTGGTGCCTCTTCTCCTCCTTCCCCCTGATTTCCAGAGGAATACCTGCTCCATCCTTGGCCGCCTCGCTGAGCCCTTTCCCAAATCAGGGCATTCAGGGAACCACCCAGATGCTGGAAACCCACAGCCTGTGCACTTTTTCAAGGGGAAAGCAAATTGAAATGCCAAGGAATTGAATGAGGGGATCCCAGCCCTCACTCTGGGTTAGGGTAGGGACATCTCCCAGCTGCAGACAGATCACCCCACTTAGGATGCCCCGAGGTTTCATTTCTGCAGCCAGGATGCTGCTGGTCACTGCACCAAGAGGAAGCCGCTAACCCAGAGGGTTTCCAGAGGGGAGATAAATATTGGGACAGTCAAAACATTGAAAGAATGGCCTCTCTGTTTTATAAAGGTGGGAAACTGAGGCATGGGATGATTTAGGGACTCAGTCATGCCATGTGTGACAGAATGCAGATGGCCCAAATCCCAGGCTCTTTTCTGAATTGCTGCTGAATTTTCCCAGAGGCAAAAAATAGCAATTTTGGATTGCCTCTGAAGCACCCGTTGAGGATGCTGAGCCCCTGGGAAGGAGGGAGCAGTCAATGGAATGGATCCCAGGGCACCAACCAGAGCATGGGGAGGTGGTCCAGGTTGGGGGGAGCAGGGCACACAGGTGAGGAAAGGACAAGGGGGAACAGTTTCGAACTAAAAGAAGAAAGATTTAAATTGAATGTTAGGAAGAAATTCTTCCCTCTGAGGGTGGTGAGGCCCTGCCACAGGTTGCCCAGAGAAGCTGTGGCTGGCCTAGCCCTTGAATTGTTCAAGGCCAGGTTGGACGGGGCTTGGAACAACCTGGTGTAGTGGAAGGTGTCCCTGCCCATGGCAGAGAAGTTAGAACTGTATGATCTCTAAGGTCTCTTCCAACCCAAACCATCCTGTGGTTCTACGGTGTCCTCCTCAGGATCATGTTGAAGATGGGTATTTGGGATGATCCATGAACTGGAGAGCTCAGGGCAGTCTGTACAACCTGCCAGTGCCACGTGCAGGTAGGGTCCCACTTGTGCCAGTCTCTGTGCCCATCCCTAAACTTGCCCTGGAATGTGCAGTGACCAAAGCAGCACCAAAGCATCACCCCTGGAATGAGGATCAGCTGCGCTGGGAGCCATAAATCTGACCCACAGCCAGAGTATTACTTGAAGAAACCTGGTTTCCACCTCTGGGCAGCAACTGCCCCTTCCTGGGGACCTTGCTGTGTGCTCCAGCCAGGTGCTGGGGACCAGGTGACCCTTTTCCTGGCTGATTGTGGGACATGTGTGTTCTCAGCCCAGCTTTGCCCCTATCCCAGCTTATGCACCAGGTGGTGGGAGAGTTTGGTCTCTGCTGCTTGTTGAGAACTGCCCATGTGTGAAGATAAAACAGAGGGAATGTCACGTCCTGGCGCTGCCGTCTCCAGGAGCGGCCGAGGGGGCTGGGAAGTGCTGGAGGTCAGCACGGGGAGCTGTGATGGGCTGCGCTTGTCGACTTCACCCCTCTCAGACATCATCTGTGTGGTTCATGCAGAGCAAAAAGACCCCAGGGCTGTCTGAACCCCCAACCCCCTTTTGGAGGATTGTGTCCTTCTGCCCCGCTGCGCCTGGACACCAGTGGAAGTCCCCAGTTGGCCGTGGGGGGGTCTCATCCTTGCCAGGTGCTGGACTTTTCAGGCGGGTCTGAATTGGGGAATTAATGCTCTTGAAAGGAAGAGGTTCCACGGGCTGCCCCACTGGCACCCGTGGGGTGACTGGTGTCCTCACTCAGGGCTGTGACAGCACTCCTGGCCGGGAGGAGCTGGAATGCTTCGGACCTGGGCAAACGCTGGACAAAATGTGCTCATCGCCCCGATTTGGACCGGAATCTGCTATTTTGGTCGCTGTGACCTAATGGTCTGTAGGTGCCTTTGAAAATAGCCCCAGGGCGGCAGCAGGGGCTGGGTTTTAGCAGCGCTCCCGAACCTGAGCAGCACCACAGTGCCACAAACCAGGGCAGCTCAGCAGAGACACCCGAGGGACCGAAACTGCTGCTTGTGGAGAGAGGGAAAGCTTCTGATCCAGAGCATGCCAGAGCTCCGGGTCATTGCAGAATGTGAGAACAGGAAAAGGTGGCAGAGTCCGAGGGGGCGACTCTGAAGTCATCATTGTTAAAAATGGCACCAAAATCAGCCTTTTTCCTGTGCAATAATTTGGCTGGATTGAAATTGCTTTTCCTGATGGCAGCCAGCCCCTTTAGGGGTTAACTGCAGCCCTGCTGAGAGAACTATAAAAGGTGTTTCCGAAATATTTCCACTGCCCCGTTGGTTTTATGGCCAGGAAAGGCAGGGCAGGCCCGCCTGGGCAGCGGGGTGCTGCCGGATGGACTTGCAGATGGAAACCAGGTTCGGGAAAGTGAGCAGGGATTCCCAGCTGGACATTGGGAAAGGCACCCAACACTGGGGATGGACGCAGGAAGGCACCCCCCACTGATGCACCCCTGAGGCTCCAGGGGAAATGAAAGCCCTCTCTGGCTTGGGGGACAGTGTGAGGCTGCTCACACAGGAGTGATGGGGTCACTTTCATGTTGGGACATTCGGTCAGCCTAATTCTCCCACCCTTGCCCCATGTGGATGGCTGGGACCTTTGTAAGTCTCAAACAAGGCAGAGGATGGGGAGGTACCTCACCCTGCGGCTGGTGCACCTCAAGGGCACAGCGGGTAGAGACACAGGTTTGCAGGTCTGAAGGCCACATGATGCTGCCTGGGTGCTCCGTGTGCCCTGGGCTATAAGACTTCATCCATGTGCCCGTGGGTTGGGCTTGGACACATGGAAATATTGAATCATTGAGGCTGGAAAAGCCCTCTAAGATCCTCGAGTCCAACCATTCCCCCAGCACTGACAAGGCCACCACTACTATGTCCCCAAGTGCCACATCCACATGGCTTTTGAACACTTCCAGGGGCAGTGACTCCACCACTTCCCTGGGCAGCCTGTTCCAATCCATGACTGCCCTTTCAGGGAACAAATTTTCCCTAATATCCACTCTAAACCTCCCCTGAGACAACTTGAGGCTATTTCTTCTTGACCTGTTGTTTGTTACCTGGGAGAAGAAACTGACGCCCACCCAGTGTCCTCCTGTCAGGGAGCTGAAGAGAGTGAGAAGGTCCCCCCTGAGCCTCCTTTTCTGCAGAATGAGCCCCCCCAGCTCCCTCAGCTTCTCCTCATCAGATTTGTGCTCCAGACCCTTCCCCACCTCCATTCCCTTCTCTGGACATGCTCCAGCCCCTCCATGTCTTTCTTCTTGTGAGGGGCCAGAACTGAAGGACATCCTGCGGGACACAGAGGGTGCTGGCCACTGGTGTGCTGGACATCCCAAAAAGCCTGTTGCAGAGAGCATGGCCAGCACCGGGCTTTGCTCTGGCCCGTGATGAACATGCCAGACATTCCCTGCTGCCTGATGTCTCCTTCCAGCCACCCCCAGCACTGGTGCTCACGCTGCGCCTGCTCCCTCCAGCTCTCCTGCACAAGCCTTGGCTCCCCTCTTCCCTCTGCTTCCAGGCCAGGTTTCCAAGTGCTTTATGCTTTAAGCTCAGGCCCAGAAATTCATGTCCAGGCTGCAGCAAAGAAACAGCAGCCAAGTCTGATTTGGGCGAAAAGTAGGTTGAATTCCTTGACCTGTGCAGGCAGGACCTGAAACAGGAAAGCAGCCACGGGGTCGCCTCTCCAAAGCATCGCTGACTTTGGGGGGGTTGTTCTGGGGACCCCAGCTCGGTTGGTGGCTGGGTGGGTTCAGATCACCTCTGGACCTTGGAAGGGGTACCCCAGGCTTAAGGATAAGTGAAATAAAGGTGTTTTTTGCTGGGGCCCTCTTGCAGCCACATGTGCTGGGGGCTGGCAGGAGCTGGCACTTGATGGTCAGGCCAGCCCGGTTGAGTTGAGGGGAATTTTTATTTTCACTCTGTGCCTTTCCTCGCTCTCAGAAGTAATGAAATGCAGGAGCCAGCATTAATGCACCATTAAGACTGCAAATTTCAGCACGCAGCCATCAGGAAATGCAAATACTTGGGTCTACTGTCAGCGCTGCCTCTGCCGCGACAGCGGAGGAAGGGGCTGGCACGTGGCTGACCTTTGCTACCAGGATGAAATCCCCAGTGATGCTCAGCTGCTGGTTCTCACCTCCCTCCCTGAACCCTTCGAACCCTTCGTCTTCTCCCACCTACGCCTGGGCTCACCCCCCTCCCAGCACCGAGGGGAACAAGGAGGCAGGGCATGGCACGAAGGGGTGTTTGGGCTCATCTGTGCCCTGTCCATGGAGGGTCTCCCGCTCTTTCCCGAGGTTTGGGGTACTCCCAGAGGGCTAGAGGGAGGCAAACTGTGCCAGGGTCATTTGGCCTGTGCAGGGATGTGCCAGTCCTCAGGCCACTGAGGATCCCAGCCTGAGGAAGAGGAAGAGAAAGGCTGCAGGAGCCCTTGCTGCAGCTGGCGAGCACTGCCTGTTCCACCTCACAATCGTACTGTGCGTCGCTGGCAGGGACCTGCTTTTCCATAAATTTGGGTGGAAGGGAGAGCTTGGCAGAGCCCTGGGCTGCAGGGAAGGATTTACGGCTGCTCTGGCTGCTCTGTGTTCTCCTTGCAGGGGCTCCTGCAGAAATGCCCGGTGGGAGGAGGAGGAGGAGATGGAGGAGGAGCCCACACTGGTGTTCAGCCAGGGAACAGAGCCCCAGACAACACTGGGTGAGAGGAGCATGGGGGCTGGAGGAAGCAGGATGAAGAGGGGCATCCTTGGTTCATCTACAGATCTCCAGTGACCATGAACTGGAAGAGCTGGGGTGGGCTGGGAGAGCTGGGCAGGGGTAACTGGGGGGTCACCCATACTGGGCTAGAGGTGGGTCCAGCATGGGAATGGCTAGACTTTGAGACTTCCAACAGTGGGGAAATGGTGGGGAGACACCTCGTCCACCTCTGGGAAGCTGGTGACATCTCCCAGCTCCAGCCTGGCCAGGTGCCACCAGCCACTGGAGCATCCTGGGGCCCCTGGAGCACCTCATCCCCTGGGGCACCTCAGGCAAGGCCCCCACCTGCTGTGGGTCCCAGTGGTGAGCACCACTCTCCTTGAGCAGGTAACAGATCCCATCTAGGCAGGTGTTTGCTGGCAAGGGATGGGTTTCCACCACCAGCCCGTTGCCTCCTGTCTCTCAGGCTGGCAGGGAGGCCCAGGCAGTCCCCCCAGCCTGGGCAATGCACCTCTGTGCATCCCTCATGAAAGACATCGATCCCAGGAAGCACCTGGGTGGGGTCACAAGGATGCAAACACACTCTGATAGCTCCAGTTTCCTCTGGGTTATCCGAGGTGATGAGCTGTGCTGCCCCAGACTGCTGGGAAAAGACCATTTCCCCTCTTTGCACCGAGGTTTGAGGTTTCCAGGCAGCCTTAAGCAGTGCTGGAGCTTTCCCAGAGATGCCTCGTGGCTCTTCATTCTTCCCGTCTCTCCTGCCTGCTCTCCTTAACTTAAAACAAGAGTAGCTCGAGAAGGGAGATGCATCCCGAACGTCCCTCCTCTCTCCGTCGCAGTGAGCACAAAATAGGTATCGGCCACATTTCCAGATGGGAACGTGAGGCCCGAGGATGGATAAAGAGTTTTCTAAGGCTTCGGAGCAAGGTGTGGACAGCGCTGAGAATAGCATCGCGAAATCTCAACTGCCAAGCCCTTAGCCTAACCAGAAGGTTATTCTTCTTCCCTTATGCTCATACATATCCATTAGGATGAGACCATATGTGTGAGATGTAGATGAATTTCTTTCCTCTTGACAAGTCCAGTTGGTCGTCCTAGGTAAGGAGATGGTGGTCTGTTCCCATCCAACTCCAGGCTGGCTCTTTGCCCTGATTTCTGGGGTTGTGTCTGCCCCGGAAGAAATGGAGCTACGAGTCAGAGCTTCAGGCCTAGCTCCTGTCCACACGCCGGGGCTTTTGATGCCAGACATCCCTGAGGGATGTGGGGGTGACCCCTGAGCGTGGGGAGTGCAGAGAAGCTTTCACAGAGAGCAGCCAGGTGGGATAGGGCAGGGGAAGGGCTGCTGGCTGGTCCCCAGTAAGGACCCATGTTCCCAGCCAGGTCACAGAGGGTTTCCTAGGGAAGAGGTGGCTTCTCCCGCAGCAGGAGCAGCAGGTGAGTGCACCCCAGTGTTTCTGCTCTTCAGTAGCTGCACGAGGTGTCTCCTAGATGACCTTGGTGTGGTCCTTACACATTTCAGCTCACCCAAGAATTGGGTGCTGCCCTTATAGCTGAAAAATGGTGTTGAAGGGAGCCTTGAAGACAAAGCAAGGAGACAGATCTCGGAGGTTTTAGGTGGTTACAGAGACACATCCAGTTGTTGCTCAGCCCCAGAACTTCCTGTCTAGAGGAAGAATGGTCATAAGGGTTCCTTTTGATACTTCCCAATCCATTAGAGGCTGCAAGTCAACACAGATCTGGGATGATGGATGGGGTTTAGGTGATCACAACAGGGCAACTTCCTACATCCATAGTCAGCTCTGTCAGCTCCTTTCAGTACGTGGATCACGAGTCACTGCTGGTGTCTGGGACAGAGAGGAGCATAGTGAGTTCAGGGCTCCAGCATGTGAGGGGTGTCAGGGGGTGATTGCTCCTCAAGTCTAAGGTGATGGAGCAAAGGAGACCAGCCTGAACAGAGAAGGCATCCTTTGAGAGTCAGACAATCACAGAATCATAGAATCCTGATGGCTGGAAAAGCCCTCTAAGAACACTGAGTCCAACCCTTAACCCAACCCTACTGTGTTCACCACTGACCCACATCCCCAAGTGCCACATCCACACCTCTTTTGAACACTTAGAGGGATGGTGTCTCCACCACTGCCCTGGGCAGCCTGTTCCAAAGCCAAAATCCTTTCTGCAAGGATGGATGTGCATGGCTCACCTCCACAGTGCCTTGGTCAAGGCTCAGCTGCAGAAGAATTGGTGGGAGGAGGGGATGTGAAATGGAAGGAAACATGAGGTGGCATCTCACAGTGGAGGGACCCACCATGAGCCTGTCAGAGGCCTCGTGACCATGGGAGGTGACAGGGCACCACCTCCTCCTCCTGTGCCCACTGGCATTGCTGGCTGGTGTCCCACGTACACCAACGTGTCCGCAGGGATGCCGCCGCGAGCCAGGCCTTATGCTACACATTCCAGGCTTCTCCATGGACTTCCATAAAACACAGACATGTGCAGGTGACACTCACCATCATCCTCAGGACCCCAGATGTCTGCTGCCTCCTAAGGCTGCACGTGCAACACCTGGGTGCAGGATCGTGGGGCTGGCATGCTGGGCAGGAGGCAATGACCTGGCTGCCACACGGGCCAGGAGGAGGCCAGCACAGTTTTCACCATCATTTCTCCACAGCTCCTCACTCCTGAGTGTCCAAAGTAGCCCTTGCCGTGTGTAATCTCGATATTTCAGTGCCAACCATGTAGCTTGCATGTCTGTTTTTAAAGTCGGGGTTGCCCTGACGTTTCTATGTCTCCCTGTCTGTGTGGACAGGCAGAAGAGGTTTGGAAAGCCCCATCCAGCCCTGCAGTCCTGGTGGTGAAGGCTCCTGAGGAGGGACACATGGAGTAGGTATCCTCCGATCCATCCCAAATGCTGGTGCTGAAGTGGTTGGGACTGGATTTGAGGTGACAACACTGGGCTGACCAAGGGATGAAATGTGGGAGGGCCACGAGTGGGGCAGGAATAACTCCCCCCAGCCTCTGGCTTGCTCTGCATTTCAGCTCCCATCTGAAGGGCAACACCCTGCTCTGAGAACGCTTGTTTTTGTGCCGCTGGTGTCTTCCCAGGCCTGGCTGCTGAGCAGCAGCTCGGGGAGAGCCAAAAATCCACAGGCGCCATGAGAGCTCCGGTGTTAATGTGACCCAGGACCGGTGTCCCCTGCCTGGCCACGCACCACAGCACTTGCCTGTCCCTCTGTCCTTGGCACGGCTCAGGCATTGCTTCCGTGACCCCCAGCAGCAGACGTAGGCAGCAGGATCCACCGGGAAGGGAAAGGAAGGGAAGGGGTGGGATGAGATGGGAGCATGCCGACGTGCCCCAGCCCCACGGCTGCCTGCCCTGCCTGCGCAGGCAGATGGCTTTTGCAGGGCGCTCCGGATGTTGGAGCCAGGCTATTTTGGACCACGTGGGCGTCTGAATTCCAGGCGAATCCCCGGCTCAAAAAAAAAAAAAAACCACCCAAAGCCTGCCAGGGTCCCCGGAGGTGGAAATGCTGCAGCTCGAGTGTCCTCGTGGTTCTCCTGCTGCCTGGCACGTAGGCGTGACTGCGGCTACAGCCCACCCGGCCCCGTGGCACGGATCCCCTGTGCCCACTCGCCCTTGCCCTGGAAGAAGCCGGGACAGCCGGATGGCCGAGGTGTTCCTGGGCACCACATGAGCAGCCCCTCAGCCCCTCGATGGGCTGGTTTGGGTGGGGGTCTGGCTGTGCCTCCCTGCTGCAGGCTGGGGGATGCCCACCAGCCCCCAGCGCTCCCCACGCCGTGTCTGGGTGGGAGAGGGCAGAGGGAAAGCGGCTTCCTGCCCTTCTCCCCGCCGCCGGCGCGGCGTCTGTTTGCTTTGAGGCCCGGGTCCCTCCTGCCAGGACATTCCCGGGCAGCGGCCGCTGCCGCGTGCACAGGAGCCAGGGGGACAGCCCGGACCCTCCCGGCCACAAAGGCCACCAGTGCCACACGCCTGCCCTCCCTCCCAGAACACCCAGGAACCCACGCTGTGCTCCCACGAGGGATGGGAACCACCCAGTGACCCCATGGGCAGTGGGGGCTTCTGTCCCCCCTGGCCCCAGGCCTTTCCAGGAAGGGGTGGCCAGTCCCTGCGTCGCTGGGTCGTGTCCACGGGAAGCGGGGCCAGTGCGTCCAGCGTGAGCCATGTGGGAGACAGCTGGGGTTAAAAATTAACACAGACAGAGCTCAACGAAGGGGCAGCAGGGGCCGGCGGAGGGGGATGTGCTGCCCGGGGGACCCCCAGCCTGGGACTCAAGGCTTGTGCAGCTGGGAAAGGGGGGATGCCCATGTCCCCCAAACTAGGGGATGAGGGGCTGCGGTGTCCCCTGGGCTTGGTTGGGCACAGCCAGAGCCCTGTGCTGCCGAGGCAGCCAGCCAAGCATGATGGTGGGTCACTCTGCCCCGTGCTCTTGGAGGTTGGCACCCAAAAAATGCTGTCTGCTCTGCTTTCCAGTACCATCAGGGCCAAGGGGTTGGTACGAGTGTGACCACAGCTTGCCAGTGTAGGGGGTGTGTCTCCTGGCAGAGCATTTGGAGGACCTTGTCCAGCTTCCCACTGCCGGGTCCCACCAGGTGTCCCCATCCAGCCTCCTCCCCAAAACCAGGAATGTTGCCAAGGTTTGGGATTCCTGGTGCATCTGGATGGATTTGGGTTCCCTCTGCCAGGAGATGCCCCACAGCCTGCGCAGAGGAGGTGACATGGGCGTGCCAGCTCTGTAACCCACTTGGATGGCAGCGGCCAGGCTGGGGGAATTTGGGGGTGGGAATTTTGGAGGTGTGTTTGTGCTACAGGGGCTGTTGGGACACGTCTGCCACTCATGCAGCCTTGGCAGCCCTTCAGATGCTGTCCCACAGTGCCCCACTGCCACCCAGGGGGGCACATGGAAGTGTGGGACCCCCCCTCCCCACTACAGGGTCAGGCTGCCCAGCACCACCTCCACATTCCATGTCCTTCCCCAGTTATTCCTGGCTCCCCACCTGGAGCCAGGCAGAGGTCCTGGATCTGCTCTCTGACTAAGGAGGGGCAGCGCAGATCCCACTGTTGGAGTGGCTCTGGCAGGCAGAGAGCAAGGCCAGTGTGGAGGGCCCCCAGCTAGTCTGGGGTCTCTGTGGAATGGTTGGACTGAACTAGGAACTTCTGCAGAGACCCCAGACTAGCTGGAGGCCCTCCACAGGCCAGCACTGCTCTTTGCTCACAGGCTTCTGCCCTGGACCCCTTGCCATCTGTCCCCATCCCCTGTTCCCTCTATCCCTGTGCCCTCCATCCCTGGCACCATCATTCTGCAGCCCTGTCTCTCTGTCCCTTCATCCCTGTCCCTGTTCCCCTGACTCTTCAACCTTGTCCCCTTCACCTTCCATCCCTCTCCCATCACCCTCCCTTCCTGTCCCATTTGCCCTTCCATCCTCATCATCCTCCATCCCTATCTCCCTCGCCCTCCACCCTTATCTCCTCTGCCCTCCATCCTCATCCTCCTGTCCCCCACAGCCCCCAGCACACCATGGGAAAAGGCTCCAGTAACAGGACAGAGGCTCACGGGCTGCATCTCCAGCAGGACACCCTTGTCCCTGTGCAGTGGGGTACGGGGGGACCCTCCTCTTGGTCTGGGGGGTCTGGAACATGGGGTGCTGGGCAGTGGGGATGCTGGGGAGTTGGGAGATTTGCTGGGGAGTGCTGGAGGTTTCCTGGGGAGCACTGGGTTGGAGCCCCAGCTTTGCTGCTGCCATTGTCCCCAAGTCCCCCCTTGGCCGTGTGCCTCAGTTTCCCCCCTCCCCGGGGATTCTAGTCCTCAATAAAGGTGATTTCTGCTCACGAAAGTTCTCCAAATACTCTGAGAAGTGAAATGCTGCTGCCTTTGAGGATTTCCAGTGGGTGGCAAGCTCCAGGTGCCCCCACCACAGGCCGTACCTCGGCAGAGGGGACATCAAACACCCTGCAGCTCCTGGTGGCATCGAGGAGTGAGTCAGGTCCTTAAAACCAGCCAAAAACAGGCAAAGGAAACACCCCTGGTGAAGCCCACCTGGGTGAGATGGTGTTGTGTGCTGCGCAGTGTCACCAGCTGCCGTGCTGTCCCTTCTCCCACGTCACTGGTGTCACCCTCATCCCGCGTGCCTGGCACGAGGCTCCTCTGCTCCTTTTTTTGGGGGGGGGCTGAGAGGCTGAAATGTGGAAGGAGACAGGAGGGGAGCTGGGATGGCGAGCAGAGGAGTTGAAGGGGTGCCCCGCAGGAGGGGGCAGTGCCCTCCCCTGGCTCTGCCGCCCAGAAGGGAGAGAGATTTTATTTTTTATTTTGGGAAGCCGGAGCATCGTCGCCGCACCCGCGGCTGCAGATCCCGGTGGCTAAATATGCGAGAGGCACGTAATTAACGAGACGTGGATCAAATACAAACAGCGCATCCGCGGCTCTCGCCCCCCCCTCCCTCCCTCCCTCCCCGCTCGCCCCATCCCAGAATTTTTTGT
>VWZG01004761.1:7331-33056 GCA_013396735.1 Grallaria varia
TGAGTGAGTGCCTCAAGTTCCAAAACCCCAAGCTTGGGTTCAGATGGGAGGGCCCAGTACCTCCCCCAGGGTGAGGTTTTTCACAATGGGCAATTTACTCAGTGTGTCACAGGATATTTTGGTCTACTTGATGGCCCATTAGCAGACATGACCCCCTCAGGTTGGGTGTGAAGGTATTAATGAATCCCAGAGGAGAGTTATCACATCTGAATCATTGGTGTGAAGACAGGGAACCCTCTTATCTCTGGGTTCTCATGTACCCAGTTCATAGCCTGAGGGTGTCAGGTGTGTCCTGGACAGCTGTTGCAAACAATGCATCGTTAACAGTTCATGATAAATGGCAGAGAGGGTATGGAATACACAGTTCCAGTTACATTCCCACAGTGATAAACTGGTCCCAGCCCCTATAACTAGGACACAAGCATATCCAGAAAGCATTCCTGAAAGGCCTTCTTTCCTTTGCAGATGTCTCTGTGTTGCCAGTACTAAGGTTACTCAGCCATTCTAGTTATCAGAGAGAGAATATAAAACTATTCCCTTCTGAAACTATTGATTCAGCATGCAACCTGACCTGATCTTATTCTGATCTGAAGTTCACAAAAAACTCTGTGGAAGAGGGAGAAAACTGAATCCCAAAGAGTTTGTTGCAGAAGAATAAGAGCCATTTCCTGGTGACATCTACGGTACTCCTGTGTGCATGTCCAGCACTCTAGCACTCATTCAGGACAAAGCTCAGGACTTCATGGTACAGCTCACAATCACAATTATTTTTTTTTCTGTGAATCAGAAGCCATAATGCAAACTGGTCCACATGCAACTAACCGTAGCCTGCCAGCTGGGGTGGTAACTACAACAAAGTAATCTGAAATGAACCCGGCTAGTGGTGAGCCCAGAGCATGAGTCTGGATATCAACAGAGAAATCAGGCTTGAGTTCCCATGGGTTTCTCATCAGTAATTATGTGATAAAATGCTGGTATCATTATCATATTTAGATGAAAAACATTTTGGAAATTCATCAATATTTCCTGCTCACCAGTTGACAAAGCATGTACAGTGATGTGACTGCTTCTGCAGATGGTTGTACAACACACTTTACAAAAGTCTTGGTTTTTTGAGATTTTTTTTGTCTGTCAGAATAATATTTATTCAATCCGTCTTCTCAGTGTTCAAATTAATCTAGTTATTATTCCAAGAGTTAATAACAATTTTTGTTCCTTGACATCTGTTTCAAAGGACAGTGCTCCCTATCAACCTCTGTGATGCCTCATGTTGAGCTTTCCATACCTGTAGAAGTTTTATTGTCAAGAAAAATGCACTTCCCTGCAGAAAGATGGTATTTCAAGACAGCGCAAGGGTGATTTATCTCATGCCGTGATTAGCAGGGCCCAGTTTTGCCCTCTAATCAGTAGTCCTGAATTTCCATTGTCCTGTTGTCTGTATTGCCTGTAAGGGGCCAGCTGTGTGAGAGAAGTCCTCCCTCCACCTCTTGCCTTTGTAACACATCAAATAGTTGCTGTCTTAAAGAAGGTTGGGAAGAAATCAACAACCCTTAACTCAGTTGTGACTACTTTTCTTCTGGTGAGTGAAAAGTGATTGATTTGCTTCATCTCCCACTCAAAGATAGCCACAACATCTTTTTTCATACTGTACTAAAGTAAAACTTCTCCATGGACACTCCCTTGTCGCAGGGGAGAAGCTTGCGTGCCCTTACGAGGTTGCAAGCTATGCTGGAGGTGGTTATGCCTCCGGTGGGGTCTCCCATGCTAGTCAGGTCTCAGCTGAAGGGTCAGACAAAGTGTGTCCACAGGCAGGATGGGCTCGCTGGCCTCCCGGCAACCATCCTAGGAGAAGGACAACTTTAACTCCAAAACCAGGCAGATGGAGCTCGCTTAGCCCTGTAAGGCCATCCATCTAAGAGAAGGATACTCTAGCTAAACCTACATCCTGAGGACTTCGCTGCCACTGTCCAAGCTTGCTAGGCCCTGGCAGATGAGCCTTAGGACTAAAGGGTGGGGCCAGTTCCGCGCACACTGCGCCTCACCTAAAAAATCCACTGCACAGGCTCGAAGGATTCACCCACATTTGCAAAGCCCTGCAGCGACAGGCGAGGGATGAAACGGCAGGTGAGAAGGTGCACTGGAAGCTGCAGACCCAACCCAACATTGGTTGCTCAAGACTGACTTCGGAGATAGGTCTGAATTGTGGGTCATCTACCACTGCCACCTGCGTCTCCTCGAACACTTCCATCAGCACTGCCTCCACTCTATCCTAAACATCCACTGGTCCAATTACATGACCAATGTGTCTGTCCTTGAACAGGCAGCAGTCACCAGTATTGAGGCCGTGCTGCTGAGAACGCAGCTGCACTGGGCAGGGCATGTCTCCAGGATGGAGGATCACCACCTCCCTAAGATCGTGCTCTATGGGGAACTTGCCTCCGGCTGCCACAAAACAGGAGCCCCGAAGAGGAGATACAAGGACTCCCTGAAACAATCCCTCAGCCTTGGCCATACTGACTACCATCAATGGTCCACTCTGGTCTCCAACCGGGAGGCATGGAGACACATCATCCATAACGCTGCTGATTCCTTTGAGAACACATGCAGAATCAGTCTGGAGGAGAAAAGACAACGCAGAAAGAACCGTGCCTAGCCAACATCGCCTATGGAGACTTTCTGCTGTGCCTTTTGCAACCGGACTTGCCTGTCTCGCATCAGCCTTTTTAGCCATCAGCGCACTTGCAGCAGATGTGGGTAGAGCCCTTCCCAAATCTTTGTTCGCGAAGCCTAGCCATGATGATGATGATGGCTGAAGTAAAATTAGAATGAAAAATATATAAGGCAAACCCGAGGATAGGTGTTTATCTGCATTGTTCTTTTCTTGAATTCGCTAATGCTTTGATCAGCTGTTGGTCCTCCAGAGGCTGCAGGGAGACAGTCTATCTCACCATGGCCTTCACTGCAGGCTGCAAGAGAATATTGGCTTTGGCAGCTGTACCACCTCCCCCTCCTTCTTCACTGACCTTGGTGTGCAGAGAGTTGTTGCTCTCACATATTTCTCACTCTTCTCCTCTCTGTCTGCAGTTGCTTCTACGCAATAACGTTTTCCCTGTCTTAAATATTTTAATGCAGAAGCACTACCACCATCACTGATAGGCTTGGTCTTGGCCAGCAACAGGTCTGTCTTGGAGCCAGCTGGCACTGGCTCTGTCGGTGGGGTGCTGTATGCCCCACCCCTGCTCTTCTCTCCCCCTCAAGCTGCACTATGATCTCAGAAGTGCTCATTAGTCCCCAGCCTTGAGGAACGCCACCTGGGCTAAGCCCCTCTTGAGCTTATCAGAAAGTCTGTCTGTTCCCAGGAACTAGTGTTGTCTAACAAGCTTTTTTAATGAACATCCTTGTAAACTTATTTTTCTTGCCTGAATAGTGCCCCAGGAGGAATAACATTTTTTAAATCAAACTTTCAAAGAAAGTTATTGACCTGAATTGGAGCCAGGATGGAAAATTACTATGACTAAAGCCCACTCTCTTGTGATTGTATGAACAGTAGTCCAAAGTGAGACCCTTGGAGCACTCCTGGACTGCAACAGGCTGGTACCAGCAGTCTCCCTCTGGGGGGGATGCCTCTCACAGCTAGAGAACTCATTTGCCATACTCAGAGGATTGCCGAGTGATGACAATGAATCCTGGGGTGATACCCCTGACCCCATGAGGCTCAACTCTTCACCTGTTGTGAAGATGTAGTGGCATCTGAAGTGAGTATTTTACTGAATTTGGGGAGAATTTTACAGACCCCTTGTCTGTAGGCATGTGAGTGTGAACAGGCTATAGCAGATGTACTAAGAATATTCTCTTAGATACTTCAATATTTTAAATTTGTAGTGAGACAAACCTGTGAGTTGCTGCTGTGATATATTAAGTTCTGTATTAATTCTTTGATAAATTGTTTATCTTAAGTTATTGATTAAGTATAATTATGTTTAAGGACAGTAAAATGCTGCTGGGCCTCTAGGCATAAAACTGTTAGTCAAGTCTGGGCTAAGTTTAGCATGGCAGTCTCCTCTGAAACTTGTTATTCAACAGGATGGTCTTCCATATTCTTATCCTTACCCTCTCCTATCTTTTTGTCTACCTTCTACACCCTGCCCAACATGATTTTGGGTTAATTTTGATTTAGATTCACTGATTTTGAATTTTGGTTAGCTTTTTCTCTGTGTGTTTTAACCATCTAGTAAGTAGTAGAATGAACCTTGTCAACAAACTTGCTTGTGATTTCACTTTCATATTAAGCTTTTTTTGCTGATACACTTGTAATGACTCTAAGCTACCTTAAAACACTAATTTGTGACAGTTTGACATGGGCAAAGCTTCCAGCAGCTTCTCACAGCAGCCATTGCTGTAGCCTCCACCAGATACCAAAATCTGGCCATGCAAACACAATACATTCCACCTTTGTCTCTGTG
Organism: Grallaria varia; assembly: GCA_013396735.1. Taxonomy (NCBI): domain Eukaryota; kingdom Metazoa; phylum Chordata; class Aves; order Passeriformes; family Formicariidae; genus Grallaria; species Grallaria varia. The sequence goes on from VWZG01004761.1 coordinate 11,795, forward strand.
AATCACATATTTAAGAATTATTAAAATCCACGTTCCCCATGAAATCTTCACAAGTTTCCTTCACATCAACTGCAGCAACAAACAAAATTCCCCACATCAACATTGAATGAAACTAACAATTTGCACAGAATCCACCCCTTGTCCCTTCCCCACAATTACAACAGAAATTACTCTTGATTGTTCCACAATCTGACATTGTTCAGCCCATGGCTCTTTTGTCTCCCAGTTACTAACCTTGTCTTGAATTCCTTGGATGCTGTGTTGGGCATCAAAAAGGACTGTTATTGGTTGACCCTGACTGATGCTGGGTGCCCACCAAGCTGCTCTGTCACTTGCCACCTCAGCAGGATTGGGGGGAGAAACCTGAAGGGAAAAATCCCTAATGAGTCAAGGTAAAGGCATTTTACCAAAGCTCAAAGTCACATGTGTAGAGGCAAAGGAAAAAAACCCAAAAGACTTTATTCTCTCCTTCCTATCAGCAAGTGTTGTCCAGCTGCTTTCTGGGAAACAGGGCTTCAGCTGGAGTAATGATGAAAAATGTAATAAATGTCCACTTCCCCCCATTCCTCCTTTCTCTCAGCTTTTATCTCTGATTGGCCATCAACTGAAACGGAACATTCTTTTAGACTGGTTTGTGTCAGTTGCCCTGGCTGTGCCCCCTCCCAAGGTCTTGCCCACCCGCAGCCTACTAGTGTGGGGACTGAGTGTTGGAGAGAGTGCTGGCGCTGTGGGAGCACTGCTCAGCAGCAGCCAAAACATGGATGTGTTCCTGACACCTTTTTAGCTAACAATGCAAAGTGCAACACTATGGGGAAAACTAGTTCCACCTCACCCAGACCCAATACAATGTCATAGGAGTTGTCAGGAAATGCTACCCATACTGTTAGTTACTGAGTTTTGTCACCAGATATTTATTTTATCAGTGCTGAAATGTGTATTTGTGCACTTTTATCAAAGACTGTGAGTCCATTGAAAGGATTCACAGGTCATTTCATATTTGTCACTGAATTCTTTCCATTCTTTAGGTCAAAAGAACAAGGTAATTGTCAACACACTTGAGGGAAAGAAAGACCTTCCTGAAAACGGAGAGGCATTGTAACAACTTGTATTTATGGAAACGTACAGGATGAAAATGAAAACTATGTTGTATGTATTGAATGTGCTACTTATTTTGCTTTTAGGAAGTTGTGTTTTGTTTATTTTAATACCCTGTGTGTGGGTTTTTATTATCCTTTAATTGAATAGTTGAGTAAAGTGTTGCTATACAGAAAAACAACTAGAGATCATCTATTGTTTGGATCTAAAAAGGCAGAAATAACTCTTTACAGGTTAGAGTACTGCTTAATCAGTTTATTATTATAGTTTATCAGATAATGATGTTGCCCATAAAAATAACAGCAACCTTTAGTACTTATTTTTGTTATTCTGACACTATCTCTATAATGGTGTGTATTTCAAGAAAAGGGAGGTTAAATCTGCTAGTGTGGTTCAAGGTACTAGGGCAGAAAATAAATAAAAGAATAAAACTTGCAGCAGAACTGAAAAACAGAGTATTTTTATACCCTGAAAATAATCAAAAGGGACTATAAAGTATCAGATGCAAAAACTGTGAGATTATATTAGTTGTCATTAGGACTCTAAAGAGTCAATATATAATTTTCTGGGAAGTGAAACTTTCCAAAACAAAACAGTATAATTTTGTTAGAGATGATTGGACTATTCATAATTATGTACAGTGAATCAGTTACTGAAATATTTTTAGAGTTATCTCAAATTGTTTGTAAATAGAGTGCAACTGGAGAAAGTTTCAAGCATACTAATTTTAGGTCAAGATTTTTCTTGTGTGTTGTTCCTATGACCTTCAGCACTGTATTTTTATGGACATAGCTGTTGATGGCCAGTGTTTTAGGCAGAGTGTGCTCATGCTGCAGGACAGGCCTTGTACCAGGGACCTCAGAGCACAAATGCATGGGGAGACCAGAGATGCAAACTATTCATTGTTTTCATGATGTGTGATATTTCCATTTCCTGCGGGCACAGTGGTGACTGAACCAGAACAATAGTCTTCAACAAAGGCGTCTGCAACAAGGAAAGGTTGCACTGTAGTCTTCTGTCATTCTCTTGCACTTTCTATTCCATAAGCAGAGATACATGCGTTGTTCCTGTCCCTTCTTGCCTTCATCTCTTCTAAAGTCCTGTGCTCGGGTTATCCATGTTGTCCTAAACAGGGTCTGAGGCCATCCATTGCTCAGGAAAAAATTATCAGCATGGCCTTTCTTATTTCAGCCCCCGCTCCTAGGTCTGTCTGGGTTAAGGCCCTACTGCACAGGATACATAGGCACAGCGATGTCCAGGTCCGTCTGCCTGTTTCAGCCATGGCGTAAAGGGTGGGCCGTGACAATGGTCCTTCCATCTGCCTGATTGCTCTGTGGGGCCCTATGTACCTTTATGTGGTGCAGAACATTTTTTAACTGTGACAGAAAACACTGCTTTTGCTTTCTTGCTTTTAGGCATTTCCTGTGGATTGAGCTGAGACAAGGACATAGCAGCAAACAGTTCTAAGTATGCTCCAAAGAAACTGTTCCAGCACCACCCCCAGCAAAGAACAGCAGTTAAGTGAAAGCATACATTTTATGTAAAGGTGTTAGTGAACAGCTTCTTTCCTTACAAAGTCGCTTCTGCAGGTCATAAAATACAAGCAGTCCAGACTGAGGGTAAGAATGATGGAAATACCAGCCTAGCATTTGCAAGAAGATTTTGTTTCCGTGTTTGCCCATGGACGTCATCACTTCATCTTCCTACCTTCAGATTCTAATTGTTTTTAGTCTTTGTAAGGATATTGTAAGAATAAATACTCTTCAATATTTTCAGTGCCTAAAATGGAAAGTAAAATTCACAGCTTGAATATTAATGCCTGAAGGACATTATTATTTATTTCTGACTTTCTTTTTTGATTTTAATAATCATCCTATTGATATAAGCAATTTTTAAGAGGGTGGAAAAGAATCCCATAGGAATTCAACAGAAATTTTTTAGTCACTGGGACTGCTTTTCAAAAGTTACCATTTAGATCTTTGGGTAGACTTGGGATTTGTCTTGTTTAATTGCAGTGGAAACGACTCTTTCAACACCCTACTGAAAAATTTGTTAATTCAATATGACTAATTCCTTTGTTTAGTGGGGTGACTGAAAGAGATCTTTGGGAAGAGATGTCAGGTATTAGCAAGTGTTAATATTGAAAACTATTTTTTACCAGGGTGAATTTTATGAATGCATAATGGCAATAAATAAGATCAATATGGACAGCTGGTTGTTTCAGTCTGTACTAATAAGCCTTGGTGGCCAAAATGCTGCCTCTAACCTCTCCTGGTTACCTCAGGTGGGTTGACAGCTGTCCACAGAGGATGCTACAGCATGGATAACAAATATATGCTGGCATTGTCCTGACTCCTCCACCTGCAAGATCATTTGCTGAGCCACAGTGAGGACAAGATAAATGCAATTCAGCTTGGCTGGAATTATCTGCTAATAGTTACTGCTTTTGGCTCTTCTCTTATTTCTCTTGAAAATTCAGTAATTTTTAATCCTGAGGCCCGCAGACCTCCTCAGAGGAAGCATTCCTGAAGCAATGCTAATGAGGCAGGGAAAAGCAATTAAGGAAAGAGTCTATTGGCGTTGCCTGTGTGAGCTCCTGGAACTTGCTAAGTGGTGGCCTCCAGTTGACAGGAAAACTACAAGGTGTCATCCATAGATGCTGGAAACACTTTGTAAATCACTGGCAGAGTCCTCCCAGGTCACAGCCTGCTGTGTCAGGTTCTCTCTCTGATGAGTCAGAGCATACTTTTTTTGTATTCTACAAAATTTCTTCTGCTGTAAGAGAAAGCCCCTGACACTGTTCAGAGTCAAAATGGGGAGCCAGCTACCAGCTTGCTGTGATCTTAAAGACTGCTCCCCGACTTGGAACTGGTTTCCCCTTTGGATTCTCCTCTGTATGGGCATGTCTTTTTGGTCAAGGTGACACACTCAAAATCTATTTGCTGAGGCACTCTGCACTAGTGCATTGGATCCCATTTAATTCAGCCCGCTGGTCTTTATTCCAGTGTATGCTGGAACAGCTGGGAATATAAAACCACTTTCTGGTGCTGCATGTATTTTATGAATATTTGATAATTAAAGTAAGCCCCTCCTCATTAGCACGAATAAGGGAACTAGTGTGTGGACACATAAAATGTAGTCTATTAGATTTTCTGAAGGCCAATTTAAATTTCATCTACCTTGTAAAGTAGTGCTCAAAGGTAGCAGTTTCAACAGTTTAACATTAGTGTATAATCAAGTGGAGAGTATCTTCATGCTGAATTGGGATAGCCATAACTTTTTAAAAAAATCATGGTTTGATGTAACTACAGACTGGATCACAAGGAATGCAAACTGCAGAATCATGAGACTGAGTATTTGCTTGGATCATGACAGTGTGTATTTGTTTAAGAAATCTTATATTTGAAACATGGAGAAATAGTTATTGGCAATTCCCATCAGTACCAGGTTTAATGTTGCCTCTGTAATAAAATTCTGCTGTCTGAAGCTTTGTGTTGTACCTTCTTTCCTGAGTGATGAGCTAAGGAACTTCCTTTGAAAAATGTCTACTTTTCCTGCAAACACATGTCTCCAGAAGATAACTACCAGAACTTTTGTAGTTTGTCATCAGAAAAGGTATTGCTCTGCCTCAGAAATTCCTGCTTGATTGAATTGTAGTCGGGATAAGCTGTGGACGCTGTAGTTTCAGCAGGAACTGACTAGATGAGGGACTATGAGACAGCAGTGCAGCTGAGCTGGGGTAAACTAAAATTTTAAGGTTTGTTTGTAGTTCTTAAACTCTCCGAAAGAAATATGAGAATGCAAAAAGGCTGGGTTTTTTCTGTCTAATAGAATTATTTTTTTTATGATGAAAGGATAGCATAGACATTTTCAGATGAAAAAACATGTCTCCGTTTCAACAATACCTCTCACTGACTCTTAGGGAGAAACCCCCCCACCTTTATTGCATATTTATAATGCAATATTTACCATGATGAGGTGAGGAAAAAGTGTTTTCTTCTCATTGAAACGCATACATTAGCAGCACATATATCATAAATTGGTGCCCACTTTACACTTTAATTAATTATGCTAAATAACTGATGCTGAACGCTTTAATGTAAAAAGTTTTAAGAGAGAGACCTGAGCTGTAATACACAGACTGTGGCCAGGTGTTCTATTTGCTGGTGCAGATCTGAATTATTATGCTTGACCTTTCAATTAATTATGTTCAGATAAATGGATATCATGGTTTAGGAATGGTATTCCCCAATTGATTGTTCCCGCTCAAATGCTCCAAACCATATGCTGCTCACTCACTCCCCTTTCCCACACAGAGGGATAGAGAGGAGAACTGGAGTCTCAGAAGATAAAAAACCCAGGTTGAGATAAGAACACTTTACTAGAAACAGTAATCAGATAATGAATGGTAACAGCAACAGTATTAATAACAGAGTGTACAAGAGGGGCGAATGATTCACCTGTGGGTGCTCATCACACAGAGTCTGGCACCAGCCCAAGCAGAAGGGACCCCTTCTCTTCCCAACCCTTGTGTAGGGCCTGAGGTGGTGCAAAATAACCTCAGGGGTCTGACCATGCCCTTCCTGGCTGGAATCAGGACAATGGGATATCACAAACATCTTGCTCCTAAGGACTCTAGGAATCTAAGAACAAGTAAATATTAGATTATATTTAGCAGAGTACTTTCATTTTTGAAAGTAGACCTTTTCAGTCTTTACTAAGAATAATCCAATCAAAAATCATGCTCAGTTATACACTTTCACATAAACAGGTTTGCCTCTTTCTAAACTTTTCACAACTTATTCTTCCCTATAGGAATTCTACATTTATGGGAGTATTGTCCAGTGATCTTGCTTAATAAAAAAAATTGTTAGGATAAAAATTGGTTGCAGGTAGCAAAAAAAAAAATCAGATTTTAAATGGCAGAATTTTAGACATTATGTTAGAATTTCAGATTAGTATATATACAGGGAAGTTAAAATTGTTAAAGGCTTTTGTCAGGTGTGATCACACATCTAGTGGTTTGTCAAGCCACTTTTCTATCAGATTAACTGTGATATCAGGAATTTGTAGGGGGCTTTTAAACTCTGTTTTGAATAGAACCTGCTTAGCAATGAGGAAGATTGCCGTTCTTCCATTGCACATGTTGAAAAGAGACAATATTGGAGCATCAATCCACGAATTAATTGCACAAATTGGATAGTGAAGAAAAGAAATCCTTCCCACTAGGTACTTATCTTAGTTTCTGCATTCCTTCAGATGTGTCCTCACTTTTACTAAGAGCTGCAAGAAAAATTGCCTCAATGTATGTGATGTACTTCTGGATTGGGCCACAGCTAACTCTTAGACACATTCAGAGTTCATCTGAGATGCGTCTCAACCCATAGAGTCTGGGTGCAACTGAGGAGCCAAGACTGCACTGGCTGGCTGGATTTGGATCTCAGTCTGCTCTATACAAGTTTTCCAGCAGCAATTCTGGCACCTGTGCCACATTTGGAAACAGCAGGGCAACAGTGGGTCTTAAAGCATCTGCAAATTTTTGCGTTTCTCAGACAACCCGCCATGAGTCTTTTGAGAGGGTAGGGCAAGAAGCATTACTTTTCTGAAATATGTTCCAGCAGATGTATTGGAGAATAATGTTAGTTGCACAGCAGGCATTTTGAAGTACAGGCACGGAGAACACATAAAGCCTCTTTGCCTTCCAACCACCTGTCTAAGAGCTCTTTTATAAGACTTTTTTTTTTTTCACCCTTGACTTATTGCGTGCATTATGCAGACCCTAGCTCGCATTTGATGTGTTCTGACAGAAGAAAAATTGTCAATGCCAAAAATTAGCAATGCCAAGTTCTTCAGTGGAGTTGACTCACAATAGTGTCACACTTTTCTGTGAGCTTGGCCCATTTGAATGCAAATCCTGTTTTGCTTTTTTTTGTTTTGTTGTTCCTTTGCATGCATATATATATACACACACATTGCAAAGAATGGTTTAAGAGGAACCTCCAAATGTTAGTAACCATAGTTCATATTCACACCCTTGGAGTGGTAGGCAGTAGTGGGTCATGTGCAAAGGAAAACAAAATGCTGTGAACCAGGACAGCTGTTTCCAGAAAGCCTGAAAGAGAATAATGTGGTTCTTGCTCTTCCTCAGTCCAGTGTGGGATGTTCCTCCAAAATGTTCCCCTCGTGGTGGTCTGTATGCTTTGTGGGACAGAGGAGAGTGTTGACTGACTTAGTGGTGAGCATCTTGTTCCTTTCTCTCCCAGGTAACATCTGGGGCTCTTTACTTACACTTTGGGAAAGTGAAAGGCAAGGCTCAAATGGAGAGGCAGCAGTACCATCCAGCTCAGATGAGCACGTTGCTAAAATCTTGGTAGCTTTTGTACCATAGTGCAAACTGAAGGCATCTCTGCTGAAGAGGATCTCACAGAAGAGAAGCAGACCAAAGTGCCCAGGGGCAATGATGTAGAAGAAATAAAAGAAGTTGAACTAGAGGGAGAAGAGAGCTTGAGTAGCAGAATTCACATCTTGTGGGAGAATCGGTGAAGGGGAATGGCAGGAAGGAGTGTGAGTGTGTCAACAAGAGAGAGAGAGATGTGTCCTCCCATTTTAGCCTGTTTCTCTCTTTCACCACTCTAGAGTCACCGGTAATTTTCTGCACCCAGACACCAAAAGTTGAGTATTTAGTAAATTTTTTTGTTATAATTATCTTTTTTAACTCTTTCATGCATGGAGTGTTTTGTTTGTATTTACTAAAATATTTGCTGCAGTCCCTAATCTAGGATGTTCACATACGGACAGGCTTGAAATAATAACTTTAAGTCCTTAGTAAAATAACAGTAGAATGCTCTGAGAACTTTAGTCATGGATAGTGCTGAGAAAATATTTCACAATGAATAGTTTATACATCAGAAAAATGTAATGTCCCCGCAAGTTCACAAACAGATCATGAAATTATTTTTTATTTAAAGTTATTCATTACTAATTTTTTTTTTTTTTCCAGAAAATGNTGTTTTTTGGCTTCACTGGGAGTTTTGTAAAATACTTACTGCTTTTTCTGATCCCAGTCAGTTGTGTGGTTTAGTTTCTGCCTTGAAATACACTACATTGAGAACCTGTCTACATAACATGGCCAACTGAAAGGAAGATTAGAAGAGTATATCTAGGAAGAGGAAATGAAAGAAAAATCCACAATACAAATGTAGAGAATACTTCCTAAAACACTATGTAAGCATGATTTTTAAAACGGATTTTGTTTTCACAATGCATCATGTAAGAACAAACTGTAGCCCCTGATATTTTCAAAATGAGGAGCATTTTTGAACCAGGTCATTATTTATTAAGACAGATTATCTCAGTTTCCAGAAAATGATTTGATAGACTCAAATGAAAGTTATGCAAGTCTGGCTTCATAAGGAAAATCTTTTCAGAGTTAAAAACTTCAAAGTGAGTCTCCCAGGAGGATGGTTTGTATTCTAAGAGTAATATTCTATTTCACTGACTACAATAGTAGTAATCTGTTAACCTCTGAGGCTGCACAGCAGTGGGGTCTCATAAATAAAGCTGCAAAAATTGATGAAAACATAAAAAAGTAATAAGAACCTCATAGACGCAGTTGAAGAACTTGTTCAGGAAACAGAAAGCTCTTTCTAAGGCATGTGAAGAGGTTGATAACAAAGTTTGAGGTTTTTATATAAATACAGAAGAAACCATGCATTGAAAAGGAATTGGTGAAAGCTATAAACCAATATACCCTAAATGATATGTGGGAGTATGTTTTAGTAATCCATGGCAGTTTTAGTTGCCTCAACTACATAATCTGTCAGATTACTCAGCAAGACGAAAGCCAGCACTTTTGCAGTGGCTTGTTGCCACTTTATCACACTTTCTTAATTACATGGTGCTGTAATGATCTGTATGTTCTGTCATGCAAATCCATCGGCTGTGATGCTATTATACAACTATTTGAGCTTGTTTCAGATTTTAATCACAGCTGCTAAGCTTCAAGTGCTAGCTAGCCCACTTTCTTGACTAGGTTACCTAGAAATTACCCTTCTGCTGTAGTTTCCCTAATTCTCCTGTGTGCCAAAGAATGGAGTTTGACTGGGGTTAGAGGGACTCTGCTTCACACCACTGTGGAGGTGGAGCCAAGGAAGGGATTTTGCCTCATGGATATGGGAGTCCTCTGGTTACTTCTGCACCCAGAAAAATTCTACAATAAAAGCATGTCCCTTAAAGTCAATGTTTCTTACAGAGGATTTGTTCCACCTTGCTGATGGATACTGAGCCCTCCTAGGAGATGCCAGAATGAGAGTCTTGTGTTTGATTATGGTGGTGAGAATCTACCAGCTATTTTCCATTTATTCAGCTGCAGTGTCCAGCTAGAAACGAGCTCTGTCAGCTGAGGAAAATCTCAGTCAAGTGGTGATAGCATCAACAGATATATTCACATTCAGAATTCAAAGGAAGCTGCTTAAAAGGAGAAGCACGTACGCCTCATGATGGATGACAGTCATGTCTGGCACATGGAGGCCAAATTGTTTTCTCAACTGGTTTCTAACAAAGATTTTAATAAGATAGAATTAGGAGAGGGCCCTAGCCAATTACTGTCTTTTCTAGCCATATTACAGCCATGAAAGTTTATAATTTGAAAACTGTTCTGTGAAGAACATTTCCAAAGTAAACCAGTCACTTTTAATAATGTTTGAATTACATGAATTGAAATTTAATAGATAAGAACAAAAAATTATTTTAGAAATTTTTAGTTTTGATTTTTTCCCCAATTTATTCCTTTTTAATACTGCCTGGTCTGGAAGGCTGCATTTCTTGGCAAGTCGAAAAAAAAAAGCTTTAATTCTGATCTCCCCCTCCCTAAAACTTTTTGGAAGAAACCCCACAAATTCTCATGAAAAACGTCCTCTACTTGCTTCTTTGTTCTTCAAAATATGTGTTTTTTTGGCTAGATTTATTAAAAACACTTCTACGGCAAGTGTGTCTTTGAGAAATGTGCCTGAAGTTTTTGGATTTCAGTAAAGCTTTCGGTACTGTCTCTCACAGGATCCTTCTGGACAAAATGTCCAGCACAGCTGGATGAACATATCATGTGGTGGGTGAGCAATTGGCTCACGGGTTGAGCACAGAGGGTAATAGTGTTGAATGGGATCATATCAGAGTGGTGACCTGTTCCACAGGAATTCCATGGGGCTCCATCCTGGGCCCTGTGGTCTTTAACACCTTCAGAAATGACTTGGATGCAGGACTGGAAGGGATACTGAGCAAGTTTGCAGATGACACAAAACTGGGAGCAGCCTTTGACTCCCTGGAAGGCAGGGAGGCCCTGCAGAGAGACCTGGACAGATTAGAGGGCTGGGCAATCACCAACCATAGGAAGTTCAACAAGGGGGAAGTGCCGGATTCTGCCCCTGGGATGGGGCAACCCTGGATGTACGGACAGACTGGGGAATGAGAGGCTGGAAAGGAGCGCCTGGAAAGGGACCCGGGGTTCCTGGTGGATGGCAAGTTGAATGTGAGTCAGCAGTGCCCTGGCAGCCAGGAGAGCAACCGTGTCCTGGGGGGGCATCACGGAGAGCATCGCCAGCTGGTCGAGGGAGGGGATTGTCCCACTCTGCTCTGCACTGGGGTGGTCTCACCTGGAATACTGTGTGCAGTTTTGTCTTTCAGCCTGCAAGAGACCTTGACTCTTTACCTTCTGCAAGTGGGAGGGACATGCTTCCCCTGACCTCTGTAAATAACATATTTATGTTCCTGGCTAGGAAAACAGCTTTCATTTATCACTATCTTTTACTGTCTTTAGAGTGTTCAGACAGATGGCAGATTTATTTATCATACATAAACCCACTAGCATCAACAGCCATTTGGGTAAGCGATTTGAATAAATCTGCCTTGGAAATACCTTCGTCTCATAAGTCAACCTACGGGTGAAACTGGCTTATGGTAAGACATGAGTTTGCCATCACTTTAAACACCTGACAGCTTGCCTTTTGAGAGAATCACTGCCTTCCAGTGGCCCCAAAACAGCCAGTGTGGAGTCCCAGGAGCACAGCGATATCCTGCTTGGTACTCCTCTCTTCGTTATGTGGCTTCTCACAAGATAAAGGTCCTAGCCAGTCTCTCACAGATTTGCCCAGATAGCCCATGTTCTCTCTGGGGGTCCTGGATATATGTCTAATCTATATTGCTTATATGGGAAAAAGGTTTCTTCTCTTTGTCTTCACTGCCACTTTTACCTATGCCTCTGAGATTAATCTGGTACAGAAAAGCAGTGCAGGAAGCTTACTTTTTCTGGGTGCACCTAACTTTGGGCATGAGGCTGCACAGGGCTGGTTTACTATACTCTGTATCCTAAGGCCTCATCCACAGAGTCAAAAGGAGTTTGACAGAAGAGCAAAGTGAGGAATATGCACATTCTCTGTGGTGAGCCAAGTCCCCCTCTGACAAAGGACAAATTACTACCAGAGCCTGATTTACAGCAGTAAGTGCTTAGTGCTTCCTGAAGGCATCTGTTTCTACAGCACCTCAAAATGGGCAAGGAAAAAGTAAGAGAAGCTGCCTTCATAATTTTACCCTGTCATGGTTCAGCACATCTGATCAGGGATTATACTGTTTCACAATCTCCAGTGAGATTTCTGTGGTTTCCGAGTTAGTAGCATCATTTCCATGGGCACTGTACAATTGCTAGTAAAGAGATGACAGTAGTGGATATGTTTTTCTGGCTTCCATTTCTACATCTGGACTATGGACAGACTGAGAGCACTAAGAAGCCCCATGGGCTTTACAGTATTTACATGTGACCAGCAGACTGGGTTACAGACAGAATCAGGTTTGGCCTCATGGACGGCTCTAGTTTCCTCAGAACAGGCACAGCCTCTCACCTAGAACACACATTTGGCTTTACAGTTTAATATTTATTCTATTTTGGCAGTTTTTTTGAGCAACCATTGTGGAACAAAAACTTGTTGTATTGTTATACAAATGAAGAAAGCAATTCTGATTCTATTGCACCCCAAAAGTTTGCAGTTGATAAAGCAGATGAGGTAACAGATGGAGACCAGATAGTTGTGGGTGTAAGAAACAATGTAGAGATCATGATAAACATCATGATCATTAAAGGGGTTTTGTGTACAAATAATGGAAAAGAGTGTCTCTGTGTGGAGAAGATTAATAAGTTAATTTTTGCGTCTGTTTATAGAAGCTTCTCCTGCATACATCAGAATGGTAGGAGAAAACACAAAGGACTCCTGAAAGCAGAGAATAGACACATAGAAATGTCAGGTAGGGGCTGATATTTTTGGCCCTGAAGCAGAAATGAGGAAAGAAGATCTTGTGTTATCAAAGAGGAGATAGTTAGGGGATTAACTAACTGTAAAAGGACTTGAACACAAAGGAGAAATTAATTGGACAAGAAAAGAGAAAGAATAAGGGAGAAAGAGGAAATAGACAGGAAAGGTACAGTCAAGGCAAATGACAATCACAACAGTGTTCAGAGTAGACATAAGCAAAACAGAAGTGCATCTGTCTAGGTCAGAGAAAAGTTGCTGTAGTACTGTAAAGTACATATCAGCTGTCAGCTCACACCAGTTATATCTCTATGGGCAAGAAGAAAAGGCATATGCAGAAATAAAACACAAGACTTCTAGATATATGGGAAATGACAGTGATACAGAGAGAGGTCTGAGGCAAGGAAGGCACAGTTTATGGGCCTGGTGACAAGCAGAACTGCAGCATTGTCCCGGATCATCAGTGTGCATTGAAGAGTTAATAAGCGCTGTCCCTTGGCTACGTGTTGTTTAAACTGGAATCCAGGTGTCCATGTAAAGTGTCAGAGAGGCAAACCAGGATTTCAATCTGGCCTGAAGGGAATGGGTAAGGCGAAGAGAGGTGGCGCTCTGAGCTGTCTGTGCTTGAAATGAGCGCATTTCTGATATACACCTGGGGTAGAGAAAGGCGGCAGGGACAGATCTTTCGCAGGAAGCAGAAAAGAGATGAAGAGGGCCCTCTGCATAACATGTCACAGGGGTGACTGTGGAGGTGGGAAGAAAACCAGAAGAAGATGGAATTTGGGGTGTTAAAGAAAAATAAGAACTCGGCTGCTATTGTTGCAAGCAGATGACAACTCAAGGTCAATGTAGACAAAGAGTTTGTGGAAAAACAATTCATTACAGCGCTTCTATTTTTATCTGTTATACATGAGTACAGGGAAAAAAGTTGACTTGGAAGCAAGCCTGAAGCTATTCCATTACATTCCTTGATGTGTTAAAATTAACAATGAGGCCAGTGGTATTTCACAAATTTGTGAGTAATTAAGAAGTATTTTTGATGTAGAAAGCAACTTAATGACTTCCTTATAAATAATTATTTCCTTCTCTGCTATTGTAGGACACATTCCAACTTTATGCAGCATTTTATGTGCTATTATAATTTTTGTTTCTGACTCTGCAATGATCATATGCATTCTGTACTCATCACGGAACAGTAATTTAAACAAATGATCTTCCCTGAAAAGGTTTATAACTAATTTTTAAATACTCAGCACTTAATTAAGAAAGGTGGAGGAGTAAAGGATTAAAATAAAGTTTTATGGGGAAGCTGAAGGGTGAAATTCTAAATAGTGAATCATCTCAAGCTTTTATAGTATTAAGGCCAGGAGGAAAAAACAAGTGTGGTAAAAATGGAGAAGAAAAACTAACTTAAAATGTCAGGTAACACTGAAATTACACCTGTTTATTTAACTTCTAATTTGTGTTATTTATTGGCAGACTATTATTGAACAGGCAACAGTCACCAGTATTGAAGCCATACTGCTGAGAATGCAGCTGCGCTGGGCAGGGCTCCAGGATGGAGATCGTGCTCTATGGGGAACTCGCCACCGACTGCCACAAGAGAGGAGCCTCAAAGAGGAGATACAAGGACTCCCTGAAACAATCCCTCAGCCTTGGCCATATTGACTACCATCAATGGTCCACTCTGGCCTCCAGTCGGGAGGCATGGAGACACACCATCCATAAGCCTGCTGATTCCTTTGAGAACACAGGCTGAATCAGTTTCGAGGAGAAAAGACAATGCAGAAAGAACCGTGCCTCACCTACACCGCCTATGGAGACTTTCTGCTGTGCCTTTTGCAGCTGGACTTGCCTGTTTTGCATCAGCCTTTTTAGCCTTCCCAAATCTTCGTTTGCAAAGCCTAGCCATGATGATGACGATGATGATGATAATTGCCTACATAAGCAGGGTGTCCTTGTGATATTGGTATTTTCAATGACTAGCATAACCATGCAGTTTGTGCTAGAAATCAGTAAGATGATGTGGCCTGAACTACCCTAGCACTCAAAAAGTCTTTCATAAACTTTTGTGATTAGAAGTCATGGTTATATTATGATTAAGTAGTGAAGTACCTATGCAAGGCTGTGTAGGAAGAACATACTATGAGATATGGCTCTTGTTTAGCATGTTATTCAAGATGAATCTACAGCGCTAATACATCAGTGGCAAACCTGACAGTGATTCACCAGGGAGAAGAATTCATCCTCTGAAGGTATTGTTGGAAATGTTTGAGTGCATGTGCATGTTAAATGCCTGTAACAGCTTAATATACAGGTTTTTACTGCTGCTTTTAAACAATTAACCTTTTTGTCAGCTCCTAAGGATTAACTCAGCGTTTGACACTCTGTAATTCTTCCTTGAAAATATGTATTGTAGAAGTAGAGACTTCACTGAAGAGGTCAGACAAGGAAGCATATCGAGAAACAGTTTTTCTTATTGATATCTGTTAGAATACCATAAAATGTGATTCAACAAATTGATCTTATCCAGAAACCTACCATTGCTAGCCACTTGCACCGCTGCTGATCACTTGGGCTGACCTGCCCAACTCTGGAAAGCCAAAGCTTTGGTTATCACAGTTTTCACCTTGAAAATAATCATCTTTTAGTCCCTCAAGAGAGCACCACATTGTATTTTGCAATCTAATGAGCTAGCAGTTGGTTAACCACTGTTTTATTTTCTTTGTAGAGAAATGAGACTTCCAAGCCTCACTTCCTTGCACTGAAGAAATCTGATATGCTGTATTTTTTTTCCAATAGAAATTTGCTTCAGTATTATTTTCCACTGAAATCAGTGCCAAGGCTCTTAAAGAAGCTAACACAATGCTTTTGAAACCATGGTGCATGATTTTATGTAATACTGCTCCTTTATATCAATTACATCTATTTAGCCTGAGATGCCTCTTCTCCCAGCCAAAATCCCACACATCAGGACTTAAGTGATATGATTCAAATTGCTCATACCATTAAACAACAGTGAAGTTTACGGGTAAACACAGTGCAACTAGCAGCAGGGGGTTTTGTTGTTGTTGTTGTTTTTTGTTGTTGTTTTTTGTTTTTGTTTTTGTTGTAACACAGCTCCATAAGAGTTTAAAGGCAATTTTTAGAGCTTAAAAAACATACTGTCAGATAAAGGCCAAGCAGTTTTCATATATCCACACCCATGCTCCCAGAAGGGTTTTGAGATGGGGAACTCATTGTGAGCAGCTTTATTGAAAGCCTGTGGAAAAATAACAGCAAATAAAGCAACAGCAGGACTATTGGAGCAAGACATGTTGCACAGCCCCCTCAGCTGTATGGCCACGGCTGCCTGCTCTTGTTGCTGAACCTGAGAAAAGTTTGAATAGCTAAAGCAGTAATGCGGTTTGAATGTATAACGTACTGCTTTGGAGAAGCTCATATGAATTTTCTGACACAGCAGATGAATCTTGTGGTACGTAAATAGTTTAAATTAATAAAGCTTGGTGAGCTTTCACCATTTTGGTAAGCACCTCTTGGGAATATTGGAAATTCATGCCTGTAATATTCTTCTAGTTGGCAAGGTTTTATTTTTGTTTTCGAAGTTAGATAAAAATCAGTTTGTTTAGTTTAGAATTACAGTTCTTCAAAGTCAACTGCTTCCTTTAGAAGGAATAAGAATGTGTTTTAGGCATGGCATACAGCACTTGAAATGGGCTCTATTTATTCTGTCATCATTGCAGACATGTAATTTCAATTAGTTTCAATAAAACTGATGTGTTTCTATCAAAGGAAATTATTTCTTTATAGTGTTGCCTTAAATAACTTGAAAATTAAGATTAGAAGAGATATCTGATACCTCTCTAGAAATTACTGTCAAACCTCAACAAATTTCCAACAAAGCTTGCTGAGCATGAAACTGAACATGTCCTGACTCTGTAACATCTAGGAGAAGCACTGTGATTCTGGACAAGAACTAATTTTTTATGGATTTTTCACTTGTCCGAACTCCAATTTTTTTTGACAATCAAAACTGTTTTACCTTGTTTGTAAAAATGATTTAATATATTTTTGTATCAAATGAAATAAATCTAATTTCACTCAGCATGGGAAAATTTGAGTTAGAGGCTGTGACCACCCTTCTCTTGTCCTGCTAGGGGATTTCAACCACTCTGACATCTGCTGAAAAAGTATCATGGCAAACAATCCATTTGTCCCCTGGAATGTGTGGAGGATAACTTCTTAAACCATATGAGAGACAGCCCTGCCAGAGGGAACGTGATACTAGATTTGATGGTCATCAATATAAGTGAGCTAACTGGGGATGTCAGGATTGGAGGTAGTTTGTGTTGCGAGATCATGCAATGGTGGAGCCTGTAGTCCGCAGGAATATAAGCCAGGCAAGGAGAAATGTCAGGCTCCTGAACTTTAGGAAGGCAGATTTCAAACTTTTTAGGGGATATTGTCAGTGGGATTCCCTGAGAGACTGCCCTCAGGAACAAGAGAGTGGAACAGAGCTGGACGACGTTTAAGGAAGTTTTCCATAGAACACAAGAGCTAGAAATCCCCGGAAGCAAGAAATTGGGCAAGGAAGGCAAGAGACTGGTATGGCTGACTAGGGTTCTGCTGGTCAAAGTAAAGGGAGCAAGTGCACAGGCAGTGGGGACAAGAACAGGTAACCTGAGAAGAGTATAGAGAAGAAGCAAAATTTTGTAGGGAAGGGGTAGGCAGGCCGAGGGAAAACTGGAATTGAACCTGGCAAGGAGCACAAAGGATAAGAGGATGGGCTTCTACAGGCAAGTTAATTGTAAAAGGAAGTACAAAGACAGTGTACCATCATTGATAAACACGACTGTTGAACAGGTAACAATGGCTGAGGAGAAGTCTGAGATGCTTAGCAATATTTTTACTTCAGTCTTCAATTGCAGCCTCTCTTCCAACACTTTAGAGTGGATGGACTACAGTATGGGGACTGGGAGATTGAAGTCCCTCCTAGTGTTAGAGAAGATCAGGTTCATGACAACCTGAGGAATCTGGATGTGCACAAGTCTATGAGTCTCGATGAGATGCATCACACAGCCTGAAGGAACTGGCTGATATAGTTGCCAAGCCGCTCATCATGGTATTCAAAAAGTCATGGCAGTCAGAGGAAGTTCCAAGTCAGCTGAAAAAAGGGAACATGGTACCCATCTTCGAAAAGGAAAGGAGGGAGGACCCTGGGAACTACAGGCCTGTCAGCCTCACCTCTGTGCTTGGGAAGATCATGGAACAGATCATCCTAGAAAGTGTGCTAAGGCAGATGAAGGACAGGGATGTGATTCAAGACAGCTGGCACAGCTTTACCATGGGAAAATCCTGTCTGACCAACCCAGCGGTCTTCTATGATGGAGTAACTACAATAGTAGATAAGGAAAGAGCTACAGATGTCATTTATCTTGACTTCTGTAAAGCCTTTGACACTGTCTCCTACAACATCCTTCTCTCCAAACTAGTTTTGATGTATTTGATGGGTTTACTGTAAGGTGGATTAGGAATTGATTAGATAGTCATATCCAAAAGGTAGCACTCAACAGCCCAAAGTACCAGTGGACATCATAGACAAGTGGTGTCCCTCAGGGGTCAGTTTTGGGACTAGTGTTATTTAATATCTTCATTAATGCTATAGATAGAGGGATTAAATGCACCTGAAGCAAATTTGCAGATGGCACACCCTGTGCTGGCTTAAAAGGTAAACTGGCAGGAGAAATCAACCTAGGTCAAGAGAAATTATAGCTCAGAGTAACAATTTACTAAAAAAGATTACAATAAATTAAATGATACAGAAAAAACCCTAGTTTTAACCCACAAAAAATCCAGCACCCTGGGACATGAACAGAACAGTGTTCGTCAGCCCCTGTGCTGAGTGCCAGATGGTTTCCCCTGAGTGAAACGTAAAAGGTAAAGAAACCTGCTGGTGAGTCTTGTCAAGAGTGGAAGTCGTGGTCCTGTTGAGGTTCTGGTTCTCCTCTGGATCCAACCAGTGATACCAGAAGTCCCAAAATCTGAAGATTATATATGCTTAGGTTCAGGTGGGAGAGCCCAGTACCTTCCTCCAGGGTGGAGAGTTTCACAATGGGTGACTTATTCTGTGAGTCAGGGGATATTTTTGGAATCTTTGTTGGCCCATTAGCAGACATGACCCCTCAGGCTGTGTGTGAAGGTGCTGATAACTTCCTGGAGAAGAGCCATCATGACCGAGTCATTGGTGTGAAGTCAGAAACATTCCTATTCTCACAGGGTTCTTTAACACTGAGTTTGTAGCCTGAGGCATCAGGTATGCTCTGGGCAGCTGCTGCAAAAGACCAATTATTAACAGTCCATCAGGAATGACATAGAGGATGTAGAACACATGGTTTTGGTTATATCCACATTGTCATAAATTAGTCCTGGACCCTGGAACTAGGACAACACCAAATTTGGTGCTTGATGTGGCTGACACACCTGAATAACCAGATGTCATCCAGAGATACCAGGACAGGCTCAAGAAGGGGATGTTTGGGAATCTCATGTGGTTCAACAAGACTGAGTGCAAGGTGTTGCACCTGGGTTGGAGCAACCTTTGGTATTAATACAGGCTAGGGGATGAACTGTCTGAGAACAGCCCTGCCAAGAAGGACTTGGACGTACGGGTGGATTGGAGCCTGGACATGACCCAGCAATGTACCTTCACAGCCCAGAAAGCCAGTTGTGTCCTGGGCTGCAACAAAAGCAGCGCAGCCAGCAGGGTGAGGGAGGGGATTCTGCCCCTCACTCTGCTATGGTGAGACCCCCCCCTGCAGTACTGCATCCAGATCCTGGGTCCTCAGCACAGGAAAGGACATGGACCTGTTGGAGTGAGTCCAGAGGAGGCCATCAAGATGATTAGAGGAGGGAACACCTCTTCTATGAGGAAAGGCTGAGAGAATTAGGATTGTTCAGTCTGGAAAACAAAAAGCTTCAGAATTACTGTGCTGGTTTAAAAGTAAACCAGCAGGAGAACTGAATCCAACTCAGAAGAGTTTAGAAGTCAGAACTACAATTTAATAAAAAGATTACAATGGATACACTGATACAAAGGAAAATTGGTTTCAGCCCTCAAAACCCAGTTGTACAACCCAGCCCCCTGGGGCACAAACAGTATGGTGCTCACCAGCCCCTGTGCTGAGCACCACGTGGTCCCCTGAGTCCAAAGCAAAAAGAAAAGGAAAACCTGTTTTCCTTCCAGAAGGCTGGTGGTCGCAGTCCTGTTGAGGTGCTAGTTCTCCTCTCAGTCTGACGAGTGAGTGAGTGAGTCAAGTTCCAAAACCCCAAGCTTATATATGCTTCAGTTCAGATAGGAACACCCAGTACCTCTCCCAGGGTGAGGGATTTCACAATGGGCAATTTACTCAGTGAGTCACAGGATATTTTGGTCTACTTGATGGCCCATTAGCAGACATGACCCCCTCAGGTTGGGTGTGAAGGTGTTAATGAATCCCAGAGGAGAGTTATCACACCTGAATCATTGGTGTGAAGACAGGGAACCCTCTTATCTCTGGGTTCTCATGCACCCAGTTCATAGCTTGAGGTGTCAAGTGGGTCCTGGGCAGCTGTTGCAAACAATGCATCATTAACAGTTCATGATAAATGGCAGAGAGGGTATGGAATACGCAGTTCCAGTTACATTCCCACGGTGATAAACTGGTCCCAGCCACTATAACTAGGACACAATTAACTAATCGCAGACTTCTAGTACCTCAAGGGACCTTACAGGAAAGACAGGGCAAGACTATTTACAAGATCGTTTAGTGACAGGACAAGGAGATATTTGGTTTCAAATTGAAAGAGAACTGGTTTAGATTAGATATTAGGAAAAAATTAATTACTATGAGGATGGTGAGGCACTGGAACAGGTTGTCCAGGGAAGTTGGGCATGCCTAATCCCTGGGGCTCTTCAAGGTCAGGTTGGATTAGGTTCCGAGCAACCCGGTCCCTGTCCATGGCAGTGGAATTAGTCCCCTTCCAGTCCAAATCATTCTATGGTTCTACGATTCTTCCCCATACAAATGATCAAGGAGATTAAAGACTCGTTTCTTCTTCCAGTGTATTCAGTTATTTGATTTAATTGCAAATAACCGTGATACTGTATTTATGATTCTGGGAAATGCATTGATATCTATGGCTCTTTAGTAGCCCTTAAGATGAGATCAGGAGGTATTTTTCCAAAACACAAAATAAGCAGAATCCAAACTGTCCTTGACCAGACATGCTTCCTTTTTATGCCTAGTGAAAACTCTTGGAAACCTAGGAATTGCTGGGCCAGCATCTGCAGTCAAGAACACTGCAGCTGACTTCCTGAAAAACTGTCTACAAGGAGATTCAGTTGAAGCTGGAGGTACTGGCACAAGCTGTGCTGTATGCATGGTGTCGCCTAAAATCAAGGTAAAAACACTTTCAAGACAATATTAGTATAGGGAAATTAGAGAGCAGTTCTTTAATAAAAGTTTTCTAGTTCACAAAGTATATAGACGCACGCGCACAGTGTAGGATTCTTACAAATTAATAACACTACTTAATTATCATATCTAATGGATACATCCAAACTGAGAACCTTTTGCCCCTGGTACCGCTCTGGTAACATCCTTACCATGAGTCCACATGCACTGTTGGAGCACCTCCAAGGGTTCTGGGCCTTCTGTCTTTTGTCTTGTTATTCTTGTCCAGGTGCATGTGTCCCAAATACAACGTCCTTGCTGCTGTCTTGCCCATTGAAAAGACAGTAGAACAAAATTCAGGCATGTGGCAAAAATTGTGAGAAACTGTTAGCTGCTATCTTGAGTGTGAGAAATGATGCAACTATATAAAAATCTACAAAT
>VWZG01004764.1:0-30387 GCA_013396735.1 Grallaria varia
TAGCCAAGCCTAGCCAGCAATGCTCTGGGGACGAAGGTTGCTGAAATGGACAGATGTGAAACCCTGCTGAGAGGATCCCAACCTGGTGAAGGAGACCTTCTCACAGATAAAAATATATTTATATTCCAGAAAAGGATTCGGACAGGCTGTATTGTGTGGAAGAAAGGGACAGCACCAACTGCAGATGTTCAGAGGAGCCTCGGGGAAAACAGTTTTTAATGAGCCACAAGATGCAATTTTTGAACGTGGAAGAGCTTGTTTTTCCTCTGTCCAAGTTTAATCTGAGCATATTTACTCCAGTCAGAATCCCGATTCATCTGGTCCTTACAGCCTGTTGAAGTCCATAGGAGTTGAACACATGCTTCAATGCTTTCAAAGCCATAGATTTTAATTTTACTTTCCCTCCCCAGTTCCTGTGTTCCTCACACACTGGTCTGTGCCTGTACCAAGGCCACACCAACGAGCACACAGAGCTGCCTGCAGATCACAGCACTCCATCCCCTGTTTGTTTGAAACCCTTGGCCCCTGCCAACTCAAATCCCACCTAAAGCAGTGAGAAAATATTACGCGACGGACTTTGCCTGTGAAAGACACACAAAACGGGTCTTCAAAGGTTCTGTGGTGCGTTCAGTCAGCAGACACTCACTCGCAGTGTGTCTGGGGAAGGTCACGGGCTGGGAGAACTGGGTGGATGGAGCGTGGCGAGAGCAGCGGCGCCGGCTGCGCCGCATGGGAAAGGCTTCACAGGGGCACACGTGCCCTGTCGGTGTGACCCACACAAGGCTGGGAGAAGCAGTCAGCTCACATGTCACCTGGTCCCACATCCATGTTCTGACCTTGTCAGCTGCCCATCCACAAATACTATCTACTCTGCAGGAATTGACCCCCCAGGCAAAAAAAATTTGACCCTCTGTCCATCTATGTGTTTCATGGTAGAACTGGCGTGTCTACAGCCTGAAGATTTGGGTCTCTTGGAAATCATCTGCACAGTCTCTTTGATAGGGATGTGCTGGATAAGTCCTGCCATGTCCTAGTCTGGGTTAGAAAATTTTATCTCTATTGTATCCTTGGAGTGGGAACTGCCTCCTGATTGAACTCACTGCCCCACCACAAGCCGTTGCATGTAGAAACCAAGAAGCATGCTTAGTGCTATGGTCCCCAAAGCATAATGTGGGTGAGCCAGGCTGCACAGTGAATAAGAGGTGTATTTATACAGCTCACCTCCCCACAGGTCAAATTCCATCTTGGAAGGAGAAGCTCCAGCTTTCTGGCACACAGACCATTTCAGAGACATTGCTAGGAATATTGTGAGCTTACGGGGAGACACTATGCTCCAAGCCCTTCCCAGGCTCAGCAGAGAGCAAATGGAAAACAATAGCTCTGGAAATTCACCTTTCAGGAGCCAGGAGCAACAGAGCAGCACAGGTGAAATGCAGGAGCTTTACAGGACCTTTTGGGAGCCCACATAAAAGCTTCAGTATTGTAGAATGGCTGGAAAATATAGCTCTTGTAAATTAACATAATTGGACAAGAATTTGATCTTGTCCATATTCACAGAATGGTGAATGGGGAACCCTGAAGGAATTCAAAGAAGAACTGACTTTACATGAATCCTCTCTTTGAACCCAGGTCCATTATAAATCACCATCCTCTGCTGCCAGTGGCTCACCAGCAGGGCTGAACTGCCCCCGGTGCCTCCAGCCCCATTAATGTCAGCTCTGCAATGAGCTCTGCCAGGCCAGTGCTGCCCAGGCTACATTTTGAAAAACCACAGGGGAAGAAGCATAACACAACTACTTGGATTGCACAGGGCTAGGGACACGGGCTACATTTTTCTTTTTTCTCTGCATCCCACAGTGCCATGATACTAATCCCTGACTACCATCTACCCAGAATCCCAGACACTGCTCCACTAGCTGTTCTTGCAATTATAGCTATCAAAATCAAGAGAAAAGAGCATCATTCATGTATTTAAAAATAAAGTCCTTTAATTTTAACTTTAATTTCCTGGTGAGCTGAAAAGCTATGGGTATCTGCTTGTATAACCCCCTTACTGCAGCGCAAAATGTTTGTTATCCTGATCTGTATTTTGAGAACACCAGGGGCAGTTTTACTACACAAATAAACAAGAAGAGAAATGAATGGAAATACTGTTCAATTGAGAACCCCTCATTGATAAAATACCTGTCACATACCTCCGCCTAAAGCACACAGACACGCTTGTATAGAAATGTGGCAAGTGGCCCACTAATCATATTTCAAGTAAGTCCTAAAAAGGAAAATTCCTACAGTCTTGAAATCTATAGGGGAGCAGATGGATGATGGCAAACTCTAAGTGCTTTACTGGCTGCCTGCCTGCCATCCTCTGAACAAGGGCTAATAATAATGCCACTTAAAAGAGCCGCTGAAAGGTTAGATCAGTTTCACTGCTGCAATTGCAAATAATCCAATATGTGAGTTTACTACATCCTTCGCTATGACCATGGTTGACAAATTCCTGGGTGCAGTATGTTTACCCACTGATAAGGGTTTATGCTTACCTTTCAGGAGGAAGAAATCAATAGAGTGGCTCTGGGTCCTAGAGAACTCACTAGCTAAATATAAAGAAAGCGTCACTAACTACTAATCTTTATGATAACTCCCAGTTTCTTCAGCCAGGGGGGAAAGCCTGCTCCCACTCACCTTCTGGCTTTCTCTGCAGCTCTTTAACAGGAGTTTGAAGCCTTTGGTGTTGCATGTGAGTCAAGGGAAGCACCATCTCACCTTGAACTCCTGGGCAGGCATGTGGTACATCCTGGAGTAGTTTGTACAGCTCTGCTATGGCCAGGGGCTACAAGGACCTACTCTGCAACTCCACCCGTGAGGCTGGGGCTTCATGCTGCCTCTGGCCTGGCATTATGCACAGCCTGGTCAGTGCACAGCCGAAATACTGCAGCCATTCTCATCCCCACCAAGAGTCCTGCTCTGAAGGAGGCAAGCATGGTGTCAGCAGTATGCACATTGAACTCTCACCAGCCACCAAGATGAGGCAGGGCTCAGAAGTGCTACTGAAATGAAATAGCTCAGAATTAAGGCTGTATATATGGGTTCCCAAATGAACAGCTTTGATTTATCTCTTTTTTCTCCTCCTTAATTTCTTACATCATGAGGTCTGTGAATCTCTGAGGTCAGAGCCTAGAGCCACCACTTTGCCCTTCCTGCATCTGATGGTTAAACTCAGATTTGGATTTTACCAACTAGATGAAACAGGGAAGCCCATATTTTTACATGAAACGGTCATCACAGAAGCTACATCAGGAAGCAAAATGATCTTGAAATGACAAAATATTGTGGTTTAACCCCAGCCAGAAGCTAAGTTCCACACTGGCCTCAGAGGGATGATGCAGAGAATCAGAGGGATAAAAGTGAGAAAGCTCATGGGTTGAGAAAAAGACAGTTTAACAGGTAAAATAAAAGTTGCACACTTTTGCAAAACAAACCAAGGAATTAATTCACCACTTCCCCTCAGGTGTTCAGCCATGTCCTGGAGAGCAGGGCTCCATCACGTGCAACAGTGACTTGGGAAGATAAACGCCATCATTCAGTGTCCTCCAGTTCATGTGTTGTGGGAAATCCCTTGGATCAGTTGGGGTCAGCTGACCCAGCTGTGTTCCCTCACAACTCCTTGTGCAGCCCAGCCCTTGCTGGTGGGGCAGTACTAGAAGCAGAGAAGGCCTTGACACAGTGTAAGCCCTGCTCAGCACTAACTAAAACATCCCTGTGTTATCAGCACTGTTTCCAGCACAAATCCAAAACATAGCCCCAAACTAGATATTGTGATTAAAATTTACTCTATCCCAGCCAAAATCAGCTCACTTAATTCCAAATATACTCAGAAAACATCTGAAGATAAGAAGAAAGAGGCTTGGCACCTAGAAAAACAACTGTAGCTCTTGGATCTGTTTGAATTGACCACTGTAACACAGAAAACACTTGTTCTGTGTTTGCAGAACTTGACATCTCAGTGAAGCTAAATGGCCCCTGCTGCTCATTCTGTTTGTTTCATTACTTGTTTTCCTCTTCTAATCAGCTCTTTGTTTTTTCCATTTTAATTGTGAGTAAACAGGAGTCATTCCAGCTTCACCCTCCTTGTCAGTTCCTGCTCAGACCATTGACTTTCTTGGTGAAAGGACCAGGTTTGGCCCATTTGACAGGAGTTTGGTTACTATACGTCTCCTAAAATCTCCCGGACAGGACTGGCAGGCTGTGATGCTCTTGTCACTGGATGATGTTGCCAGCAGGTTTTCAATCCTCTAAGTCATCTTACTTTTTGATACTGACATGACATCTCTGCCTGTTGCCAAGCAAGCCAAACAACACAGGCAGGGCAGGCATTTGCTGTACAAGGACCTTCTTATACTATTGTTTAATAGTAAATAGAAACAAAACAGATCACAAAACCCACCCATAACACCACACTGACCATCATCTGGCAGAGTCAAAGAATATTTTCCCCTGCAGCAAGAGCTGCCAGGACTCCCTAGGGAAGTGCATCAGATCGACACACCTCATTGCACTCTGGTTTCCACAGCAGCCCAGGAGGATGCAGAGGGGGCACAGACACCAGCACACAGGCACCCAGTGACACCCACCCACACAAAGCAGAAGGAACCCCAGCAAACTCATGCTGACCTGACAACCGACCACAGCATCATCAAACACTCTGGTGCAGGACTGTTATTGCCGCTGCTGCCAATACTAACCCATCTGTTTGGACCATTTCATACTTTCTCTTACTGAGAGGTTCTGCACTGCTGGTGTTCACAGACGGCCTTTGAAATGATGCAGAAGGAATCCCTGGAGCTATGAAAATGCATTTTCTTTTTCCATAAAAAATTCACCTAGATTTTGCTGAGTTATAAACTTTGAAAATGGCAGTTTCTGTCCTGTCCTTTCATGTTTCTCCTGGTAAAAGATAGTAGCAGATTTTAGAAATAATTGATCCTGACTGTTCTTGTGCTCCAAAGCACATCTATGTCTACACAGCGGGGCTGGCAGTGCTGGTAAGGGAAGCTCCAGACTCGCTGTTTGGACATGCTCTTCCAGCAAGAGCAGTACTGGAGCCTCCAAGATAGGAGAGCAAAGGTGAGCTCAGCAGCCTTAGCTGCCTTACCAGCTCTGGCTGGACAGGACATTGTGGAAATGGAAAGAGATCTGAGTTCTTCAATGCCCCCTTCTCCTCCTGTCTCTTGGTGCATCACCACTCACCCTGTCAGCAGCACCCCACATGGCAGCTTTGCACAAGCACCATTTGGTGTCACCAGGCATGGGCAGAGGTGGCAAAGGTGGCAGCAATGCTGAGGAGTCATCTGCCCTTTCTAGTAACATTTTATGACTGCACACAAAAAAAGACAATAGCAGACATAAAATAATTAAGGTTTTGCCTCCTTTTTTTTTTTTATCACACAGAAAGTTATGCTTAGCAATACATTCAAAGAATTCTATTTAGGCTTCAAAGTCATGCACTGGAGATGAAAGAAAGAGGTGATTAGTGTGGAACCTTAATTGTGTCCCCTATCTGCATTATGCTACAGAATTTAATTGTCGAATCACTTGTGCCTCAGGGACAGTCCAAAATGGAATTTCAAGAGGCAGAATCAAGAGAATTTTAATGCAGCATTAATTTCCAAACTTTGCAATGTAGTTTTGCATTCTGAGTACCTTTTTTTGAGTATAATTTATAAATGAAGAAAAAAATTCTGCAGGAAAGGAAGCACAATTATTTATGAATGGGAAACTGACATGTAGAGCAATTAAGGAACCTGTTCAGCATCACATAAAAACGGCAGTGAAGAGGGAATTAAACCTAGCTTCCCAGTAGAGTTTTTAGTTGCAGGTAGCTGACCCGTGGTGGAATACTTGCAGGCAACTGTTGTATAAAATAAGATTATTTTTATAAACAACTTTTATCTGTAATGCCTGTATTTTAATAGAGTTGGTCTCTCTTTTTCACTTTCTCCTGAACTTTAAAAGAAAACAGCCCATGTCCTAAATCACATGTAATGTTGGCTAGAGTAATATGTCTTTTCTATATTTTCTATTATCTGATTTATTGTCCATCCAGGGTTTTGCTCGCATTCATTTTCTTTACTCAAATGTGAGTCCAGAAAATTATGGCACTGGGATGAGGTTTTCCTGCAGGCCACCCTTCCCTCCACACTGATCGCGGGGGTCCTGCAGGATGTGGAAGGCTTTCTGCGCTTCTGCGATGCTCAGCACCATTTTCCAGGGAAAATAATTGCCCATTAGTTTTCCATCTTTGCATGTGTGCACACGGAGAAGGAGAGACAGGAAGGCATGAGCTGACCTTGGTGAGGAACAAGGCGCTGCAATGTAGCCTGTACTACGACCCCATTGGCCCCTCTGGCTGACATGGATAGACATGATCAATGACACAATTGTGTCTGGAAAGCAGTTTTTAGGTCTGGTTGTCTCAAAAATCCTTCTCCGCAGATAAAGGCTTTTGTGGTGGGCTGGATGTCCTCACTGAGGCCTTTCTGGGGCCAGAGGCTGCTGTGAGGTTGCTCTGACAGCTGAGCATGAAGCCTTGTCCTCACTCGAGAGGAAACCCAGTGGTGGGATCTTGGCAGCAGAAATGTCATTGTGGCTGCATCCTTCTTTGGTCCTTCTTCTGCTCCTTTCCAAAATGCCCCATCCAGGTGCTCTGTGGCCAACACAGCGCCTGTGGCCTGCAGCCTCCAGGGAAGGACAGGGCAGGAAGGCAAATGAAATGTGGATTTTTCCTCTGCCATTATGGATGGGATCCTAAGAGCACATTGCCCCCATCACTCTTCCCCTACCCTGTTCCCAGATCACAGTGGGGACATAACTGCTTTTCTGTGCAGCCCTCTGAGTTCAGGAGCTTCTTCTCTTTCCCTCCTTCTGCTCAGTGTCCAGTCCTGATCCCTTCATGTATGGCAACACCCAGCTATCACCGCCCTAGGTCCCCCAGACCTGTGCACCCTCTGGTGATGAGCCCAGAGCTGGGAGCCAGGGCAGGGCAGCACTACGGGAGCCCCATCAAGCTACAGAAACCCCCCTGCCATTTGTCTGACCTCCTCCAGCACCACAGCCCTGTAACTCCATCCAGCTTTCTCTAGGAAATGACTGTGAGCTTTGGGGATTTTGTTCCATCCCGGGATACATTTATGCAGCGTCTGTTTGTTTGCACAGATTTGTCTGCCATTAGCTTTGTGCTTTGTGCAAACAGCCAGGAAGCACAGCTGATGGCAGGCGCCGAAGTTCCTGGGCTCCCACAGAGGTACTACTCTGTGTTTATGAGGGGTAACACTGGAAGGGTTAAGAAGTACGTCTGAGCCAGCAGGGATAAATCAAGAAAATCTCCTCTCTTCAGCCTCTCTTCATCTACATATATGGCCTTTAGCTCTGCCTCCCACCAGATCACAAACGCATCCCCACAGCTCCCTGTGAAAGAGCCAGGGCTTGACTGAATCTCTCAGAATACTTTTGGTACAAGATCATCGTCCCCTTAGCCTGAACTCTGAATGAAACCATCCCAATGCTAGGAAAGCATTGCTTAAACCGTGCTTTTTTTTTTTCCTGCATGCCTCAGTTCTGCTGTTTGGACACCTGGCGCACACAAAAACCTTTATTTACTATGAGGAATTTATGGCACAGCCAGAAATGGAAGGGAGTTCTACTCATATGCCTTGAGATCACTTTGCAGTTCCTATCCCACGCTACCACCTTGGAAGCTGTGAACTGATTTGTGGCCCCTTTTGTAAAAAAAAAATAAAAAATCCATCTTTCCCAGCCTTTCCAGGTCACACTTTCTTTTTCAGCCTTCTTGAAGATGCAGCTCTGTTTCTCTCACAGGCACAGATGAGTAACTGCAGAAAGGTGGAGATCCTTCTCAGCCCTGTTAGTTGAAGCAGTGAGGAAAGCTGGGTGATCATTCTGTGGAGGTCCCTGTTGTGGCACAGATGTTTTCCTGGAGTTCAGTAAAGCTCACTGGACTGACTGGGATGCCTGGCAGAGAAAGAGGATCGATCATTGTGTTTACTCCTGAAGTTGCTGTGTCTCGCTTTTTGATAAGTGCTGATCATGGCTTTTTCTCCATGACAGGCAACTGGTTAGATTGCTGATGTAAGCCCTGCTGGGAACAGACACAGGTCTCTGAGGTGACCAATACTGATAGCAACTCCATTCAGGCTTTTACTTCACAGCTCATCCCAAAAGGAGTCAAAGGCTCATACGTATGGTGAGGATCAGCTGTGGGCTTATATCCAGCACAAGAAGATGGACTCACTCACCCCAGCATCCATCATCCCATTGAGATGGATGGATGGATGCATGGATGGATGGGCCCCAGAAACACATTAGACAACATGAACATGAGGAAGATGAAGGTTTCAGCTAGCTCCATGTGACGCTGTAGGTCCAGATGTCTCCTTGCTAAAGCAGTACCAAAGGCACTGCTGCACTTCCTTGAGTCTTTTATGTTGCTCCCTTTTTATGATCAAATGAGAGGCTGGACAGTTTGGTCATCAACTCCTGGGAATGTGTGGAAGTCAATGACAAGTTCCAGCCAGCTTGAAACATAATTAATGAGCAGTTAATTACCTTGCATGGAAAACCATCCAACTGGACTGGAGCCTGGGGAGATACTGTGCTCTGCAAAAATAGGGGAAAAAAAAAAGATAAAACTGTGATATTAAAAAGGCTTGTTTTCAATGAAACAGACGCTAAAATATTACAAATACTCTGACAGACTAAGTAAAGTTACAAGCTGAAAAGGAGCTCTGTTTGTTAAGAAAAGGCTTTGACACATCTTTCTGATTTGCTTCTTCACCAGCTGCCTTCCCCCAGCACTGGGGTGTCTGAGTTGGGCTACAGACTCCCCAAGGATGTAGCACAACCTGTGACACAGACAAAATTAATTCCTGCCCAACACTGAGCCCAGAGAGGTATTTCTGATTTTGCAACAGTGTGCCACACTGACTGCAGACGAACACCAGCTCAGCACTGGCCTGGAAACCCACAACTTGCACTCATGCTCACCCAGGTGGCTGGGTATAAAAGTATAAAAGAGCATGACCTCTGGGTCATGCCATTAGGAGTCAGATCTAGCTCTAATTTTGATTTTACCTGTCCCATACACTTCCAAGACTTTCAGAAAGTCATGTCTACAGCTGACTCTTTCTGAGACTGGCTGGAGACTTGTGGAAACACAGGCAAGGAGCTAAATTTGTTCTTCATGCCAGATATGGGATAGATTGAGCCCTTCAGAGTGCCATGAAGAACACAATATGAGCTGTTCGATTCTAAGTTGAAGAGGGGACATAATAGTTTCTAAGGACTTTTTCAAAACTTCTGAGGAAGCTGAGAATATCTATAAAGTTAAAAACAGGGGGCAAAGCAATGATGGCTAACTTGCAGCCTCATAATTCTGGGAAAGATCAAAGCAACCTATGTATTCCAGGGAAGACCAATTCCCAGAGTAATGTTTCTTACCATTTCTGCAAGTGACTCTGTCCTTAGTTTAAATTAGATTTTTCTATAGAGAATATTCTCCCAGCATCTTATATTGACATACATTTCTGTCTCATATATATATATATATATTATATATATAAATTGAATATATATGTATTAATTCCAGCTGCATTAGCCTCATGTCTTCTTCATTTTTTGGAATTTGCTCTTGCTTGCACTGAAGTGACTACATTTTTGTGAACACTCCTAACTTGGCAGTTGTTTTATTAGGAACATGGTGGGGTTTGACCATCAGAAGAGACATTGTTTATAATGAATTTGATTACTCCTGCTTGTTCAGGATGATTCTGGAGATTTAAGAAGCTAAGAAGCATCATTTCAGTGTGAAAAAAAACTCTCAATATTTTAAATGGTCCTTCTTTAATTTCAAAGACGTAATATGTTGCCCCTAATGGCAGAAAACTCAGCTGAATTCAGCAACCTAAGAAGACCTTCCTATCCACTTCAGGTGGATATAAAATATCCCTCCTTCATAGCCAGGCAACCAATAGCTGTGACTAAGGTTGAGATTATATACAGCAAAGCAATGATCAAGGAAATCTATTTTTTTGGAGTACAGGTGATGGATGTGGATCCAGAGTGTTGAGGACACAGTCATTTCTGTCTTTAATATCAGTCTTAGTTTATGACCTCAGGTAATTTGCAAGAGGAATACAGCTTGTAGCTCTGAGTTTCTAGTTTTGATTTTAAGGCCAACAACAACAAAATCCAACAAAACCCAACAACAAAAAATTAAACTAAAACTGCTTTAAAGGATTGGTCAGTCATTAAAATGATGGTACTACTTTCCATAACACAATTTGCTAGCCATGAGAGTCTCGTGGTGTACCAGCACGTATCTCCCATTCAGATGTATTAGTGAGGGATGTTAAATAACCTTGTTCTAGGAACTGAGTTGGAAAGTGGACAGACAAGCCTTAGTCCATTTAAACTTGCAAGTCAGACACTCCCTCCCTTTTCCATGTTTCAGCAATTTGAACAACTTTATTTTAATAGTTTGCAGGCACAGCACATACACATGGTCATTTTAAGTATAGTTTCATTTTGGCAGTGGGATACAGCGAATGAGACATGATAAAAGAAAAGGTCCTTGGTAAGGGTCTAAATAACTGACTAATGCTCAGATTTTATATCCCCATTTAACTTTCAGTGGCTTGAAGTAACTGAGTAGGTCAATTAAACCTTGTAACAGAAAGCAATTGCATTGCTGTTCCAATTCAGGCTGCAGAGAAAAAAACACAGTGTTGTTTTCAAAGGAAGCAACTGCTGTACCAAGGTAGGGTCCTGGACAATTTATTTAGTGTCAATTTGTGACAGCCTCCAAGATCTGTACTGCCACATCTGTGCATTTTATGTCATGGGCCCAGACATAATTGCTTGTCATGAATGTTGTGAAGTCCATTAAAGACCTTATTTCCTCCAAGGGAGAACCAGACCTGCACCTGTGACCCATGTGGCAATGGCTTTGTCTGCAGAGGTCTGATGCAGCACTTCCACATCATTTGTTCTATGGCCCATCAGATACCACGAGATATTCCCACCAGCTCAAGCAGCTGATAGATTTGCCCAATGACTTGTTGAAGAATGTGCTCACACGGTGGGCAAGTGTCTTATGATTCATTTTCTGTATTGCAAGAATGGTCACATGCACTGAAAACTGTTTATACTCTGCTCTAAAGGAAAAGATTATTAGATAGAAAATTTCCTCATTAGTCTTCCTATTATGTTCACCACAATAGTGTCTGATGTCTACAGCTAAAAGAGGAGGTGTGAACACACTGAGTGGGGTGGTGCCTGGCTCCTGGGCAACTAACAGACTGAAGATGTTTTCTACCCACAGGTAGGAGCTGGGCAACACCTGGGTGTGTAGAATAGGAGGTACCAACCCGAAGGTGAGATAAAGGTGTAATATAATTTTTTTCCTCAGATTATTGTGCTTTCTAGTCCTGAGTCCTCTCTGGGAAAAAAAAAGTGATGACTAAGCAGTGCGTAAAGAAGATTCTTACATATGCTTTTCATTTCTTCAAAGAGGAGGCAGTTCTCATTATAGCCATATGCAATGTATGGAGCATTCGTACAGGATGTAGGTGACAGGGAAAATTCCTTCCTCCTACAGTGGAAATGTCCCACTGATTTCACATATATTCTTCTTTGATCCAGTGGATGTGCACAGAAATTAAATTCTGTGTGCTCCCTGCAAACTGCCCATTTTTCTAGCTTTAGCTCCTTCTTCCCACACAGACTTTTAATCGTGTCTTGTCTTCTCTGGAAGTATTAATAGTCTCTTTGCCTTTACTTTGATTTTAGGAACCAGCAGCAGACCTAAACATAAATCTGGCCATAATTCTTTTATACAATGACTTATTTAGTATTCTGTTTTATTTAAATAAGCCATCTTTCACATATGTCTTTTGCCCTGCATTAAACTTCATATATGTGGTCCTGCGAGAGATGTCAGAGCATCATGCAAGTCCCTGAGGTTCATTTCCCAGCATCTTTCCCTGTTAGGAGCAAGAGTAGATGGTCACTAAGCAGCATTAGAGGAAGGAGAAACCAATTCCCATGGCAGCTGCCTGCAGAGAGGAAAGACAGAGCCTGTGGCTGGTGTTTTATCGATTGCAGTGCAGACACACACTTTCCTATGAACTGATGCACTGTCACTATAGACTGACATGGGAGAGGTTTTCTGCCAGTCTCTGGTGCAGGCTCTGAAGGTATGATGGCCTTCTACCTGCTGATGGCCTTCTACCTTGCTTTGGTGAGTGTGCAACTAGAAAGCTGTAGGCGCAAAGCTTGGGGGATTACTTTTGAGGTATGGACATATGAAGGCTTTCACAATAAAAGTAGCAACACACAAGTGGAGATGGATTTATTAGGCACTCATATCTAAGTTTTCAGAGGCCAGATTAACATCCCTCACGTGTGACTGCAGTGTAGCTCCAGCACAGGGCACAGAATCACTACAGGATAAGCACAGGCTACAGGATTACTGCCCATTAGGTGTGGGCCCCCTTCCACAGATTCACCACTTTCACACACATTTCACCTATGTAGAGTCTTATGTCCCTTGGTAGGGACAAGAGCTCTTGCTTGATGTGTGAAGCAGCAGGAAAAAAGGCTGCTGAGGATTCATCTTGATAAAAAGTCCCAGTTTTGCTGTCACTTCAGGTGCTTGCAGGTTCCATCTGATTAGCCAGCACAGTTACCAATGCTCATCCAGATAAGACTGAAGTGGGGGAAAGCTGGAGCTTCTAACTAATCATTTGCAACTGCATAGGAAAGATTCAGATGTCTTCTTATGAATATGACTGATAAAGTTTAATAATTAATGTTTCCAAAAAATGAGCTGATGGGGCGAACAATGCTTGTTTCCTTCAATGAAAAATCTGCCTTTCTGGCATAAGCTAATTCATAATCATCTGCCTTGAATTACAACACAACAAAAATTATTTCTGCCAGTCTCCGATGTAGAAATAGGAAAAGAAATAAACAGCACAGGATGACACAACTGCAAAGGGTGTCTTTAGTTCAGCCATGAATTCTGCTACACTAGCAACATGTGGAATTCAATATTTTGATGGCAAATGAGAGCACTTACTGCATTTCTCATTGTATAAGTGATTTTGCAGCCATTGGTGAATAGGAATATGTAAAGGCTTAACTCATAGGATGCTATATTAAGAAGAACAAATTGATGGGCCACATCCCATGAAAGGCCTCAACATTTCTGCAGATTGAACAAAATAATCAAGAAATTGTAATCACAAGTTTTGCTACAATATTTTCCTTTTAACATGAAATGAAAGATCCCTTAAAATAGCATGAAAGGAGAAAATAAAAAGGAAAGAGTCCGTTATACTGAATGGATTCTTAAGGCCTGAAACTGTTTAGGAAAAAAAATAGGAGGAGAAAAGGAAAAAAATGGACTGCCAGGAAAACAATCTTATCAAATTCCAAACTGGAAATTGTATGAAGAGTGATAGACAATAATCTCTTAGGCTGGCTCTCTAAAATTATATATCCAATTCTCATCAAGAGTGGTTCAGAAGAAAAGTCTTTATTCAAAGCTGATAGTGCTACTTGTCAGATCTGAGATCTGAATGGGAAACATCATTGCTTTTTGAGTACTATGAAATGAAGAAGAAATGCTACTGTTGGTGTTCCTGCTTCTTCTATTATCTTTTATAATGAAGGAAAGATATCCTACTCAAATACACTGTAGTTCAATCACTGGTGAATCAGGAGTCCCTCCCATACTGCCATCAAAGATTCTTGAACATCTGCAGAATCTGAGCCTTGATTTTTAAACAAAATCATTTCTAATCTCTGTGTTTGAAGAGAAAAAACCCCAACTCTCAAGTATGAATTGAGTGCAAAGTGATGTAATTCTCTGTTATGAGCTGAGATATTAAATCAATAGCAATATGAAAGATGAACTCCCTCCCCATCTCCCACCTTCATCTCAGTATGCTGAAGACTCTGAAGATTGTCTCTGAAGGGTGATTTTAGCGTCAATGTTGTTATCAATTTATTTTTCTGACAGAGGCTGTGAGGAACATGGAAACAGGACTGAGCAATCCTTCTGGGTCACAGAGTTGACCCTCTTGCCCTGGCAGTACTGCAATATACAGCTCTCTACATAAATGCATAGTACTGTTTTTTTAAATCTCTGTTTTTTGACCCACACTATTCTGATTAAAGGCTTCACTGCTCCAGGGTAGCAGGTACTTTGTTCTAAGACCAAGGCCAAATGTATTAATGTATTCATGATCAGCTTATATCTATTTGATAGCGTGCCAGTATCATTCTTCAGTGTAAACAGCACTTCTCCGATCATGATGTTCACCCCACAATGCATTTAGCAGTAATCACACACCTCTCAGCCTCCATTTGCCACACTAAACAAGTGAAGCTCCGTGAGTGTCCCTGAAGCTGGTCCCACTTCCCAAATCCTGATAGACTTGTACAGGCAATTTCCAGTAAGACTCACCAGTACATTATATAAGTGGCAATAATATTGTCCTAGTTTTGTTGGAGAAAGCCTCCTGAGGGTCTTTTTTTTTTTTTTTTTTTAATTCTGGCAGGTCTGAAAATAAGAAACCAATAAGAATTATGCAGGCTGATGAGGTTATTTAAAATATGCCTATGGGTACCTGGTTGATGGAGTGGCAACTCTTTTGGCTGCTGAGACAGAACTGGTGGGGCCGAGGTCCCCAGGTGTCTCAGAGCACACATAGTCTGGAAAGAAAAAGAGGAACAAGGAGCAGTAGTTATTATTTCTGAAGTAATTGGTTTTGTAATACATGTTTTTTTAAAGCCAAATTTCCCTTGTCATATTCCTTTTCCCTGCTATGGTCCTTGACACTCAGCTTCACAACAGAAAACAGAAAGGAAAGCCAGGAACTGCACAGAGCAGGGAGGAGGCTGGGACATGGATGGACCTGGAAGGGGCTAGAGGGAGCTGGCAGAGAGAGATCCAGCCCGAGGACTCTCCTCACCACAGCAGTGAAAGTGCAGGGTGCTCCTGTCAGCCCAACGCTGTAAATCACCTATCTGAATGACTGCCTTACGACATCAATATTAGTTTCCCCGGTGTCCTCACCATGATGGGAATTTTCAGGAAAGATACATTATAATAAAATGCAAATAACGTATTGTCTCTGAAAATGCTCATAGCTGAATGGGCAGCATAATGACATTAATTCCATCTTTGAAACAACATCACTGCTATTGGTATTGATCTGACACCCATAATTGATATTAATGGGTCGTATATTCAGTTTAGTTACTCCCTTCTAAAATATCACCTTGAAATTTTCCACTGCTGGTAGTGCACAGGGGTGAGTCCCTTTCCAGAAGAGGCAATTGAAATGTGGCCAGAGACAAGAGAAGAAAAGCAGCAGAGCTGGAGACAGAACAGCTTTGGAAGTGTCTGTAATAAGGGAGGAGAATAAAGGCAGAGGAGAAAAAGGTACTAAAATGTTCCATACTATGGACTGGCTCTATTGACATAGGGGGGTCATGCCTCTTGCTGGAGGGTCTTACTTAAACAGATATAAGGTAATAATTTGCTTTTGCTGTCAGCTTGGCCCAGGAGAAGCACGCTGGCCCTCTTCCTAAGCTGAGGTTCCAGCAAAAGGAAAAGGGCCTCGCAGGTTGGCACCTCGATTCACTCAGACCCGAAACTACCAAGCAAAGAACTTTTGTTGGTGGGCAGTTCCATCACTGTGGGGAGCGATCCCCTGCGCTGCGCTGCGCTGCTTGGTGCATTGAGTCACCACCAGAGAGAGCACTTCCAGGTCTGTTGTAGGACAACACGGAGCTTGGATTCAAGTACCGAGGTGAGGACTTCCCCTTGTGATCCATGCAGACCTGCTCCACTGGCAATCATGGCATCTGCTGGGGTGTACTGGTGGAGACGCAACTCAAATCATAATTCCGTTATGGCCAAGTCCATACAGACACTTTAGCCTGAATTTAAAAACACTTTTATAAATTTAAATTCCATCCTTATGTATGAGTTCTAGATTAGGTTGAATACAACAGGTTTTGTGATTTGATCACTGAGAGTGAGCACTCAGGACCTGTTTCCCAGCATTTCATATTGGTTTAGTGGCAGACAGGAATACCAAGCCTTGATCTCGGGGAAGTGAGAGCTGTAAGTAAAGTTTAAGTAAAGAAACATTTCCATTGCAATATCTTCCCCAGTCTTAAGCTGAAGCAGTCACAATCTTGCTTCCACAGGTTTCCCACAGTTGGTTTTCCCCCCTTTTTTTATGATTGTATGTTTATTTTCTCCACCTGTGCTACCTTGAAACTGTAATTGTAAAGCTTTTAGTCTTCTAGTACCTGCCTTCCATAACTACTGATCCTATTGAGAATGACAAGGAAAACCAAGAGTTTGCTGTCCTCATATACCTCCCAGAATGTCTGATAGATACATCACTCTGGAAAAATTGCTGATCACCTGTAATCCTCAAGAATCCTACATAAAAAATAACTCCAGTAACCAGAAATGAGAAGGGAAGATACAATTTATCTGAATGTAATTCCAGTGTCCTCAGAACTAATTGCTGGAAGTGTTTGAAAGAAATCTGATGGAGTGTGAGAGTTGTAGAGTTTTTTTCTCACTGCCCAGGAAACACAGTGCTGATTTTACTGGGCTTTACATGTTAATTCTGTGCAGTATTCTGATAATACTCAGAAACTTCTTGCTGTGTGGGTAGGATTAATGCAAGATGGTACTGATGCAAATATAGCTTGCTTACTGAAAAGGAGCTGGAAAATAGTTTCACATGTTCACTATAGCTATACCCTGTGATGCACATATCAAAATGCATTCAGAAGCTGATGTTATTTCTGTGCATCAAGAACAAAAATTAGAATCCAGATTTCATAAAGACGGCCAAAGATGTATCTATCAGAATGGAGAGAGTACAGGTTAAGATGTGCAATTGAATTTCCTCAGTTTAATGAGTCATCACAGACCTCTTGAGCCACTGCCCCTAACCCATGTACATGTCCTGTCCCTCTGGCAAACGTGAAGTAAAACGCTGAGCAGAACTGATCTGCAGGCTGGCCAAAGTGACCACGACAGTGGCCCTGCTGATGTTCAGCAGCCTGCTCGCCAGCAGGAGTCACACTCTCCTCTGCAAGGTGGACACTCACAGTTTTTCTGGTTTGGATTTGGTGAAAGCAAGTTGCTACCAGCACTCTCAGGCTTCAGTTTTGGGAGAGAAAGGAGCACCTGGCACTGTTCATTGTGGGGCTGTGCTGGTAGCTCAGTTGTTTAGTTGAGACACAGGTCTCCAAAGGTCTTTAAAGATTGCTTTGATCTCTAGTGGTGCTGAATACAGCATCTTGCTGTGAATTTAATGGGATCCAGAAAAGCTCAGCATTCCTGGAAAACAGACTACTTGAGTCTATTGACATTAAATGTATGAAAGACGTTTTTTTTTCTTGTACTGATTACCTAAGATGTTGAGTCAAGGTCTTAGTGTCAGGGGTAGTAGACAACCTTCTGAAAGCAGTTTGCCCTCTGTCTGCACTGAACCAGTCACCCTTTATATGAAGAGATTAAGGCAAAAGGTAATCACAGTTGGGGTACACTATTGCTAGCTTACAAATGCAGCACCAGATATCTCGAGAGCTGTCATTACCTTGTCACTGGACAACACAGTGATTTTTATTCTCCAAAGACAGATGTGTAACTTGCTAGCTGGATGCTCCTTTGGATTTAGAAATACCCTGGAGTACCAGCAAGCCCAGCTGCTGAAGAGCACTCAGGTTTCGGGGCTTCCTTCCTGACCTTTTGCACATTACCAAGCATAGCTTGATTTTTGTATGAAAAAAGTCATATTAAATAATAGTCTACATCCACTTTATATAAGAGACATGTCTGAGTGCCAAGGTAATCTACATACTAAAGTCTGTGTTAAGGCTTGTGATGAGCTCCCCTTCATGTTCTCATTTTAACCATTATCTCATCCCCATTTCCTGACCCAGCACCTCCTACACTATCTCCTAACATGAACTGCCTGGGTATGATTTCATTTACACTCATTAAAGACAGAAAACATCTCATTACATATCTTAAAGATAGTTCTGAATTAAGAACTATATTCTATCTTTCTCTCTGAAGTAATTTCTACTTGATGTATGTAAGTCTTGATTGATGTACATATATATCTTACACAAGAAGTATCAAACATTCTTCCCTTTTACAGCATTATTTAACTACAATATATCTTTGAATATTCATATGAGCATTAGAAAGCCTATTTAATGGTTACAGTTTGAGAACATTTCAAACCACAGAGATGAAGGTCAGGCTGGATGAAAGTCTGCGTAACCTCACCCAGTGGAAAGTGTCCCTGCCCATGGTGGGGGGCTTGGAACTACATGGTCTTTAAGGTCCCTTCCAACGAAAATAATTCTATGATTCCATGAATTTTTATCAATAGCTTTTACTCATGTGTCAACCCTTTTGGCATTGGATATAATCTTTTAGCTTTTTTCACTCTAAGTGACCTACAAAGAGGGAAAAAACCTAAAAACCTCCAAGCTCCTTTTTGTTTTGCTCATAACTTTTTAATAAACAAACATGCTTTCTTGACTTTATCCCTTTCTGCTGGATCTGACAAAAGAGAAAAAGACACTGGAGTCCTGCAGCCCTCATGGAAATGGATAGTGGGCAGAGGAAGGAGACCCCGATTACTGTCCGTCCCAGAGAGAAGGGCTGTGGGTCAAGGCCAAGTGTGCTGAGGTTTTGTGCCCTGCTACGGGGACTGGGCACCGAGGAGGAACGGGGTTGAAACCCCACTCCTTTATTAGGATTGGAAGGCAGTGAAAAGTGTGTGTGTCTCTCTCTCTCTCGCCCTCCAGCAGGGAAAGCCAAATATAACAATTCTGGTATATATTTACCATATAAAAACAGAGGAAAAAAATGTTGTACAATTCTAATCTCGTATTTGAACAAAAAGAACACAAATCCAAACCAAGCAAAACTCCCAGTGGTCCTCTAGTATATCACTGCACAACATATATAACTCCAGCTGAAAGCAGTAGGTATTTATTCTGCCTCCCTAAGAAAAACTCAGGCTCTTAATATACTACCAATTAGAGTTAGATTTATGTCTGGATTATTTTAATGGTTTATTGACATGCTAGTGAACTAAGTACCTTGCTTTATTAGTATCATTTAAGTCTCCATTAGAAAAAAACATTATAGAATTTCATTCGTAATAGCAATAACAGATTTTTTGAAGGAAAACTAAAACTATCTATATGCCACTTCCATGATAC
This sequence comes from Grallaria varia, assembly GCA_013396735.1. Classification (NCBI taxonomy): domain Eukaryota; kingdom Metazoa; phylum Chordata; class Aves; order Passeriformes; family Formicariidae; genus Grallaria; species Grallaria varia. The sequence goes on from VWZG01004764.1 coordinate 19,360, forward strand.
AGCCACATAACAAGACATGATCCTAAAAGCACATGGAATTCTGAGCTGATCATAGAAACAATAGCAGGGAAATTCAAGGGTTTCTAAATGCCACTTTGTTCACAGTGGTAGTTTAACCTTAATGCGATATGCCTAAAATAATCAATCATATCTGCATTGCACAGAGAAATTTTTTTTTTATGTATGCCTTTCCATCAATTTATCCATGGTAATTGTGCCCCAGGTACTATCCCTTTCCTAAACTGCAAGTAGTTTCCAATAAAAAAAAAAAATTGTCCCAGAGTGGTTACGCTGCAATGAAAAAAAAAAGGCAATTTCACTGACGGCTGTCCATTAGATACAGTAACAACAATTTGTTTCACATCATCTATTTTATGTTTTCAAACTACATGAAAAGCACTCTTGTCCTGTGATAATTAAAAACAAGACAATACAGAAGGTTTTTACTCCCTTTTCTGTAACAGAAACAAGCATGAAGGGACAAAACTTTGGCCTTTTAGTACCTGGAAAAATGACAGCTGAAATAATGAGGCAGGTGGTGAACCAGCCAGGTGTCCCTAACAAAGGGTGAATAGATGCCACCAGACCTTGCCATTAATGTCACCTGGAAAGGTGAGTAAACAGCAATTCCTGAGAGCAGGAGCATTTGACATCCCTTTTTGGGCTAAGCCTGAGAGCCAGCAGCTCTGTTCTCACCCAGCAGCAGCAGCAGCTCCTTCCACACCATCCCAAGGGACCAGCCCCACAGGGCTCTCCACTCTCTCCTGTTTGCCATTTCAACGTCCTGGACTATTCAGTTGTCACAGCCCAGGCTGGTCCCTCATTCAGGCTGAGAAGAAGGTGCAAAAAAGCCCCTGGGACTGATGTGCCCTGGCCAAACCCTTAGGTCAGAGAGCAGGGCCTCTTCAGAAGCAAAGTCAAAAGGAACACGAGGTCCCCAGGCTGGTGCCTGGGGTCCCAGGGCACAAGGGGATGTGGGAAGTGTGGATTATGAGTGGCAGCAAAGGCAAAGGCATCTGGCTTAAGGACTGAAAGATGAAGCCGGGAATCTAGGAGAGCTGGCCCTCGTGTGTTCAGAAACCAAGGTCTTTGCTAAATGAATGCATAGCATGAAAGAACATATCATATTCATGTAACCTGTATTTTCATCCTGCAAATGCGCTCAAGCAAGATATTTACTGACAACTTAGGCTAAAGAAATAATAATATCCTCTTCTTTCGGATGTGTGAAATTGTGACATCAGGATTTTTTTCAGGTGAATTCCCAGAAAACATAAAAAATCTGGAGTTGCCTCCTCTGTGCTGAATCAATGTCACAGCTTGGAGAGAGGTGAAACATTGAAAAAACACGAATCAAACACTTTCTTGCAATACAAGAACTGTTTTAGGGCGGGAGTTTTGTTTGTTTGTTTTTGTTTTGAGTTTGGGTTTTTTGTTTGGTTGTTTGGTTGAGTTTTTATCTATAGGAATTACATACAAGAAAGCCAAGGACATGTTAACTCCAATGAGAAGAAATTTTTCTTGCCAGTTACAAAAAGGGACAAAGCATCAGGATATTTGACAAACTTTCAATGCAAAGAAGGTTGAGGAAAATGAAGTAATTACTTGAAACCTTCCCCTGGGCAGAATTTCATGTGAATCAGTTATTTAAAGAGTGCATGACACGAAGTTTTTTCTATTACAGACAGTCACACCAATTAAACTGGTGTAACCATTCTGATTTTGGATGAATGGTACTTTTACTTCATCTTGGTTTTGATTTGTTCCCAGCTGATGCAAGCTATTTGATATAACTTCAGTTTCATTTGAAATAAAAGTGGTTTAGACAGTTTTTAACTAAAAGTGCTTAGAAGCAGTCTGTAAGCTACTTCCACGTGACCCAGAGGCCTCACATCTAAACAAAGATGTTCATATACAGACTTGTACCAAAAATATCCAAAGGCTTGATTTTTCAACCTATCTATTTTTTCTCCTCTCTTTATCACCCAGACAAACCTGAGGCCAGGTACTCGGTTACTCACAGTGGTTCAGCACTAAATACATCTGATAACATTGCAAGGCAAGGCAAGAGTCCTCCTGAAGTGATGTAGGAGAGGTTTTAAAGGTCAGTACATATGTCAGTTAAAAATCAGACCAAGAAACTGCACAAACAGAGCAAGAAAAGAGAAGGAAACGAGATCAAAGTGTGTGATTGAAAGACTACCAGTCTTGGGATGCAGGGGTTGCCCTGTTTGGAGAATACTAAGCTCTCTTGCTTTCTCCTAAAGGCAAGATTTAAATCCCAGAAAGTGAGAAGGTATCCCTCTTAATTATGGTGAAAGGACACTTCCATAAAATCTCAAGGACATTCTTAAAAACCAGAAGAAAATACTGGAGGCATTTTAGAGCATAGAGTTTGTCTTAGTTCTTAAGTAAAATTGCTTTCTTATATTGCTAAAAAAATGTTAATCATTAGATAAACATGGTATCTATGGCATTCATGGCAGTCCCTGGAGAAACACACTAGCGCTGTTAGTAACTGATCCTCACAACACTTGAGGATGTATGTAAATGTTATTATGGTTCTACACAGTTAGCTGTTACCCTGCTCTCTGCATGATTATGACCCAGAAAAATGGTTTCACTGTTAGCTCCTATGCCTCTGGAAGCCAACACACTTTAGACAGGTGTCTGAACTTGAAAGCATTAAGAAGATGATGCAAAAAGTAATTTTAAACTTGGGAACTGAAGTTCCCAGCTGTCAATCCTGTCCTGAATTTCCTGGACTATTTAAAACACAAATGTAAAAGCTTGTCACTGGAAGTTAAACAGTAAAAGGATGATAAATCTGAGCTTCTGACATGGGGTTGTAGGCCAGTGATGTGTTTGCGGATTTTCAGGCTTTCTGGTAAGAGCTGCTCCCAGGGCCAACGATAAGAGGGGGCAGGAAGCACTGTCTACTGTTATTAAAATGGTCCACTGGGCTCATGCCTTTAAGGAGGCTCAGCCAAATAAATAGTCAAACATTAACCTTTTTAGCTTAGAAAATAAAGAAAAAGGTCCATGCACAGTGAAAAGCAGCGGTGTGGGGAGCCGTTCCCTGTCTGAGGCCCTGGCTGGTGCTGCCCAGCTCTTTGGTCCCCCTCTGCTGCCAGGTGTGGCCACTCTCACCATAGGGTGCATTTGTTCACACATCAGGGACACCAAGCACCAGCCCCTCATTTGAGAAGTACACATTAATTCATAGAGACAGAGTCATTTACGTCGGGAAAGACCTTTAGGTTCGTCAAGTCCAACCATAATTCATTAATTTGCTGTGTAAGTGAGGCGAAGACTAAATCAATGGCCTAAGCACTCACAGAGAGCACACAGAAATGAAAACAGCTCCTGGTTATTCTTGTTGCCAGAACTGAATTCAACTTCCATGTACCTTTTTAACAAAAATTGACACATAATCACAAATAAGAAGTTCCTCTCCTGTGCTACCCTGAGGCAGTGCCAAATCATGCACCTTATAAAAAGTGGGGATGTGGATATTGGGGATATTGTAGTTTTTTCCTGAAGAACCAAGTTAGTTTAATGTCCTGGGTTTTGCGCTTATAAACCCAATAAGGAAATGGAATACAAAAAAGAAAACTCCTGGCCCTTTCATTAATGGCCATTTAAGCCCTGACAAGGTTTTTTTGCAAAAGACCAACATGAATACTTTTTGCAGGGTGAAGTTTTAAGAGAGTAACAAGCCAGACCTTTCAGGAACAGTATTCCTACAGAGAAACACTTTAGTACAATTCTCTTAAAATTTTCTCCTGGTCTCAGCAAACCCTAAAGGACTTGAGCTCATACAGAAGCTGGTACTGCAAACTTGAATACGGAGAAATGTTGAAGACATCTGTCAGAGCCTCGTGGTAACACTGGAAGGAAAAAATGGCTCCTGAGAGTAAAACAGGGATGGGAGTTTCAGGACAGGAACAAATCAGAAGTTTTTATTAAAAAAAAATATAAAAATTAGCTTCTTTATGGAAAGAGCTCAGAGGTGAAGAGCCTGGCCAGAATGACACAAGGACCTCGGGACTGCTAGGAGGAATAACATGAGTGTTGAGTTTCCAGTGGGCACCCCTCAAGATGCACTACATTTTCTGGAGGCTGATCAAAATGTGTGCTTGCTTTTTGGAACAAGTGTCTAGATTGAGTTGAGGCAGCACCAAGGTGCACAGACTAGCAAGTGATAAAGAGCTGAGACTGACTATTATTTATTTGTACTTAGCTGAGTTACATTCTAACAGGGATTGTGATGGTGGAAGTAATGAGGACAGCAATATTTTCTCAAATGTCAAGTCACTGCCCTAGAAATGAAAAGGTTTTCTACTTTCAGGAAGCTAGAAGAAATTACTTGATGCAGTTAAGTAGTGAGATCAGTAATTATCATATATTTACTACCATTTGTGCAAAATTGTTAATCATAGATGCCAGATGTAAGACAGTATGCTACTGGAGCAGGCTGTAAAGACAATTATAATGCAGCTTCTCAGAACACAATTCAAGTTTTCTTCGGTTTTTAGTTTGTTTGGTTGTTGTTGCTAAATAAAAAATCGAAAATGTAAAGGTGGTGCCATAAACATTGTGTGTTTCAGAATATTTCCACTGTTGTTCAGATGGGTCATTTGGATGCAGCAACAAGCACTATTTTTGCTTACAACAGTCACTGATAATTCAAATTCTACATTTTGGTGGCAGAAATGCTCTAAGTCTTAATGGTAATAAACTAACTCCCATGTCAGCTAGGAAAACAATTAAGAGAAGTTTGGGAGGAGTGTTATTTTTCTGTGACCACTTATTTTTTAAGTCACAGAGTTATTGAAATGTTTTGGATGTACATCTGTTAGTCTGTGCTAACAAAGAGCAACCTATTGTCTTGATTATCTTCATGAAAGCATGAAACTCTCCTAGGACTATCCCAAAAAATCAAGAACATTCCAAAGTGGAACATTCAATGATAAATGCATCATCATTGCAGATTACAATCTTAACCTTACGTTTGGGTGATAATAATCAAACTGAAATGGATTTAATCCATCTCAGATAGTGCAAGTTGAGTGAAATGTTCAGTGGTTAAAATATCTCTTTGTTTGTAACAAAACTCCCCAAAATTAGAAATTTTTCCTCATTTCCCAAATAATTTCATTCTAGGGACATTCGTTGTGGTCTGCTGTGTATCTATGAGAATATTAAGGCATATCCAAATAGTTTATCCATTTTAGTAGAAAGAATCTTATGATGTTTTCCATGTATTAAAAGTTATTTTTGTACATTAATTGAACAGCGACCTGTTGTGATTTTAACGTTCTTTGGGAAAGGTGAAGATGGCCATCACAGAGGGGCATATTAAGTGACAGAATATTACTTATATTGGTTTTACAATGTGCCAACAGTTTTGTAGGATATCTTGATGCACCAACCTGAATTTTTGTTGCTAAAAATTACAATAAAATGCATTAACTGGAAGGCAAGCTTTTAAAAATTACTAGTTACTTGCCCGTACATGTATGTTTTCCTTAAAAACATTATAGAAAACAGAAAAATGGAAAGGAATTTACTCCAGGGAATGTACTCCAGAAAATTTGCTCTCAAGTACTCAGTTTCACATTTCTGTTTCTGTAGACTGAAAAGTCCACCAAATCTAGTTTAAGAAATTTTGTTGAAGAAAAACTGATGACTTTCCACAAAACTGTGAGCATCACAGCTTAAAACCTTACGGAAGGGTGAACAACTATTACCCTTATAAGATGTGTGGTGTGATGAGAGACCAGCTATCCGTATGCATGTGTTGGGATCTTGTAGCATATCGCAGAATATTCTTGTAGAATATTGGGACATTTCCCAGATGGCAGTTCCCTCAGTTTCTCTGAGCTTGTGAAATCTGTTGTCAATTCCTACCTGAAATGCAGTAGTGGAGAGGATCTTTTTTTTTCTGTGTGTGTAAACAAGCTTTGTGAGACTGCAGGAGCCTAATAAATACATCTTATGTGGGACTAACTTTCAAACCAAAGTTAATTTAAACTGTGCCGGTAAAAGCTTTTTATTAGATTTTTGCCTTTAATAAAAAGAAAGAGGTATGAAAATTATGAAAATGCACAAACTACTACTATTTTTTACAATGGTAAAAAATACTTTTAAGTTGATAGCAATCAAATTGTTCCTTTAAGAACAATTGAAACGCAACATGGAGAGAGAAATATCTAATATATTGAGGGAAATTGTATTTCCCAAGGTTTCCTTTTCCTTCATTTTCCTGTGCAGTACCTCACTTTCAGCCAAGAAATTTCCCTTTTATGCATCTTAGCTCAAATCCAGTTTCATCAGCATGTGAACTAATATGCCAAACTATGTGCAGAAGGAGCTCAGGCATGAATTTATGTTCCCTGCTGCCAGCTGTGCTACGAGGTCAGGAGGCTCTGGCACAGGGACAGACAAAGGAACTTTGCAGTTCCTTCACTACCAGAGCTCATCTGCAATGGTGTAAAGGAAGAAAATGACTGAAGGTCGTGAAGGTTCCTCTCAGTTGCCCGGGATTTGCTCACACAATCTTCTGCACGCGGAGGTAGATCAGTCTATCCACAGTATTCATCTGACTTCCCTCGGATTCACTTTCATAAACTACAGTGAATTAAGAGAGGGACATCTACATAATTTCAAAGTATTAAGGCAGAGAAATAAATGCCAAGATATGCAGCAATTTACATCTCCCACGTACCCACAGTAATTAAAGGGATCTAAGGTGTCTAAACAGCTTGGAGAAATGGAACATGGTACTTGCCTGGGTGGCACAACAGAGAATGAAACTCATGCATGACAAGTGCTGAGTGGCTTCCTTTCCATTCCTTTTCCCCTTTGCTCCCCCCTTCCCCAGGCCAGGAATTAGAAAATGCAATTTGATTTAATTTTTAAGTGTGAAAAGAAATTAGAACCCAACTTGGACATAATTATAGAACCCTTTGCATGCCATTCATAGGTAACTTGATCAATGCATCAATAAATCAGTATTTTTCTTATTTACAGTCAACAGCAGGTAGCCATCCAGCCACATTTGTGGTAGATACTGCAAAAGAATAATACATTTAATGATCTGCTTATGAGGCACAAGCAGACAGATGCAAATAAAGGCAATAGAAGTGCAGAGGTGAAGGGGAAAAAATAAATTGACTTCAACAGGAGAGAAAAAAAAAGCCGTACAGTACATCTTTGCATAAGTGATGCCAGACAAGCATGTTCATCCCATCCCACAGTAGGATTATTTCCTACAGCATATTCATGATCACTTTGTCTACTCTGGTTTTAATATTTCAAATTATGGGGATTCCACCATTTCCTTTGAGAGCCTTTTCTGCAGTCTAATGCTGCTCATCCCCTGGAAGCTTTCCCTGATACGCGTTCTGGCTGCCTTTCTTATTTCCATTAGATTATTCCGTTACATCCTCTTCTCCCTACTCTTTTCCCCATTTCAACTTCCTCAGTGTTTCCAGCTTTCAAATAATCACGGGCAGCTGTCTGGGCCATCTCTTGCTGTTGTTTCACAAGCTGAATAAGCACTTCTGTAATCTCTCCTTATAACCTAGTCCCTCCAGGCAAATGATTATTTTTGTTGTTTTTCTGTGAATGTCTTCTGCTTCAGACTTTTTTTTTCCTTTCGTGCTCTGTTGGCCAAATGCTGACTGCCCTCTCCCACAGATAGAAGAGAAGCTCACCTGTTCATTCACACACATGGTCTTCTTGCTTTTGCTAAAGTGTGCAGAAGACACACACATCATTTTTGGTGTTTTAGTTAAGGTAAGAGTGTCTACAAAAGAGCTTTTTGGTTTTTTCTAAATATCTTTAGTGCCTGGTCCCCTTCCTAAAGTCATGATGCCAAGAATGTTTTCTAGCATAGGCATGGATTTGGGCTAAATCTCTGCAAAATTGTACACACCTTTTGCTCTGAGAGAGCTAGGAAATTTTTATCCAGTCAAGCTAATTCCATGTGGTCTTTCAGAGGTTCCACTTGGCTCCCAACACGATAACATGATCTGACTGAACATAGTTACCAGTAGGATTTGACCACTACACAAATATTGTTAAGTAAAAATACACATTTTTTTTTTTATATTTCTATGAAGACATACATGTTCAAATGGGTCATTGCTTGTAAATAATTCAAATAATTTTAACAAAAGCATTTGTGTATGAAGTCACTTGTAAGATGTATTGATGACAGCCACTGTTGGAAAGGCATCACTGACTCATTTCTGCTCGTCAAGGCAGATAAACCATATGCCATGCAACTATTGCATTCTACAAATCCTCACCATGCTAATTATTAACTGCATTCAAAATAGAAATAGTAGCCTGCTCTTCCTGGAGTCTGGAACTTTCCCACCTCTCATTCCAGGGGATGATCAGAACCCAGCCTCTTACCTACAAACCTGAAAGGATCTGTGAATTGAGACCATCTGGGTCAAATCTCCTGAGTTCTTTCTTCTTTATTGGAATTTCACTGTTCTATCAAAACCATTGTGCAAATTTATATGCTTGAGACTTCATTCCTGGAGCCTGGGCTCTGATACCTTGCATAAGTAAGAAGTCATGCTTCTTATGATCAGCCCAAGACAAACAAATGGGCTCTCCAAGGGAGACTTCCATGGCCCTGTGTGCATCCCTGTGCCAGGGTTTGGCTGCTGGAGTCCCAGGTCAAGGTTCCCACAGCTCTTTGCCCCTCTCTGCACCCAGGTCGTGGGATGGCCCTTCCTGCCAAGGGGGGTCTCTGTAGCCCTCCAAGTCCCGCCAGAAGAGCCACCACCAGAACATCTCCCTAGCAGTGTTCACTGAATTCAGCCATTTCCACTTCTCCCAGATGAGTTCCGAGCTCAAGTGATTGCTCTTCCCTTAAAAGCGGCCAGCACCTGAAATCCTGGACTTGTCATGGAAGAGCTAAGAAAATTTTGGGCACAATGATGCGAATGTTCAACTGTTTCTCTTAGGCCCCTTTAGTAACTTCATGAAAGGAAAAAGTTGGAAAACTGTGTGAACACTAGCAGTACATAGTCTGTAACAATCAGGTAATGAGTAATAGAATCAGGTCCTATCAGGACCGGAGAAGTAAAGGTGCAACTTGGAGATATGCATAGGTGAAGGAAGCTGGCTCACCACAAAGCCTTCCCTCGCCTCCCTCTTGGCTGCCTCCATCACACTTGAAAAAGCTGCTCCTGCAGAAGGCTGATACCTTCAGCCTATTTCATCCCACACAACACAACAAACAAACAAAACTTGGATTCTCAGGTAGGAACCCTGGAGCATATTTGGACTTAATTACTTTTCTTTGTTTAGGTCTGGATGTAATGGACAAGAAAGACCTGGATAATTGTTTTGGAATGTCTGTATTTGAAACACTCAGTGCTCAACAAAAGGTAAAAATCTTACCCCTCTCTAGCACAGCACTGGGGGAGAGGCATTTGTATAGCCCTAAAGAATGTGTGTCACCATGCTGCTAAATGCAATGGCCCTACTCAAGGGATGCTGCCAGGTGGCTCTTCTCCTCACTGCTTTGTAGAGTAGCACAGGAGAGGTTATTAGAAAACAAAGTATATGACAATAAAACAAATAGTAGCACCATAAAATCAAGGAGTTTTGTGTGCTCAAGCTTTGTTTATGGCAGACAAAGTCATCAAAGTATCCCAACCAGTTCTGCCACTGGTCAGGCCAGAGTGGTGCTGGTATGGGCCATGGTCAGGGTGTAAACAGCTCTCCTGCGTCTGGGGCTGGTAAGCAGAGAAAACAGGAGAAACCACCAGCCCTACACATACTGCAGGAGTAGCTCCAGTGTTGACACCTGCTCAGCACAGCTGGGAATATGATGTAATTTGTTTTCATTCCACCATGTATTAAAAAACTACTTTGTTCAGTACAGTGGCAGCCGAAGCTTTATCTTTAGAAGAAACTCCAACATCCTTGTTTTCCTTCCACTGACTGGAATGGTAAGGGGGTAAATCAAGGTTGGCCTGGGGATGATGACAACTTTTCCTTTCTGCTAAGACTGTGTTCCAGTAAGACCTATTCCACCTTTGGAGCTCCCAAGGACTTTTGAAACCATAGGTATTGTGGTATCCTGCTCCTTCCTTCTTGGGAGAGATTTAAAAAGACCCAACAAAACCAACAAACCACTAACCCCCAACCCAAACAAAGGAAGGAATATGTACAGAGAGAAAAAGGAAGATGTTCCTTGTGGAATATATTTGTTGATATGAAAGGGAGTTTTATTAAATGTTTTCAAAACATTCCTTCTTATGTTGGAGTGGTGTAATTAAGAGTCCTTTTTTACATTTTAAGTATTTTTTACCTTTTATGTCTTTTTTAACATGTTCTCCAGGTACGGGCTCAATGTCAGCTGGCACATGCTGGTGCTGAGCATGGACAGAGCGCAGTGTCAACTTTGTTCTTTTTCATGGTGTTAAGGTTATGCTACTCTTTTATGGAAATGTGCACCCAGGGGTTTGTGGTATTTACACCAGAATTGCAATGGCTTGTTTGGAATAGAATAGAATAGAATAGAATAGAATAGAATAGAATAGAATAGAATAGAATAGAATAGGTGTAGTAAAAGACCCCTAAGATCATGGAGTCCCACTGTTGACCTGAAACTACACAGTCCACCACTGGGTGTATGCAGAGAATGGAACTGAAAATAGGGGTGTGCTGGAAGTTGCTCAGCAGTTGGAGACAGGAAAGGGGGCTCAGGGGCTCCAGAGTGCTGGTGTTGAATCTCCGCCTGCCTAGAGCATATCACCCCTTCCCCGATGTCCTCGGTGAAATGGAGACTCGAATCCCCACTTGAGGGTCGGGATGAATAAAAAAGTGACGCAGCACTTCACCAGCGTCACCCCGGGATGCCCCCCCGGGATGTCCCCGTGGGATGCTGCCCCGAGATGCCCCTCCGAGATGCCCCCCCGGGATGTCCCCCCGGGATGGCTCCCCAGGATGTTCCCCCAGGACGTCCCCCGGGAAGCTCCCCGGGAGGTCGCC
>VWZG01004764.1:31809-74214 GCA_013396735.1 Grallaria varia
GCCCCCCGCGCTCCGCCGCGGCGCGGGCGGGGGCTGGGGCTGGGGCGGCAGCGGGGCTGGGGCGGCAGCGGGGCTCGGGCGGCAGCGGGGCTGGGGCGCACACGCGGTGGTGCGGGAGGGGGGATAAAAAAAATCCGTGGGGATCGCTCGGAGGGGCTCCTGCCGTGCCGAGGGAACGGCGGCTTCGCGGAAACGTGCCGTGTTACCTGCGTGCCAAACCCCGCATCGAGAGACTCCCACGGAGTCCACGCAGCGTGCGTGTCTCGGCTGCAACAAAACACCCCGTGATAAGGTCGTTCTGGACAATACCGGTCAGGTCGCTCCGAGGAAACGATATATACATAGATTTTATCCTAAATTGCGGGATTTTTTTTTTTTAATGTACGACTGAAAGCTTGCGGTCGTTCCTCGGCGTGGTTGGTTGTGCTGCTCCGCCGGTCCCCGCGCTGGGAAGGCGCGCACGCAGCCCGTGCTGGTGCCGTGGCGGGGGGGAGGGATGAGCAGGAGCCCCAGCCCGGCTCCCGCTCCCCGTTTCCAGCAGTGCCGGCGCCGGGGTAGGAGCGAGAAGGCAGGCGGCGATGAGTGCCGGTCGGGAGCCCTCGCTGATGGGCATTGAGCGCCCGGGAGTCGTGGAGATGATTTTAGTGTATCAGGTGTAATCTGTGTCTCCCCGAGGAAGAGAGTGGGGAGGATTTATATACACTCATGCTAGGGTTTGCTCCTTTCTGAAATGAAAATCTGCTATTAGCTGCCCCCTTTTTTTTTTTTTTTTTTCAGTTTTTCAGTAACCCCCTCCCCACATGTCAAGGTTCATTCACCACCGAGAGGCTACAGCACTTAACAGAAGGAACGAATGACACGGCGTGTCCCAAATTAGTTATTGGAAGTGGTCGATGTATTGAGCTGTCTGTCTGTCTTCTGTCTTTTTGTAACGGTTTGTAAGGGCTCTGAGCCAGAAAGTAAAATGCGCTGGAGCCGGTTTCATCAGCAGGGAGGAGCTGATGTTGACATTGTATTTTCCTTTTAACGCTTTGAGGGTGAAGAGAATGAGCTACTGAGATTGCATGTGGCTCTCATTTCTCTGCCTCCACTTCCCTGAGGGTGCCCTAAAAACTTGAAATAAGAGGAGTTAAATACAATATTGCCTTTCTGTGATACACTACCTGTCCATTTGCCCTCATCTATGTTAGAGGTTGGGAGAAAGGACTTTTTATATCATTGTATATGTAACATAGTCACTTTATGCAGAAAATTCTTCTTGGCGTGCTTCTTCATTGTCTACACACCAATGAGATACTAATTAAAACAGCTGTTAGTAAATGCTTGCAAAAAACCCCAAATCAAGCTGGCATAGACCTTCAATAAATATGCTAATGCAGTGTACCAAAGTTGTAATACGGTTTTGCGGTGGAGTTTCTGTTACTGTAAGCATAATCCAAGAAGGCTCTGAGGAAGTGGGACATGGTTTGAAATTGGGCATCTGTGTTTGCACTGCTGTAACTTCCCTGCAGCTAGACCTGGAATGAGTTTAGCCCACTGACACTGTCTTTCCTTCTGTGCCATTGATGTTACACCCAGCAGATGGGATGGCTCGTATTTTCTGACTGTGGCAGCCTAAACGAAGATCAGTTGGAATTGAGAGGCAGGTGGAGAAAGGGCAGCATCCTCTTCAATGTCTTCCCCCAAGCTGCTCTTGATGTGTTCGTAGTCAAGTACATGACAGTGTTCAGTGCCTGAGAAAATGAAATAATTTACCTCTTGAAGCTCCTACCTTTAGGTACCCATGTTGCAGCTTCTGGCCTTTTCCCAAAATTAGTCCCTACAGATAGTGGGGTCAGTAATTTGTACAGTTTTGTTGTGCTGTAGAAGTCTGATCATACTCTGGCCATGCTAACTCTTAAGTGGTTTTCAAGGCAGCTCTGTGCATCTTTACACCCTGAACATGCATGTGCTTCACTTGGCCATAATGAGCCAGTCGAGTGCCTTCAGCAGAGTTCATTCACTGAGATATGATCATCCATGTGCATAGAAGTTCAAAAGATTGAGGTTTTAACCTGTATTATGCTTATGATGTGCCAGGGTGTCTCTGCTGCCTTTGTGAAGCAAGCAACTGTTGAAGGCAATAGACAGGCAACTGCATGCTTAAATGTGTGTTTGGGTCTCACTGATGACATTGCGAGCTGAGTAACTGCTGTAATTTTTACCCCTCTTAAATGTGCTTTCCCAAGTCAGACTTGCTAGGAAGACATTTTTTCAAGTGCTGAATTGTTGTATGCATTGTATGGTTTGTCACTGTGAGTTTTTAGTTACTGGTGCCACTGAGTGCAGTGGGTCTTACAGCTGCCGCTTGTACCCAAGCAACGTGTTTCTCTGGTGCCAAAACCAGCTAAGGACAGTGAAGCTTTCGGAACAGCTTTTGAAAGAGCTGCTGCTTTGTGGAAAAGAGAGGAGCACCAGCAGGATTATTGCAAAGTTATTCCTTGGCTGTGAGCTAAAGCTGTCTCGTTCCTAGCTCTGGGCAGTGTGATAGCGTGGGTCCTACCCACGCGGTGCATCTCAAAACTGAACACAAAATAGCTGGTGTCCGTGTGACTGTGACCAGACCGCTGGGTTCTGTGCCACTAGCACAGCAGGCACTGTGCAGGTGTTGTAATTACAGTCTCCACTGGTACTCATCACACATTGAAATTTGGCCATGACATTTTTCACCCCCTTGTAGCTAAATTCTGTGTTCCTTGTTCAGCTGCGCACTCAGCATAGCCTCACTGGAGAGCCTCAGGAAGTGTCTGCTGGACAGGTAGCATGTACTTTGTAGTCGATAGAGCAAAGTGCCTCTCTCATGGCTTGAGAGGGAGGAAGAAGGTCAGGAAGGTGTTTACTTGGTGTTCTGCGAAGTTCATGTCTGTGGCAATCCTAACCTGTTGGTTATTGTGGGCAAGCCACATGCCTTCCACCTCCCCTTTGCTGTGGTCTGTTTTTTTTTTTTTTTTTTTTGGTTTAGACATAGCTATTTAAAAGGTACTATGGATGCAAATTAGTGTAACCATTTTCAGTTTTCTTAGTTTCATTATTATGATTTGTCAGGCGAAGAACAGTCAGAATTAGAAACACCACATTCCTCTGTGCCTGCGTGCAGGTAGCCTGCCCCATGCAAAGCAGTGGGTGCCAGAGTATAGCCTGGCACTCTGAAGAGTGTTGAGAATGACTTTTGTCGTGATGTGTTGGCATATTCAGTCTAAAGCATCATTAGCACAGTTCTGGATGGTGTTTTCTTGTCATTTTGGGAAGGAAGAATTGTTTCTGTGTTTCTCAGGACATAGGGGCTCAACAGCACTTTAATTTTTATTAATATTGAAAGTTGTGGAATCATCCTTATCCCACCAAATATTCTGGAAACTTTCTTTTTTTTTTCTGTCTTTGAGTGAAGGTGCTTGTTGCTGGTATGTTACATACATGTTCTTTGACACTCCAGTAGTTTCCACTAAGCCTGCTAAAGCTTGCATTGCTCAGAACTAGCACTTCTAGGCTGATGCAATCAACATGTCACTCTGCAGTAGCTGTTCTTCAGAGCTGCTTAGAATTTTACGAGGCTTTAGTTTTCTAACGATGTATAAAATTGTACTGGGTGGAAATAGATGAATCATCCTGTTTTTTAGAATAGCTTGGGGGTTGTTAACTGAAAAACTGATTTAATGAAACCAGGAGTCCTGAAATATGCTGTCTTATTAAAAAAACCTTAATTCTACAACCCCTCCATTCTTAAAAAACACTTAAGAATTAAAAAGAATGCCTCTCCCCTACTTTTCTCATTTTACCCTCAGTTGAAGGGTATACAAGGTTATATTGCCCTTCCAATTACTTCTTGAACCAAAATTAATTGGGAAAAGATGCTCTATAGTTCTTCCAGAATTTTATCCAAGTGTCAGATAACATAGCAGAAACACATGAAGAACCACAGACGCCACATGGAAAATGTGAAAACCATCCTGTTCAGAAACTGTTCTCCCTGTATTCCACACTATACTTCCAGTCCTCTTCCATTTTAAACATATGAGGCATAGCAGGTTTCTTTTTTTGAAAGTCTGAACTTTTCTCCAAAGAGCACTTTCACAAAGAGTCTCAGCAGATCTTTAATGAGTGGTTACTGATTCCCAAAGGCACCGGATGTGCAGTCACCTAATTAATTTGGTCCTCAGCTTTCGTTGTATCAACTGGCTTGATTATATTTGGTTATATTAGTTAGGTTGATTGAGTCATTGTCTGGCCAGGTTTATTATTTGTTAGGTATAAGTTCTGTCTTTCGTTGTCTGCATGTCGTCACTGGGTTGGGACCAGAAATGTGTAGTTAACTCCTCTAGTTATTGTTTCTCTATAACATTTGCCAGCCGGCTGTTCACTCATGGAGGGGATTCAAAGTGTGAAAATTTCAATAACTAGCACACCTCTGTGATTTGGGACACAAAGTCATCCTTTTAATTCACTCCTTGAGAGATAGTGCTCTGCTTAGCAAGTGGGTATCACCTGTGCAGTGACAGAGTGTTAATACTTCCTGAATTTAGGTGAGAAATGAACTAAGAAATTCAATACTCACATTTGCTTCATGTTGTTTTTTGAGCCATTGGGGTGCAGTTGGCTCATATTTTCAGTTATTTTTTCTGGCAAAGAGAGGACTAATTTACTCCAAATACTTAAAGCTGAAATTTTCATGTCAGTTATGTACAAGATCTAAGGCTTTAAGAAAATATACTGGATACCATGGGAATTATGATAAAATCAAGAGTGTTAAGAACAGAAAATTTTTTCTTTGTAAGATAAAGCTCCTCTCATCAGCTATTTTGTTTCTCTGATGGAGCTCAAGTTGGAGAGGGACAGTAACTCGATTATTTTAAAACCAGGTTCAATTGACTCATGAATTAACCATTTGAATTTTAAGGCACTGGAATATTCAGGGTTTCCTGTGTATTTTTATTTTTATTATATACCTGCTTGACTTTACTGTGCTGTTCGGACTTAAGGGCTTTTAATGGGTGGTGTCATGTCAAAGGAATTCTCTGCCACTCACTCAGTTGAAGTACATGGTAATGCCTTGTAAAATAGACTATGCAAATCTCCAGGATGTTCCCAGAACAGCTGTCCTGGAGGCATGCTGTAAATATACCTTTATTGCCAGCTGATGTTGAGCAGCATTGATGCCCAAGGGTTACACTTAATAGATCATTCAGATGATCTTTACTCTATTACACAACCGAATACTCGAAACACTTTACCCAAGGATGTGTGAAAGTTGCCAAGGGGGTGTCAGTTTTATAGGCAAAGCAGGGAGTAAGCAATGTATTTATAACGAGAACACGGTTGTAAGGAGCTGCCCTTTGCAGCTTCAGGGTACGTCTGCGTGATGCTGCTGCACAGAGCAGGGAGCAGGAGCCAGCACTGCTTCCCCTTGCCAAACCAGCGGTGCAGTGGGCACCTATGGCTGAGTCAACACGCTGCTTTTCTCTGGAAGGATGTTGACCTGCCTTTGTTAATCCATTAGAAGGGAAATGCTGTCATTTTGATTTTGAGCAAACCAGATATCCTTTGGTATCAAAGGAATTCAGGGTTAGCACACCTCTTTCCTTCATGTTTAATTTTTTCTCAGGGAAAAGTATTTTCATGCTGTATAAAATGCAGATATAATAAACTGATTGTTGAGGCAAGATTTGGTTTGGGAGCAGCAAAAAGATCAATGTTTCTCTGAAGGCATATCAATAGACTCCTTTAGGTTTTCATAGCTCGGAATGGATGTTTGTGGTGTGGTACAGAGAATCCTAAATGTACCATAGCTCTCCTATACTTAAAAATGCATTGACTGCGTTTTAATTTTTTAAGAGGCTATTTGTACAACGCGTCAAGCAGGACATATAATTTTTTAAAAATAACTGCTTTAATTCTCCAGCAACTGTCAGACAAGATGACTCACTGCAGTATAAGAATTCACCGCAGCACATCACAGATTTGACACAAACTCTTAATCCATGTAAAATTATGCATGTATAGTCCCCTATCTTCCCGGTGGGTGAGCTTCATTTTTGCCAAACTCCTGATGATCCCATTCTGCCTTCTCTCCTCCCCCGCCTGCCTTTTCTTTTTCCCACCTTTCTTTCTGAGTACCTCCTTGCAGTCAGTAGCCCCAGCGTGGGGTCTGGATGCAGCAGTCTTTCCCTGGCTTCTGAAGAACCTTCCCTGATTGTTAACCACAGCCCCTGATTCTCTCCTTGACCCTGGCGGTGCATCTGGGGGGCATTTCCAAAACATGATTGCTCTCTGCAGAGTTCTGGTCTTTCCTTGTATTACAAGGGTAAACATGCACTAAAAAATGGGAACTGGTTTCATTTAACTCCACTTGGTGCAGTGCATCAGGGAATTGCTCATTTTAGACCTGTGTAAATCAATGTTTTTGAGTGTGTTCCCCCCCTCGCCCCCGGTAATCTTAGCTAGGGCTTCTAATTGCTGACCAGTATTATTTATCACTAGGATTAAGTATAACTTTAAAACCTGTATAAAACATATTTGGGACACCATTATATTCTCCGATCAAACAATGAATATGAGAGTAGAAATACTTAAAGCAATACAGCTTGAGACAGATGCTGGGAAGACCGTGGTCATGGCTTTGGCTGAAACCTCCAGCCACAAAAGAGTAGGCTTCTGCCTTAAAGCCATGTGAAATCCTACCAGGACACCCTCTGCATAGCTCTTGGGGGATGGAGGGAGCCATGCCAGGGAGGTTCTTGTAGTCCCCTTTTTTGAGAACAGAATTGTTTGCTGGTTCTTGGTGGTTTGATAGGCACAGTCTCTTTGACACATAACCTGCAGTGCTTAGAGCAGCATCAAGTGCCGGGGTGTGGATAATTGCCACATTATTTTACAACAGAAGCTAACAGTGAAAAATGTATGATGTCTCAGTGATGTCTTTTTAAGACTATTGTGTTAAATGGTTGGATAACTAGAGAAAGGAAGGATTCTCATAAAGAATCTTAACAACTTGGTAGAGAAGATGTTTCCTATGACTTCTGAAGGGGCTGTTTGATTTCGAAAGACTAGACCATCGAGTATGCCATTCTTTAGGATGCTTCAGGTGATTTTTGCTTTTACATGTATGACTGGATCTGCAGAATGGTGGCAGTTGAGGGGACAGAGGGATTCTTCAAATGTTGCCTGCTTATATGAAAGTAAAAATGGGTGTTAGGACTTGTTTGGTCCTATTTCTGTCTGGATCCAGAAACTGTATCTCCAAAGTATGACTTCTGCAGTTTCTGCATTCAAATCTTGGCTTGATCTGTATGTAAGATTACAATATCAAAAGAAATCTTGTAAGTCTAGTCTGGTAAGAGCTGTTCAGAAGCCAGGAAAATGTTTCTTAATGAACTCTGTGTCAAATACTGAAGTGTAGGTAATGGAGCCTGATTTTTCACTGGTAGGCTGGTGGTTGAAAGTTTGCCTAGACTAGCAGAAGTTCAGAGACTTTTGGTTGGCTTAGAGACCCAAACAAAGTGCTCTGACACTCTTTTTCCTACTCTGTGGATGTCCATGTCTTCATAAACAGCCTGACAAAATAAAGAGACCCTAGCAACAGTCTCCTCAGAGAAAGCAGACCTGGATTATTCTGTCTTTATGGACCCTCCAGAAAGAGTTATATGATATTAGCAGGATGATTACAGGGCTATTTCATCTATTACCACCTTTTACTGAGAAAATAGACCAAACTGGTCTTTGGGCTTCTAGTATCTTGTTATGGAACCATTCTGAAATTGTTCAGAAGATTTCCTTCTGAAATCCATACACTGTAAGTACAGTCTCATACAGCTACATGCCCCAAGGTAATAGCAAATGATGAAACTTCACCTTTTTTCTTTTGGTGGGGTATCCTGTCGTAAGAACTCATATTTTTCATGGTTATAATTGCAAGGAGAATTAGCAAAATTTAAATTTTTGTGTGCCATGCCTCTCTTATCCTTGTTGAAAGAAATATCATTCAAATAAAGGAATAGTATTTTTGATGAATGTTTGAAGAAATAAAATGATGGCATTGTGATGACATGCAAGCAGCTCAACTTTGGTGAAGAATCTTAAAATAGAAATTATGTTTCAAGTGGTAGACTTCTTTGACAGATGCCTGAGGATGAGGAAACAATAGTTATCTAGTGAAACAGCAAAATGCAGAAATAGCCCTATTCTTTCCTGAATGATGATAACAGCAAACCCCTCTGCTGAATTCACTGGAAGAGCCCAGTGTCATTGGCAGTATTTTTTTAATCTGTAAAAAAACCAAAAGATGCTGTCAGTTTTCTAAGTGTTTTGAAATGAGGGGTTAACCTGTTTTAGGTAAGAATACTGTGGGACTGTGGAGTGATCTTTACTTCTAGAAAGGAAAATAACAGATTGGCAGTACTTCTAATTGGCTCTACTTTAAATCAGCTCCATGTTGTAATGAAAATTTTGTTGTGTTGAGCAACAACAATGGGACTAGTAGCAGTTATATTTTTTTTGGTATAATGATAAAAAAAAAGTGCTGCATTTTATGTTTATGAATTTTATGCAGCTAAAGTGTTTGACACATTCCAGTCACAAGGCTTTCTCTGTGTCACTTACAAACACTGACTTCAGTCATATGAGCATCTGCACCACTGACTTGGGAGAATTTGACCAAACAGTTCAGTAGAGGTCTGGAAGAGTGACCAAGAGTAGAGGTATGGACATTGGGGATTAAAGCAGTCTTAATAAACATTGTTTACCAGGAGAAAGAGGGGAGTTTATTTTGGTTATTTGACAAGCCTTGTGTTGGGCAAGGAGGAAGACTTTCTTGTGGTGCAAAGTTAATGCAGCATTAGCAGTTCAAAACACAAGAAAATCGAACTCCTAGGAATGGAAATTAGACAAATGCAGGTTGGAGATAAGCCTGAAAATACTAATAAAGCTAGATAAACACTGAAGCACTTGCATAGAAATGAAGACTCAACAGCTTTCTAAAAAATATCTACTCACTAGGAGGATTGATAGAAGGATCCTTTCTAAGACATGCTGAATGTAAGAAGTTTGTGTATGTAAATAGGTATGTAAACCACTGAATCCACCCTTGGCCAGAAATATACTGGTTTAAGTGCTATAAGTACTTTTTTAGTGACATTTTATACATGTTTTAGTCTAGTATTATAATATATGTTTTCCTAGTAACTTCAAAAAATACTGCAACAGCTGAGAAATTCAGTTTCAGTATGTTTTCAGTATTTTACGAGCAATGACTTGACATTTACTTGCAGTAGTAATTTGTTTTAAGTCAATATTGAACACTGTAAGGATGTGCATACATTAGAGTTTGAGAGGGTATCAAATGCAGCCGCTCTGATAATACTTGCTTAAATACCGACTACACATATATTTACCTGTAGCTCAGGGGACTTCTGTATAAGCACGAAGTGGCAGAACAATAACATTTTTTAAAAGCTTCCTTAAACTTTATTGTATTTAGCTTGATCATTGGTTTTACATAAAGGTATTGTCTGTGGTAATCGTTTGGATAAAAATGAAGCGAGCATTTGTTTCCTCTGAAGGTTAATCCTTCAGCATCCTATTCCCTGATGCTTCAGGGAGGTGAGGCCTATACTCAAAACCAAAGTGAGTTTCAGTAAGCAGCTAGTATATTATGTCCTTCTTTAGTTGCATATTTCCTTTTAGCTTTCATACCGTAGATATAGACTGTGATGTATATTTTTAGGTAATAGATCTCTGATTATTGTTTCTTTCATTTCCCTTTAGCGTTTCTTGAAATTTTTATTATAATTTGTAATTAATTTTTAATTTTAATGCACCTCGAGTCCATGCTTTACCAGCATACTAAGTTGCAGCTTCTGAGAAGCCCTTTCCTACTCTGAGGGCAAACCCAGTTCTCGTTGGAAGGTTTCATCAGAGTCGTTGCTCCTTGCTCTGTTGTCTTTGCTCCTGCCTCGCTGGCCAGTCGTGGTGACTTGGATTTGCTCTCTGTGTGGTGGTGAGAGGTGAAGGGTGTAGGAGCAGTAAAAGTGACTCTGTGCCTTTTTGCTGTCACCTGAGGGTCTGTGAAAACTGTTTTGTTTATTGGGAGTTTCACAAAGCTGGTGTCTTTGGCCTCCAGCAGCGATCACTTCCGCAGCACAGTGAAACAGAGACATCCTCCTTTGTCTGCACTGGCAGAAGATATTTGCTGTTGATTAGCCCAGACACTGTTCTTCTTCTTAAGCACAGTGATACCTTAGCTGCTATTGTCTGCTGGTGGTACTTCGTGGAAGATGAGGGCTCCTGGCAAGTCCAATGTTTCTTCTTCAGCTTTGAAGGTCAGCCTCCTGTCTGTTTTTGTTCCACAGAAGATGCTGTGTGGTCAAGAGAGGTGACTGGGGTCACCTTGTAAAACGTGAAGGAGCTTTCTGTGGGATGGGATGAGCCAGAAATAACCGCGGTGCTGTTCAATTTTGCCTTTGAGTGTTGGACCTTTCAGAGGCACTTGGTAACTTCTGGTAGCCTAGTCTGTAGCAGTTTTCTCTCCATAGGATACTTTCCGAGCAAGTAGGGGGAGCCTGGACCCTTTTTCATCAGCGCCAGCGTCTCTGTTTCTCAGGACAGGTTCTCTGTCCTGGCAGGAGTCCAAACTGGTTCATGCACCAGCTCTTTGTACTGTGTGAGAAATGTGCTGTGCTCTTTTCTGTCCTGGAGGTCATGCAACGACCACAGCATCTCTGAAGCTTAAAGAATTTCAGTTTGAAGTCCTCTCACTGTGTAATGCTGTTTGTCATTCCTAGGCGGTGGTCTGGCTTTGGCTGACCTGCAGAATGCTTTTCTATGTATTTTGGTAAGATAATAACACTTGCAATATTTTATCATTCAACATCATTCAAAATGGCAAATTGCATATGTATGTTTCTTGAAATGCACATTGGCTCTTCGTGATTGTAATTGGTTACTTCTGGTAAATAATAAATATCGTTTCAGATTTGACTTCATTTATGAACCAATCTGGTGTAGGATAAACTAGAAATAGCTCCAGCTCTGCCATCTTGATCCTTTATACCTTTTTAGGACCACAGCAAGTTATCTGGTACTACATCAGAGTGAAACGGGGAGGAAGCCCACTCTTCTTTAAAGCGAGCTTTTTAAGCAAGAGCAGCTTCGTGCTCTGAATTTTACAGGTTTTTTTTACTCTGTCATAAATCTGCTCTAACTCAAACACACAAAGAAGTCTCCCCTGACTTTTCGCTAGAACACGGGCTTGTTTTGGTAGTGAGGATCTTGTAAAAAGTAACAGTTTGAAAGTGGTAGCCAATAGATGCTGCCTAAATGTCTTATTTAAGTAATAATAAAACATGTTATGTATTCTTCTTCATCAAATATTGCTCACATGGTTGTGTTACAGTTAGGAGAGGCTAAAACATCTAAGTAACTGTACCCTTCTGAAATACTGTGACATCTGTTCTTCTCCAGGCTACTTTTGAAAATATTGTGTGACTGTTGTCATGGACTGGGTCACCCCCCTCATTGGTTTCTGCATTCCACCCCTGAGCTCAGCACTGACAATGAGGCAGCCACACCTCACGGAGATGGGCTCCTAGGAGAGAACAGTAGAAATCACAGGAAAATTGCAATAGGAATTACAGTCAGAGGGCAATTGAAGTCTCCCCAAAATAGCAGTATGGGAGTACTTTCAATGTACAAGCTGAAGCTTCATTTTCAGGGGCTCAAAGAGTTTGGCAAAGTTTGCCAGAATATATTCCTGTATTTATTTTTTCACTCAGAATGAAGTTCAGTTCACCTAAAAATAAATGGCAAAAGCAATGTTGGCATCAGGGCTGCACTAATGGGTGTACTTCCTCTTAAAGCTGTGTCTGTGAATAGTCAGAAACAGTCTGTGATATTTAAGGCTTTATGCTAGGATGTATGCAGAAAGAAACAGATACTTTTTCTTCTCTTTGTGTCTAGTTGTTGGTGGTACTAAGAGAATATTTTGCATTTCAGGCAGAAAGCGTTTACATATATGGGCCAACAGGCCATGATGTACTACCCAGTGAAAACCTCATTCAGGACTGGGAAATCAGTCCATATTTAGAGAAGTTGATACTAATTTGCTGGAAGCAGCTTGTGATCAGCAACAATGTTCTTTGTGAAAGATAATACATTGTTGGTATCACCTCTTTCTATGAGAGAAGGCCAGTGTATATTCCTTTTGCTTTCATTTTTTCCTTCTTCTCAACTCTCTCTGTTTTTCCCCTGTTGTTTAATTTCTGACCTGGTGTTGCACATCAGGGTCAGGCTGCCATCCTGCTCCACGTATTTTCGTTTCTTGGTCTTTCCACCACTACTCTTAAACAGTAGATTTGGTGCAGAATCATGATGTAGATAATTCATATCATACCTCCTTTTGCAATAACTTCTTTTTTTCACATGTGAAAGAGTAGCCATGCGGCATGTCAGGACCAGTGTGTTGAAAAATTGAAGTCTTTTATTCTTAAGTTGCTTTAAAACAAATTCTTGTCCTGAAGTAACAAACTTATTAACTGCTGAATCTCAGAGTCTGTAGAAATACTAGCTGAGGTATGTGTCCTGCTAATCATGCCCGAGATTTGCTTTTTTGGTTATTGCTGTGTACTTTATCAAGTTTGCTTAGAGTTGGATTAGGGTGTTCTCCATGTAGTGTGAGGCATTTTTGGAGAAACGTGCATCTTGAATTTCTTGAAACCTGTTCTGGTGATAAGTCATGATATCTGTTTTCTATCTAAAAATGCTTTTGTCTTAATTATTCCCCCATTCAGTGTGGGTGGTTTTCCTTTTTTTTTTTTTTTCCTAAATTCATGTGAAACCCACACTAAACAAAAATACAGCTAATAGAGCCTAAAATTATAAAGGAACTGCTTGCAAAGAACCAGCAATGCCATCTACATGATGAAAGGCATTTAAATTGTTCAGGCTTGAAGCATGGATTAGAAACTGTATCTTCAAATCATCTTTGCATATTTATGAGTACACCTGTTATATAAGCAGTGGGAAGTGCTGAGATTCCTCCAGCCCTGTGCCACGGTTAGCAGGGTGAAGAAAAACAAGATCGTTTGTCAGTTTAAGTCTTTCAAATCCAAAGTGGAGCCTTATCTGCCTAATAGCCTAATACCAGAGAAAGATACTGTTTGTGTTCCTTCCGCAGGGCCTTGTTCATGTGACTGTCAGGGGCTGAATTACTGCTCTCAGTGCTATATAAAGATTCCTGCTCCCACCCTGCCCCTCCCCGGCGCTCTCATTTAGCACAATGTGCAGCGTGCGGTGTGGCTGTAAAACATCCCTGACATACTGGAGCGTGTCTCCTTTCACACTTGCACATGGAAAAGAAGAAAAAAACAGAGAGCCTTCTTCTTGGCTTCTATTAACTTCCTATCTCCGGTGGGTTCGGCACCAGCTGAGGCGGAGTCGTGTTACTTGCACCTATTTTCGAGCACGACCCGTGTTCAGGGGCAGAGTTGGGTTGTATGATTGCTGTGTCCTTTATCTCTGCTCAGTGCAAGTGTTGTGCTCAGTTTAGACTTTGGTGTTAATGTGAGTACCCACAAAATCCATCTCTGTGGGGAGCCAAACCTGGAACAACAGGACTGAGGGTGCTACATGGTGTGGTATGAAGCTGGATAAGCTGGATTTTGGAAGTCCACTGTCACTGCTGCCATGTTACTCTTTGCAGATGGGTTATGATTCCACTGATGCCTGGGTTTACAAACAAAAAGCCAAAACAAAAAGGAATAAGAAGCAAGAAAAGGAAGAAAATCTCACAGGGTTTGGGTTTTTTTCCTTCCCCTGAGTAAGTTTCTTTTTGTGGCATTTTAAAGTTGGATCAATTCAACAATCTGCTATATTGTGCAACTTCAGAAATAACTGTACCCTGCTGAGAACAGGGATCTGAAAAGCTTGAATAGAGGAAAAGGTGGATGCATTGGGGAAAATGTGTCGAAGCATCTTAATTCAGTTTTGCTGCTGAATAAGATAATTTCTATCACTCCACTGTTTGAACATAAGGAAAACATTTCCTTACTGTGAAGTACTAGCACAGCTTGCACAGAATGTTTGTGGACACCCTATCCTTCAAAATGTTCAAAAGCTGCCTGGACATGGGTTTGGGCAACCTGTTCTGGGTGGCCTTGCGTGAGAAGAGTTGTACAAGATGACCTCTAGAGGCTCCTTCCATCCTCAGCCATTCTGTGATACACCCCTACATTTCCACCCTTTCACTGATGAGTGATTCTTGTGGATCTCTGCTGTATGTGGCTCTGGGAAAGGTGAGCTCAGCCCCTCCTGCAGGATGTTCATACCTGCTATCGGTGACCCCCCATCTGAGATCTTCTGTAACACATAAGTTTTTAAATTTTTGGTTGTAATTATGCCATACGCACATTAATGAGAGTCAACAAAAAGATGCCACAGGGGAGGTGAAGCACAATGCATTAAAAAGATATTTGATTTTGAAGCTGTTTCATTTAAAATAATGTTACTGGTTTTTGTATGCAAAACTTGATAGTGGCAGTAAATTTACATCTTATGTAAATGAACTATAATTCAAGCGTGGGTAAGGGTGCTTGTGATGATTTTAATTCTGTCATTATGATCATCACTCAGGTATATGACTGTCAATTAGACAATTTCTGGTTTGGGGTTTTTTTTTTTGGTATGATGGAAGTATATGCTTGTTTATATCTGTAGAAAAGTATTTCCTTTGGTTCTGTCAGGAGCAGGGAAATGAACAGAACTGAATGGCTTTGAAAATAATTATTTTCAATTACTTATTAACACCAATTTTAGATACGAAAATATCTTGAATGTTGATGAGATCTTTTATTATTTTTATTGAAAACTATTTTGAGAGTTGTATGTGGCTGTAATCTTGCAGTTAAATATTGCATATTCTTTCAAAGTTTTGCATCAATAATGCAATAATGAGTCGTCCTGGCTAAGCTGGAAATCAGTCACCAATACCTTGGCACTATAGAACGACCCACAGTAAATCTTCTAATGAAAGCTGTTTGGTGGCTGTGGTCCTCAGATGAAGGTTTGGCCTCACACTATTAATTCTTTCTAAGCCAGCAGGCTTTCTTTTCCTCTCTATAAAAAGCGAAACTGGACTGTATTTTCTGGGGTATGAACACAGCTTTTAAATATGGAAGAACTTCCATATCCGCATCGTCTCCTGACTGTTCACTGAGCAGCTGGACATTTCTTTTGCGAGAGAAAGTTATGTAGAGTATGGTCCCAATTCAGCAAAGCATTTTAAGCATGTGCTTCAGTCTCATGGGTTCTGCCAGTTTAACTTAAACCAAATTGTCACACATGGAGCGAGTATATCTGTCTCCTGCATGAAAAAAAAAATCATCAGCGTCTTCATTGCTTGCTTAAAAAAGAGAGTCATTGTTAAATCAAGGGATCAACAGCCTTTTTTTCAGATTACTGAGTCAAAGGAGAGGGATCTTAAAGCATTTTTTGTTTAAGAGATGCTCCACAATATGTTTAGATGAAGAACTGCCCATGTGTGGGTCTCATTTTCTATGCTTCCTCTGTGCTTTATTGAATTTGTAGATTTAAAAGACTGTGGGTGATGAAGTTCTTCATTTTTACCCGCTGAGGTTGGAGGTCCTCTAACTTAGCTTGCCTTTGTACCACAGCCTCAGAAACAGAATTGTATCACCCACATTCTGCATGAAGCAGCGTCTTTGATTGCCTTCAGGGCAAAGATAGTGACTGCAGGTGTCAGGATGGCAATATTGCATTCCAGGACCTGAAATCTGGTTGATATAGGCAAGTCAAAATGCTGCTGTGCTGCAGGGCACAGTGGTAACCCCAGTTCTCCAATGGGCAGGAGAGGAAAGTGTGAAGCCTTGTGATATTAGGGAATCTGCTTTAAAGTCAAGCTAACCAGGGAACAAAAAGAGAGTAATTCCATGAGACAGTGCGTGTCAGCAGAAGAATACAATACAATGCGTGCTCTGGTGAGGGATGCGTTCGATATGCTTACGGTACATTGTCAGAAGCCACATGTCGCGCAGAGGGGCCTCCTGTCTGCAGCCGTGCGTGCGCAGTCACCCTGGGACCCCGAGGCAGGTCCGTGTGTGCCATATACCTCATGTCTTTGAGCGACAGCGAGGAAATGCAGGAGTACAGCAATTGCCTTTCCTCCGAAATACAAGGAGGTCTAGCCAGCCATTTTCTAGGAAGGGTTTTGAGGCTTTTGCTGCAAGGCAGGAAGAGTGAAGAAGCAAGGAAGGGAGAGTAAGGCTGGAGCCATCCTATTTTTTCTAGTATTGCTTTAACAAAAGTCATTCCTAGTCCAATTATTGTCATCACCAGCCAAAGACAAAAATGCCTATCTCCTGCTTTCCAGGGCTGAGTTTGCAGCTGAGGCATATGGAAAATCTGGATCCAACAGGGCAGTTTGCTGAATATTGTATTCAAGCCGTTCTTTTATGGGAAAAAGGGGCAGTTGAGAGATGGGTGAGAAGATACTTTTTTTTGTTTGTAGGATTTTCAAAATATAAAAAAAACCAATGCGAGCGGCTAAGTGATATGTATCTCTTTCTTTGCCCTTTGAAATTGTATGGCAAAGGCATAAATTGTATCTGTTTTAGAAATTTGAGAATGAATTGCTGTGATCAACACATGGAATACAAGATTCTGTTCAGGATTATGCAATGCACTTAGGACTGGTTTTGCGTTTTTATTTTCATCTTCCTTTTACCATCCATTCTGATGTTTTCCTCAGTGTACCTGGGATTTACTGAACTTGGTCTGAAGCCTCGCAGTTCTCATGCGTTGGTTTTGCTTCATTAAGCAGTGTGAAAATGTAGTTGATTCAAAGAACTTGGTGCTCCTGTAATATCCAGCATTTGTGGTGGTTTAGTCCTCTGTTGCTGTGTTTCAGAGGACCCAGATAACAACAGGAACATATGATTGTTTATGCAGTAAAAGGAATGGTTGGCAAAGTCTAGGACACAATTTTTGTTTCTACCCACTGCTATGGGGTGAAGAGGGTAAGAAATTACTCTGTCACTGGTGGAATAGCTAAAATATAAGCACGAAAATGTATTTGGACAAGGACTAAGTATTCCATTAAAGACTAAATGTGACACATTAGAGAACCTCAGAATTTAGCTATGGAAACATCTCTTGAGGCAATGATTTATTTTCGGTGATATTTAAGGAAGTAGCTTTTAAGTTGTAAAAATCAGTACGCAGACGTCATTATTTTTGCATGCAGTGTGTGCGTACATGTAGGGATATTTAAAGATGTAAAGGAATATACATCCACAGAAGATGGGGTAGGAAAAACCTCACACACTGACTAGTCAAATGAACAAATCTTCCCACTTAAGGGAGTGTTCTGGGAGGCAGCAGCTCCCTTAGGGATAGGCATGCGCAAGTTACCCCTGTTCTGAGTCATGGATTTTTCCTCAGCTTTGTGGCTCAGATGTGCAAGCCCCTTCCCCACCACGCTCCCAATTCCTTAAATAGCAGCCGAGGTCAAGAAGGACAAGGGACAGATCACTGTCACTGGGAGGCCTTCTAAATCACACCAGGGTGTGTGGGGTTTCTTGATGCTCAGTCTCAGCTGTCTGGTACAAGAAGATAATTTTAATCCTGTTTTATTTATTGCTTCTCAGTGGTGTTTTGGCTTTTATACTGACTCACACCCTTTCAAAGGAGTCGCTGATGCTTTTGCTGTTAAACGAACTTAGCAGATATCTTTATTCCACTTAGTTTTGTGATGTGTATATTTCTATTAAGTCACATGAAATGAATTACATGCTACTGTTACTGAATTTACAGCAATGTCTTTTGGCTCGGAACAATTAACCATAATGACCTTTGGTACCTCAAAATACACAGTGAATAAAGTAAAACTCTATTGTGTATATCTTGAGGTTTGCTTTAACATGTTGTGCCTTTCCAATTGCAGTGTCTGGAGATCTCTGTAGGGGCATTTTGTTACAAAATGCTCTGGCTCCCACTGAACCAATTTTAAAGCTGGAGCAGATTCAGACCCGTATAATTGGTTGGGAAAATAATGAGAGGGGGAAGATCAATTTGGCAGACGGGGACACAGACGTACAGAAAAGTTTTTGGATGGAAGCAAAAGAGCTTTGAAATCCAAAGCTGGCTCAGAGACTTCCCCAGCAGCATTAGGCAGAGGTGAGTGGTGCTTCTCAACAAGAGTCCTTCCTCTCTCCTTGGGCTGGTGGCTGAAGGCACGTGCTCAGCCCCCTGTCAGTGGCAGAAGCCGTGGCTCCTTCTCAGAGCCTCAGCAGGACAGGCTGCAAAGCTGCAGCGGTTTCACCGTCCGAAGCAGGGGCTGCACTGGCAACAGCTTCATTTGCTGATGTCTACGAGCAGTTCTCCTCAGATATCTCTAGATAAATACGTGCCCTTCAAGTTAAGTCTCCAACCAACATATCAATAAGCACTCCAGCATATAAATAATGATGTGTCAGTGGTTCAGGACATGAGCAGTGATTCTGCCCCCCCAGCCTTTTTATTTTCCTGTGCTATTTCAAGGATTCATAAGTTGATATCTGTTTTGTTTGAGTTTTCCTTTCAGATCAGAAGAAATTCCTGTCAGCTGATCACACACAGACATGAGAATGTTCTCCCTGTATTTTCCACCTTGAGTCTAATGTACAGGGTATGATCTACAGTTCTTGTTAGATGCCATCCTTTCCTGTGCTGTGGGAAAAACTGTACTTTGTTTCCAGATGGAAGTTCTCCAGTCATCTAGGTCTGAGAACAGACTCTTATGTTTAGGAAACTAATTCTGTATATGTCTTCCTAAAAAAGGATCAGGTGTGGACATGAAGTTATACATTATTGACAAATGTGAGGTTGATACAACTTAGTATATTGAAGTTGGACACCATTCTACTTTAAGAAATGGAATTGCTGCTGTGGGAGCACTGTGCAACCACTTAAAGCCAAGAGCAAGTGCTTACATCTTTCTTTACAGTCTAATGTAAAAAGCTGTGGGGCATTTTATTGTGAATTGTCCTGTGAAAAACTGACTGGACTGGGAATTGCAGTATGACATTCACATAGAGGAAATTTATATCGGAATAGTGTTGTAAAGTTGTGTAACTGTGGATTATATTATTTCCTTATGGAAGTGCGTAGGTAAAAACATAATTGTGTGGGACTTAGTGTTTTTCTTATGGGCTTAAGTCATATTGAAGCCAATTAGAGCTGAAACACATGATTAAAAGTGGGCATATATTTGAGGCTTGCATGGTTAAGGACTCTGCTGTCTGGGGATGGATTGCAGGACTGGAGCTAGAAGAAGACAACATCCAAAAGGACATGTAAACAGAAAGGATACCGGGATAATCCTGAAAGAGTTCAATTGTGTTGCAAGGGGATTCAGTATGAGAAAGATTTTGTGAGACATCTCAGCCATTTTGGGAAACTACACTGTATTCAGCATTTTTTGTTCCAATAGAATTGAAGTGGGCACAAAACCTGTCTCCGATACTATTTTTAATCCCCACAATGTTTCCAGTATTGATGTGATATTGGGTTCTTCAGCCTCAAAGTCTTTTACATCTGGAATAATTTTGCTTGGTTTTTTTGATCATCTAGACAATATTTGGTTATAATGCTATAATACTGTTACCTGCAAGAGAAGTCCTAAAGAAGGAATAAGCTTGATGGTACTTTAAATTTTTTTTCTTTTACCGGGCTAAATGCTCCTGCTTTTAAATCTGGATAAATAGTATTCTGGATGTAGCTGTAACTTTTTTTAAAATGTTCTTTTAATAGGCAGGAACTGCAGTCTTGGAAAAACATGGTTTTTCTTATTCCCTCTTGCCCTTTTTTTATATCTGGCACAGACAATGAAGGAAAAACAGTAATAGTGTCCAGTGAATAACAGGAAAAATACAATATAGGAACATTTTATCAGTGAAGCAACAAGTACCATGGCTTAGTTTACCTTTGGGTGTATTCTGTTGTTCGGGGGGGAGCCCCTCAGGGTGGTATTGCCCCCTGTCCCTGCACTGTCCCTTTGCTTGTGGGTGAAGCTGAGGCAGCTGAGGGTGTGTCTGGTACCCAGCGGTGCCACTGCTTGCTTCTGTATGTTCATTAATGTCATGGCTAATCTATTGGATTGTGAATTGGAGGACCTGGTAGCACAAATTCACTTCTGCCACGTTTGCTGTGGCTTTTGTGGCTGCATTCGGAGGGAAATAGTGGCAGCTGAATCCCAGCAAGAATGAGAGCATGTCTGCAATTAACTTTACCAAAAAAAGATGCAGCAGGATTGGAAATGTTTAGGTTGGTGTTCCAAGATATTTATTTGACTTTCCCACTCTGTTCTTCAGGGATTTAAAAGTCTGTCTCTAGTTCAAATATAATTTTGGGGTTTATTTTTTCATGCTGGGTATAATACTGGAAAAATATGGTTGTTTTTTTCAGAGTTAGCTGTGGTATTTTATCACATGTTTTTTTCATGGCTCAAAAACATTTAGTGTTTTGTAGGTTTTTTCTTCTGTTAATTAAAAAAAACCCTCACAAAACTTGGGAGTGTATTGAAGAGGATGATGAAGGACAGTTCAGACCTTTGGAGGCAGCCAATGAGATGTCCCATCGTGCAGCTATAAAAAATTAGTATCCAAAATTCAGGCATCAGTTTTACACAAACAGCACTTGATTTCTGTTGCAGGGCTCAGGCTGGCATGAGCTTTTTAAGTGCAATATGTACCTAAGTAATTCTTTAGACCACTTTCTCCCCGATTTCTCATAGTTTAGATTTAATGTGTAAAATAAGAGTTCAGTCACTGTGTATGGTCTTTCCTACATGAAACTTTTTTGTGGGGGTGTGTGTTGTAAAAGTAGGACCTGCAGTCCCAAGCCCTCATCTGTCAATAGTAGCGCTGAAAGTCATCCAAGGCCAGGGATAGGTCTCTGGTCCTGTGGTTGGGTTACCCAGCCTGGCTCACGTGTAGGTGTCTAAACCTTTTCACAGCATATGGCCATATCCAAAGTGCCTCTTGTGAGCAGCCTGTGATCCATGCTATTCCCTGTGTCTGGGCGTTATCTGGGACACTGCTGGCTGTCACGGGCCACAACTGTGTCAGTGAGAGCACCAGCTCCCAAACAGAAGTGTGGGTCTGTGCTCCGTGCCGTGCCCTGGCCCAGTTGTATTTCTTGGGTATCTCAGCCACAAATGGAAACCTTTGTTTTTAAGAAAGTGACGTGACAACAGCCTCAAAACTGAAGCTCTTCCTGAAGAAAAGAAAGTCAATGGAAGACTGCAAGCCAGCCTGAGTATTGTCCTACAGTAGCCTCGTGTGGGGCTTTTTCTATGACAACTGCCTTACTTTTTTCCCGAGGGGTAAGTAAGTAGAGCACTCAAATTTCCTAGAAACTGTCTATTTAACAGAAGGATAAGACAGCGATGAAATAACCTTGCCTTGAGATGTGGAGGTTTCAGGTGCTGGCATTCCTACTTTTTTTGAAATAAAAAGAGGGAACATCACACAAAGGATTACTGCAGGCTCTGCTGGGTACTGTGTGGTGCCAGTTCAGAGTTTATGAGCCCATAACTGATGACTTGGAATGAAGGTTCCTTCTGAGGAGAGGTCATTAGTGAGAAAAAGGAGGAAGGAAATAGAAATGACAGAAAAATAGTTTCTGAACTGAAAGCATTTGGTTTTAATCAGAGATGCTAATAAATACTTTTTCTAAGTTTTGACATCCTGTATTTTGGTCAAGTGGGGTTTTTTTTTCACATTTTTTTTTTCCATGAGCTGATGTCATTTCTGGATTTACCATACAGTTTCAGGACTATTGCTTTGGATTGCATCATAGTGTTAAAACTTTTCAGTTTTAACCCAAGTTGTCTTTCTCAGAGCAGTAAGCAGATGACCCATTTGAATCAAATCTTGTCAATTTTAAGTAATGTAAATTGTGGAATCAAAAGCAAGATTTATCAAGCTGTTTGTGACTTCAGTGGGTACATTTTTTTAGAAACTGCAATTTCATGCTTGTATTTAATGTTTTTCTAAAGTCTTGGTATTATGGAGGACACAAGTGGGATATAGAAAAGTATTGATTAAAAAATGCTTTCTCCTCTTCTTGATTTTTATTTCCCATTTCCTCCCCTTTGTTACATCTCTGAAAATACATGAAATAAGTCCCTTTAGTCCATATTGGTGTATACTTAACCTCTATGAGGGTACAGTTATGCTCAGAAGAAGCATATAACTTACATATGTGACTAACAATGTAAGTTTGCTATCAAAATCTTATTTACAACTGTTTTAAATGAAATAATAACTAGAGTTATCTGTAAATGCATAGAAAGGTGCAGTAATTTCAGATTAAAAAATATTTAAAGTCTTTTAATCTAAGAAGTAGTAATGTTAGCATTTGTGGATATTTAAAGTATTTCTCTTGTCTCATTACACGGATACATTCTTCAGTCTTAGTTTTTGTCCCACCTTAATAGAAGTGAAGTTGACTGCCACTGTCCTTCAGAGTAACTGGACTCCAGCTACAGGTGACAAAGAGAATTTGTAATACCTGAAGCTACTTGGGCTTGGATTTTAATTTTTGCACCATTTTCAGTAAGACCAAAATAGGAAGGGGCAAAAGCAACTTTAGAAGTCCAGATATGTCAGGACATCTTCTTTGAAAAAGTATATTAGTGTTACCATACACTATTTCTTCTGTCTCTTGACTGTGATGTGGTTCAAGAAAATGCTGCATTATGAGCTTACATTTACCCATAAGAAGGGCAGTATTTCAGCATGTTTAAAAGTTTCCTGTATATTGATGCTTTTTTCCTTAATCAAAACATTCTTGTCACATCAAACAGGTTGGATTCTGGTCAGTATAGGGCAGTGTTTGCAGGGTACAGAGTGTTTTGAGGAGCATAGATGACAGCACAGGGTTGCTCAGCATTCTTATTTACTTGTTTGTGTGTAGATTCATACATTGTTTCTGTTTTAGCAAACAAAATATTTTCTGTCTTAGCAAACGGAAAAAAACAACAATGGAAGAACATGCCTGATTTCCATTCTTGTCCTGAATTTGTATGAATTTGCTCTATTAATCTAGCTCCATTTGCTCATGTTGTATCTATATGCAGAAGACTGTTTTTGGCTCTGTTGCGTCTTCTAAATGGATGTCACTTACTGCAACAATGTGCCTAATTGAGTCTTAATTCTGTGATCTGCAGTTTTGGGTTTTATTATTATTAATCTGTGGTTTTGATGTTCTGGATATTTGTTTTTATGAATTGTTACAGTTTACTTTGTAAAATGATAAATAATAATTAACCGTGTTCTGCCAAGAATTCATGTGTGTTTTGGTTTTGGTTGAGTGACAAACTAAGCAGCCCCTAAGTATATCCCTGAATTTTTCATTGAATGTTCCCAGCCTTACATGGATGGGGTTGCCTCCCATGCGTTTTCGTGTTGTCCAGTGGTGAGTATCCTTGTGCCACATCTCTTTCCATGAACCGGCGAAAGTGTACAAAAATAATGCAACATTACAAAGTATCTTTGAAGCAGTGGCACCTTTAAGAACAGTGTGTATCCTGGTACTTGTTTAGTGTTTCTCATTAATTCTGAGTGCATCCTGTGTGTATATCATCTGGAAATGTAAGTTAGTTAATTTGCCCTAAAGTCCATAGAAACAACACGGTCAGATGACATAATCCGAAATCTCATTGTTAAATCACTTAGGACTTGCAAAGCAATGCTCCTAAGACTAGTTAATTTTCAGTGGATAGTGTGTTTTTTTGTGTTGTTACAGTGTATTGTGTTGCACAAAACAGTGCCAGACAGTATCAGGCCAGAAATACAGATGGAAAAAAATTCTTGTTAATACTGCAACACTGGTTCTGGGCAACTTTATCTTCCAGTGGGTGAGCTATAAAGATCTGCTGTGACACTATTTCACATCATCCTTCCTATTTCAATACAACTTTGAAATCACAACTGTGCTATATATACATCTTCTATGTTACTATTTTCCTTTTTTTATAGATTACTGCTTAGGCCATATCCACAAAGTCAGTTTAGCTGTGTCCTAGCTCCACTGACAGCCACAGGATTAAACACTGGTGTTCTAACTGGTGGTGTTTTGATGCAGGAAGTATCAAATATATTCTTCAATTCTTTGGAAGAGCATTCTGCCTTCATCCCCAGCGCCAATGTGAGAATTTCCATACCCTCTGCATCCGCTCACTCATGTTGTAATAGCAAGTTTTAAAGGCACAATCCCTAAAATTTGGAATTAGCTGGCATTCATTGGTGTTTCCTTTAAGTCTGTGTTAGTCAAAGATGATTAACTTGTGGAAAGTGTGAATCTACTTGTTTATTAAAAAAATTCATGTTATTAACATTTTTAACAGCACACATGCCCATTTTACCAGTTTCATCTTCAAAAACAACCTAGGAGCTTAATGTGCTTTGAACATTTTTGGACATTGCGTAGATCCTGTGAACTGAATGCAAAAGGCGCCTGAGGGTTTGGAGTCACCTGTCTGAGCCCAGTCAGGAGGGCCTGATACCTTGGCTGCATGACTGCACTGGGAGCATGAACAGAGGTTTGCTGAAGGCATGAGGATGTCCTGACATCAACTCCGGACCATTTGTCATGGGTTTCACTTGGCTGTCCTTGCTGTGAAAGCCTGCTGCTGCTGCTGCAGGAGCACACCTTGGCCACCCAGGGAGGGCAGTTAAGCACAGAGAGGCTGGAACACCTAGATTTGTTTGCCATCTTACGCGGAGCATTGGTAAGGTTTTGGGAAATGGTTCACTGGTGAGCAAGGGTTTGAGATTGAATATTTGCATCATATACTATAAGCAACCCCCTCTCCCCTCTTCGGTGAAGTTATTTCTCCTGTATCCTTTTTCCTAAGAGTCAAAGCATCCCATCCTCAAAGCAAATCCAGGCTGTTTGCTGCACAAGCTGTGGGGTGACCCATGTTTGACATTGTGCCTTAGCAGTACTGAGCTGTTATTCTTGGTCTTGAATAACTCCACGGTGCCCTATGGAGTTATCTTCTCCGTAAATAACCATTGCAGTTACTTGTAGTCTAGAGATGCAAAACCCCCTTCATAGTGCAAAGGTAAACTGGCCTACATTGCCAGGAAATTGCTTACAGTGTGAAATTCTATATTTGTGTCACCCAGGCTAAAAGATTTGAGGCTTTTTATAAGGTTGCGATCAGTTTTATATGTCTTATTGATTTTAGAAGCCTTCTATGACTCTGTTGGCTTAAAAAAAGTCTGTTTGACCTTCAGATATTATATCTAGTTCACATTTGTGGATTTTGTTAGATGAATAGAGGAGTGTGGGGAAATTTTAATTGTATTTTTAATTTTTATTGCATTTGTATGTTTAATCCAGATTTGTTGGACACTAATAAAGTAATATTTTAGACAAGTGGTAACTTATTGCAAACTACTTCTAAGTAGATTGAACATCAGTATCTGTTTTCAGTCTTACTCCAAAGACATTATGATCTGATGACTTGAGAAATGGAGACTAAAGGTGATTGCCTCCGATATTGTAAATATATTATGTCATCAGGAAGCTTAAGAAGATACTGATTTTGTCCAAAGTGTACAAAGTCAGAGGTCATGTTGTCATATCCTAGATATTATGTAGATTATATGTGAGGAGATGGTGTTGTTGCTCGTTTCTTATTCTTTGGGTAATAGCTCCACATGAAGCTTTTAAAATTTGTGGAGACAGAGCTATTTTTCATTTATTATTCTTGTTGGGAGCATCCTTGCTTTTAGTGAGTGCAAGGCTCAGCCACAAATAGTACAGAACAATGTAAATATATCCTGTATCCCTTCAAGGCAAGATTTATAGACCGTATTTTCCCCAGCTGAAACTTCTGAGTGAGTCTTAGCCTAGACAAGGTCAAGGCAAAGGTTTCACCCATTCCCTTGGAGCCCAGGTTTAACCCCAGTGGTGTGGTGGGTATGAACAGAGAGGAATTGATGTGAGCCTTGTCAGGTTGAGTGCCACTTGCACAGGCGTTTCTTCCCAGCAGCCTGGGAGCCATGCAGGGTACCTTATGCACCATAATGTGGACAGCAGAAGTGTGGTTCAAATGCAAAAGCATTTTCTCATGCTAAAATATGAGTATTACTAAGTCTCAACTGAATGTTCTGGAAAAGTGAATGTTCATTTAATAAAAAGTCAATTTTTTTTTTTTTTGACACGGACGCTCAGAGCAAATGGTTACTTGTTTTACTATCAATTTTTAATCAACTAAAAAATTCAAAATCACAGAAGCATATCAATGTGAGAATATCACTGAATGGATTATTATTCTAGAGATGTGTTTCCTGCTGCCTTGTCACACGAACAGAATTATAATGCATTTGTTTGTGAGGATGAATACATTAACACCATTGGTATGCCTCTCTCTGCTTGCTCATTCTATATTTTTACTCCAGGGTTTAGACTGCAGAGGAGATTTAAGGAAGTATTATTATGAGCATTTTGTAGATCTCAGTCTCTAAACATCAGTTACAGTAAACATCTGCTACTGAGGATGAAGGCCAAGGCTTGAAAATCTGTTTTTATGAGTTTTTTTCTTTACTTAAAACTACTAGATCTATAAAAATCTGTCCTTCTTTGGATTGGCTGCCTGGTTGCTGGCATGGCCTTTTTGTAAGAGAGGACTGGAACTGTGTCAGTGGGTAGCTTGTGCCTTGGCTGATAAGTAGCTTAACAACTCCTAATGAGTGGCTGTTAGTAGGCAGATTGACTGATGTGAATAAAATGATACTGAAAGGTACAATAAAAGCACTTCAAATATGCCATAGAAGTAGTTAAGCAATGTGTCTTTGATAAAACTGATGATGTTATGCATCTTAAAAATTCTTGCTAAGATGATTTTGGAAAGTGCTAAATACATATATATGGAAAAGCAAAGGCAAAGCCGAACTCCACAGTAGAAGTTCCAGCTGTTACTTTTTGTTATGACATGCTTTTTGGCCAGATGGAGGTTTGTGAGCTTACTGTGTGTTAAGTAATAAAAAGCTCTTCTTTTTAATGTTAAGTGTGACTAGTTTTTTTAATGCCATGGATTTTTAGCAGTAGTCTTTGAAGTGGTGGTGGGTATGATGTGTGTATATGCTGCATAAATACATATGGTCAATTAATTAGGAATGCAGAATCTTTTGTAGAGAGAAAGGGAATGTTAAGTAAAATAAAAGTAAATTTATAATTAACATGCCATAAACTTCTATCTGTTACACTGTCTCAAGGAGGTAGGCTGCTTCAGAATAGTGTCATAGCCTGATAGTAGTTGCTGTCTACAATTGCAGAAACAAATGGAAATGCTGTGTTGCACGGAGCAGTATCTCACATGCTGTGTGCCCTAAAAGCGTGTGAACAACACAGCACAGTATTGTACCACAAACGTGAACAATATAAAATGAGTCATATAAAGATAATAGGAGCAGTGACCTAATAAATGAGAAAACCTGTAAAATAGGCTCTCCTGGAGACTAAAACTGGTCAAAATGGGAATGGGAAGCTGTTACACAATGCAAGGCTTTGCTTGACACTGAAGTTGTCACAGGAAGCTCAGGATATGTTTATAGGGTAGTTTATAGCTTGCACTGCTTTTAAAAACAGCAGGAGAGAAAAGGGTTAATGACTTGAACAGTTATTTATGGCCTTTTCTCTGTTTCTTAGTTTCTTACTTCCAGGAAACAAAGATTTAAACAAAGACAAGCTGTTGAAGAAACACTCTAGATCCCTGCTAGTAACAAAGGCCTTGCTATTGCTACTTAAAAAATGAACTCATTCTAACATCGGAGTGTTTGTGCTCTCTTCTTTTTGCCTCATTATCCTCACTGAACTCGACAGAGACAAATCCATCCCTGCTGTAGCTACGAGCAGGGTGCTGTTGTGCAAGGGTTGCACAAGTGCCTAACCCCTGCCCTGCAGGGCCCCCGAGCAAACAGGCTGACAGCAGAGGGGCGCTGGAACAGAAACTAACACTGAGGACTGATCTCCTTACTGAGCCTGGTGCCTTTGAAGCGCTCGAAGGTGGCCAGCTTCTCTGCTGATCCATCAGCTCAGAGACTCCTCCAGGAGCTGTGGATTTGCAGTGCACAACCCGCCTGGCTCCTTCCATCGTAGCCTTTCTCCCAGGGTTTGGCTAGAGCTGGTAGTGAGCTAACACCCCTCCTTTTCCCACATTCCTCTTACTTCATGTGGCACCTTGCACAGAACCACCCTGAGGTAGGTGCTGGGAAGGCTTTCCTCAGGAACAGACCCAGGCTGTGGAGAGTGAAGGAACTGCTTAAAAATCTGCCTGGGCATCATTTGGTAAGAAAGCAAATGCTACTTTGTAGGTACTGCTGGGCTTTGACCTGAAGGTTGCTCTTCCCAACTTGTGCCAGTAAGGGGTATATGCGCCCTTTATTCCCTCACTGATCTTCCCCACTGAAGTTAGATCCTGTGTATCTTTCACATGAGCTATTCTGCTTTCATTTGATGTTAGTTGGACATCTCCCCCAGGAGATCTGGCAGTTCTCTATATGAGAAGGGAAGCACATTGAAACTGTGGGCAAACCACTTCCATGGCTGTCAGTGATCGCTCCTCAAAAGGAGGATTCTACAGTATCTGTTAAACTAGAGTTTTTTCACCCTTTTCAGCTTAAAGAGCTTAAATATAATTTTGTTGAGAAAATTGTTCATCGCTTTCACAAATAGCTTTTATCGATACAGCTGTTTTTCTTAAAAGAAAGCACTCTCTGTGCCCTCATTTCCATATTAACGAGATCAAAGAATGCCCTTTCTAGCTTTTGGTTGCTGCAGAAACACTGAAGTTCTGATGGCTAATAGTCAGATTTGCAGCCATCTTTCTGTTTTAAAATGTGGCAGTATCTGGAACTTGTTCTGAAGAAAAATTTCTCAAACTTCAAGGAGTTTTTGCATTCTGGGGTAGGCTGTAGTTCTCTTATGGTGTGCTCTAACTCCAGCTCATTTTTTCCCATTCCTGTTTTAAATGTTTTCCAAAATGAGCTTGATTAGAAGAGATCATGAAAATGCCACACTTGGATATATTTAAGCCATATAAATACATACAAATATATTGAAGAAACTTGATCAGTGTTCAGACCAATTCTCAGACGCTGCCAGGACTAATGAAGGACTTACCATGAAATCCTTTTCAGTCCTACTTCCTGCTCTCTTAATACTTACAATTCTGCAAGCTCCAAGTCTGTGACTGTGAGACCTTACCCTGTTCCCAAAGTCATGCACAAATCTGTTGATTCTTATGGTGTGCTTTGAAATAGTATCATGTCCTGCCTAGAAGATGTTTGTTTTTCAAAACTGTGCATTCTGGACAAGGATAGTTTTACCCAGTATTCTGGCAAAGTAAAAAGCCTATATTGAAATGTGTGGGAATAGTTTTTAACACAACTCACCTTTTTTTTTTTTTTTTCCTAATCAAAGCCTGAATTCTTAGAGGGAGACTTTAGGTCACATCACAATGACACCTTTGGTGCTTCGTCAGACAGCAGCAGGTGAAGAAATAGGGATTTTTGGACATTATGAAATGTATGCGATTCAAATTCTAACAAGCAGAATCACTTGTACTATGATGATGATGATGATGATGATGATGATGATGACAAGAGGGGAATATAATAGTGATCACACTATGTGAAAATGCTGTGACAGTGTCTTCTTTGCACTTTAGCAGTGATGAAATGT
The DNA here is from genome assembly GCA_013396735.1 of Grallaria varia. Taxonomy (NCBI): domain Eukaryota; kingdom Metazoa; phylum Chordata; class Aves; order Passeriformes; family Formicariidae; genus Grallaria; species Grallaria varia. The sequence goes on from VWZG01004764.1 coordinate 61,588, forward strand.
ATTTAGTAAATGTTAAAAATACAGCTTCCTAGCTGGGTAGTGACAGCATGACATTCTGGAGACTGTGTTCAGGTATTCTGAGGTCATATAACTTCATTTTGTGCATTGCTTTCAAAATGGGCAAGCATCCTGAAAATACTGTATACTGGATATGTGGCTTCATAGTGGGATGTGCTCTTACAAAGTGGAAATGTGCCTTTTTTATATTCTGTTGCTGTAGCCAGCAAACAGTGGCTTACTGTTTAGAAACCCGTGATATTGTAATTTCAAGTGTGCAGAGGGAATTTAATCTTTGAAAGACTGCAAGTTTTTTTGAACCTTTAATGGATTTTTTTAACAGAGAGAAGACCATAGGCTGTGCCTGATACGTGTTGCTGAAAAATTATCTCTTGAAAACTTTTTTCCACCTTAGCTCCCTGCTCTCCAGAGACATCAATAGAAAAGCCCCCTGAGGCTCTGCACAGCAGCTAAATTTTCATTTCCATTTGTTCTCCTTCCGAGTGTCCTTGGGGCTCCAGAAACTTACAGGGTGGGAGATGAGGGATGCATCTGATATGAAGTGATAATTCGCGTGACATTTTGGGATTTGATTCTGCAAGACTCTAGCAGAAAAAAATCTGCCCAAATTGGATCTATACTATCTCATCATCCTTATTGAGTGGTATAGATTAAAATCTAAGACAATATTTCATTAACACATTTCAAATTTCAACTCAGATGTGATATTAAAAAAAAATAAAAATTGAATCTAAATCCACCAAAGGCAAATAATTAAATTTTGGAGAAAATGAAGTATTTCTCTGTGTTGAAACACATATAGAATGTCACACTATTTAAGTGCAGTGCATTTGGTTTCCATGACTTCTTATCCTAGCAACACATTTTCGTGTTTTGTTATTTTCCGTTCTGCCTGCCTTTTGCTGCAGAAGGTACAGAATGCTACGTTCAGTTGAGGTCTCTGGGTGATACTATTGTAGGAGGATTAGATAATTTTAACAACAAAATATGTAGCTAGGATGGTACCTTCCACTTTGATGTTTAGACTTTTTAAAGTGACAGTGCAACAATGTTAAATATATTAAATCTTAAAATATTGCATTTTGTCTCATAGACACAATTTAATTCCAATGTGTGCTGAGTATCCACAGAGTTTTCATGTGTATTTTCTTGATTTTGCAGTAAGGTTTCATGTGATCTGATGTTGCCAGGCTTCACTGACTTTAGAGAGACATGAGATCTGCACAGCTGCTGTGGAGGAGAACTTTGAAAGTGGAATTGAGTTATATGGTGGGATGTATGAATTTGCCTGTGTTTTGACATTTTGTGCCAAAGGGCTTGAAAGGAGATGGCACTACCCTTTCTGTCCTTAGTAATTCCAAGTAAGGATTGCAGAAATACATTATTCTTCAACAAAAGAGAGGTCAAATACTCGATGTTCATAGCCTGGCTGACCAGTTGCTGAGCCCTGAAGCCTTGCTATGTAGTTGGAGTCCCCTGTAGTCCCTTCTTTCTGCTTTTCTGCCTCCAAGACTGCTGGTGGTGATGAGTAGGCTTGAATGGGATCTGGTGTTCCATGAGCTCAATCCGAAGCCTCAGAAAGTTTTTTTTAATCTTTCCACTGGTTTGAGTGGCATTTGAAACCAGGGCCTATGTTATTATCTGAAATTTGAATGTAGGTCTTGAGGGTCAACTTTAATTTAAACAAATAATGTAAGTTACCTTATAGGACAGGGATCTACTCTGTTCAGGATGTTGAACCAGTACGCCGTGCATTTTCTGTGTGAAAAACTGCTGCCACTCTTATTCTTGGCCCATGCAATGCTTAGCATGGCAGTTTTGTCATTAAGCATCATGAATGAGACTGGGGAGGGAATAAAAGCAACTTCCATACACTACAGCAAGGTATTTGAAACCACCTATTTAGAAACTGTCAGTTTCCCCTCTCTTTGCTGGGTCAGGCCCCGTTTTAGTTGAAATTAAGTTTGTGTAGAAATAAGAGTTGTGATGGCTGCAGACACTTGTCAGTGGTGTGACCAAGGTGAGGTTTGATTCAGTGAAGTTCCTTTTCCATCTGTTTTGAATGGAATTTGAGTGTTTCCATGTAACTTCCTCAGGAAAAAGCAAATAAAATGAGCTTTTGAAATTCCCACCCAGGTCTGATTGGTCCCATTGCCTGCAAATTGTGGCACAGCAATGCCCTGTAACAGCTTTGCATTTGGGTGTGGGTGTAGCACACCTCAGTTTTAGCTGAGGTTCTGGTCATCCCAGTTTGACAAGGGGGTCCTGGGCTTTGCTATTAACAACTGTGAGCTCTCTGAACTCTGCCCAAGTTCAAGCACATGCAGCAGCATCCTGAGTAAAAATTCCAACTCTGATGTAATATTGTAGTGCCTTAGAGGTGACAGTGTTTTATCTATAAAATAAAGCCTGCTAAAGTTTATTTGCTTTATAAAATGGTATATAATGTATTTTGAGATTGCTGTGTGGATTATGCTATGCAGCAAAGAGGGTTTTTTGACAGTTTGATTAACCTGTACCACTGGATTTCTAGTTCCTTTATTTTCTGTAAATACATAATAACATACCACTTAGTTTTAGCTCCAAGAAAGAGCATTAAATCAATATAACTCAAAATTGAGTCAGACTGTGTAATGGCTTAGTAAGTTGGGAATTTTTCACTAGTTCATTTTTTAATAGGAATTGTTAAAAGAAGAAGAGTATATCTCATCCATCATCAGCTTAACATATGCACAGAAATGGTGATTTGGACATATGCTAGTATGAATAACACAAGAGTATGCCTATCCAAATTTCATCTAAGTAGATTTTCACTTCCATCTTTTTAATGAACAAAATGTGTAAGTTAGAAAGCTTTAAAATTTGGCATTTGAGCCACAGCATTTCAATATAATTTATTGGGACAGAGATTTGAGCTGGGATGTCCTGCACATGTCACTGCTGGGAAAGTGCTGAGCAAAACTTATTCAGGCCATGGAAGATGAGAATCTCTTGGCGAGATCTGCCAATGGTCCAGGTGGGGAGCGATGGTGATGGCAAGAACACGAGGAAGATGGAGCAGGAAGAGCCCAGCCTAAGGCTGCAGTTCAGTGGTAATCCATCTCTCTGCAATGATTCCTGCTGCTCCCTTTTCCCAGGCATATTTCCATGCCATACCTGCATCTTTACGTGAGAGAGTTGATCTGCCTTGAAAACTTCACAGAAGTGTTTTTTTTGGCTGGATCAGTTCTTGATCCAGTCAGCACCTGGCTCTACAGAAAGTGTGTCCATGCAGTACAGGGAGAGGTGGAGCCGTAGGGCTGGCAGAGGTGGGAAGTCCTTGTTATACCATGGCTGCCTGCAAGTGCAAAACCAGGAGCCACTGGTGAAACAGGACACGTTAAGAGCAAGAGGAGGAAGAAGGGAAGAAAAACAGAAGCCTGTGGGAAATGCACGACAGAAGTGGAAAGGGCAGTTAGCATCTGGAGGAGGTAAATGGGATCATGGGCTCAGACTGTGAGGTTAATAGACATGGTCAGTTGGTAAGTGGCTAATAAAAGACTTCGCTCCATCTTCCATCACGAACTTGTTTGTGTCCTGTGCCTGACTGAAATGGAAGTGTGAGAAACACAGAGACATCTACTGTATATGTGAAAGTATCCACAGGAGGTGCAAAGCCTTTTCACTTCACTTTCAGGAAGCTTTGTTTTACCCCTGGAATTAAGAAAAAAAAACCTCCAAGAGCACACAAGTAGTAGAGAAACTGGATGTTGATTGCTGGGTTTGGCCTTCAATAGAGTACACATACAATGGGGTACACATCTGATCTTTCGCTTCCATCATGCAAAGATATTCTAAGATAAATAGTGTCTATTTCTGAACGCTGTTCCACTTTGCTTCTCTTTGAGACCACAGTATTTTAAAAGACTGTTTTATTTTCTTCTTTTTATTTATATTTATTTTATTCCATGTTATTTACAAATGTTTATCAACATAATTTGCAGTCTCCAGCTTTATATTCTCTTGAATTGTTATGATGCCTTATTGCTCTATAAAAGAGCACAAACTGTAATAGAGTATGTATTATTTAATATTCCAGGTTCCTTACCAAAGATGATTAAGAGTTGTTGAGGTGGACTAGTGAACTCCTGAGACACATTTAGCAGTTGCTGTGTAAGATTAGTGTCATGTAGTGCAAGTGCTGATTTCTCCATCCCTTGCTGTATTGTCCTTTTGTTTCTCTGGAGATGCGTTTCAATGGGTGTGGAGAGATCTGAATTCATGCACATGCACTTTGTATCACATTCCTGCCTTAATTTAGAACCTCTTGGAGACCAGCTGCAGCCTTATTTAAAAAGAGGAGAGGGTGGGTGGATAGCGATGGAAGTGTCCTGTGGAGTAGGAACAGTCAGTTACAGTTGTGAATGGATGTGCTTTTTGTCTTGTATTGAATCTGTGGGGTCTGTATCTTATTTTTTCAACTTCAAACACTCTTTTAGAAAACTAAAGCTACCATTTTGGCAAAATTATAGGAAGCAAGAAACCTTATAATGAGATAAAATACAGAGAGATGGATGCCAGTTGAAAGATTTATTAGAATTTTAGAACTGTCTGTTAAATTGAGTAGCCTATTCAGTAGAAGTAGAGGTGGTTATTAAAATGGCAGATGTTAAGTACAATGTTTGGCTACTGATTCTATTATAATTGCCCTGCCAATATTTAATATGAAGAAAATATTTCTGTAATATAATTACTACAAAGAAATGGAATTTGTAGGCTGTCCCATTTGTGCACTTTTTTTTTCATGAAAACAGTGCTAGGGGGTTTAATGAGGTTGTGCTGGGAACATCATCATTTGAAAACAACCTTTTAGTCAAAACATGATAAGCATGTTAAGGGCAGAACAGAGAGGTCACTGTATTTGCCAGTTTGTTTCTAAACAAATTTGTCTGTTATGGTAAAGCTGAGCCTTGAGCCCATGACTTCACCTGCTGTTTTTACCCTCTTGAATTCTCTCACTGGCTGCTAACATTGCGTGAAACCATTCTGACTTGCTCAGAACTGTTCCTTGTTGCTGGTATCTGTTTATTTTTTTGCCTTCTCCAGTGTTATCTCCTGGTGTGTGACTAACCAGTTCAAATGAAATAGTGCAGAAATCCTTCTCCCAGCAAGAAGGAAACAGAGTTGGCTTTTAGTACCGAATTTAAGATTTATTTTCACTGAGTTGGAATTGATTTTATTGGGCAGATCTTCAGGGCCTTTAAACTTCTTCACTGGTGAAGTCTCCTGTAGGGATGGGGACGCCTCTCCCTCCCTGGGCAGAGCTGCTCTCTGCAGGGGCTGCTGGCTGACCCAGCCAGGGGCTGGAGCCTGTTCTGCCCTCCCTGCTTCCAAAACTCTGCAGTTGTCAACCAGGATCCTGCCACCCTGCAGTCTGAAACAGTCTGCCCTAGTGCCAAGTGTATCTTCAGGCAAAGATCAAAATTACAGGTCTACACATTTCTACAGCTAAGGCTGCAAGCTGGTAATTAAAAGTGATTTTCCTTTCTTAAGTAATGGGCTTACTTTGCACCTGTCCTCATTCTCAGCTTTGTGGCTTGGGAGAGGGTTCTTGTAAGAACAAGGGAAGGTGAAGACTTCTGAAAAATGCAATAGATAGTTGGGGCATGTTTGAGGGAGCTGACTAGCTGTAGTATGAAGTGACAATTAGGTTAAAATTACAGGATTTCAGATACACTTGTCAGGTCCCACACTGTGCTTTGGCTGAAAGCTGCAGCAGTGCCTTTCCAGTAACTTAAAACACTTAATTCAAGTGCTTAAAACCAAGGGTGTAATATGTCTGACATTTAGTATTTAAACCTGGTGCTTCTGAACTGGTGTGCTTATAAGCACGGCATAGCTAAAGGAATGTTTGTTTTAGCTGAAGTAAGAGGATGCTGTGAAATGTAATTTTGAAGCTGCCACTTGCCATAAAAATTGATTGGCATTTTGCAGCAGTCAGACTTGAAGGGCTGGATTGTGGCTACTGTGTAAAAGGAGGTGGGGCAGAAGATTAATCCTCTCTGGATGCATTACAAAGAGCCAGGCACATTCAGACTGTAATAATGTACATTTTGTTAAACTGAGATTTCATTCAGTAGTAAACTCTGATCAGCTCCTGTGGCTAGGGTCTCATGCCTTGTCTTCCATTTTCTCTGCTTTTCTGTGGACCCCCCCAACCCATTTTAAATTCTACTAACTTCCCTTTATTCTATTGGTTCCTTTTTAGATAATTTTGGTTTAAATAATAACTTGGCTACTTGATCTATTTAATCTTAAATTGTGTCTTTTGGGCTACTCTCATCAGGTTTTCTTTTATCTTTGTGGCTTACTGTTCCTTAATTAGAACCTCATTTAATTTTTAAGGCTGGTGAGTAAATAGGTGCTTTTTTATAAAGAAAAGATCAGGAACAGTATTTGCATTCATGTAACAATTTCCATCCTAATACCCAAGCTGCAAGCCCTGTGGCTTTGCTGAATTGCAGCCACCACAGAGGACTGTAGCAGCCAAGGAAAACGAGGCAGGAATCTGTTTTTTTTCCAAAAAGCCCCAAGCTATCTTCTTTGTCCAAGGCCAGCACAGAGGGTATGGATATTTAAGGTCTCATCTGAAGGATGCAAATGAGCAGACTGCCATGAGTTAGAGGTAATTAAAACCACATATTGAGATAATCGTCCAATTCAGTTCTTGTTTTATTGCAGTCTGTTTTCTAACCTGAGGGGTATGTTTTTTACAGTGTTAGATTTTCTGTACACTGACCAATGCACAGAAAAGGTAGCTGCAGGTAGCCTGCTTGTGCCAGCAGAAAAGTAGTGTGTTTGCAAGCACTAATGACTGGCATGCCAGCATTTGTAGGGTGCGTGTGTGAAGCCATGTATAGACAAACAGGGAACATGTGAAAATCTGCTCTCAGATATTTTGTTCCTCATGAAATACAGAGCAGAGCTGAGCCTGTAGTCTTTGGTCACTTGGAAATGTCCAGGGAGAGGATTCTTTATACCCAAATTGTAATGTCAACTTGTCTTTCTTATGCAAGTGAGTAATTTTCAGTGGCTAATAGTAGCAAGTGTAGTTAACTCCTCAAGAGGTGAGATGGTAACAACCACCTTTTCCAGAAATGGGACTGTATAAAACAGTTCCTATAATGTGCATATTCCTGTGATATAGTTTTAAACCAGTGTTTCCCATGGTTCTTGAGAACATTTTCATAGGTAGTGTAGGATGGACTGATTATGATTTTCATGTCTGAAAAATCTGGCCACTTTTCTTTAATTTTTTGTTTCTCTTTGAGTCTGTGATGGCGACTGTCCCATCCTTTTGCTCTGGACAGATGTCATGGACTGTGAGCACCTCTTGCTTGGGAAGGGCTTTTGCAGCAGCCGCTCCAGCCCAAGCCTCCCTCTCCAACCAGTGCTTGGCCTCACCCTGTTCCCTCTGCAGTGGCAGCTGCCCCTGCTGCATCTGAGCTGGAGGTAGCAAGCTGCTCTTGGCATTTTCCAGCACGGACACCAACTGCTGCCAGGATGCAGCCTTTACAGTCATTTATTGCACTCCTATTTTTGAAGCTCCCTCTGTTATTTCATTCACTACAGATGATGTGGTCCAAATGCTGGTCTATGCTTCATTTGTATTTACCTCGTGAATGAAGTCCCTTTTGCTTTATCTGAACTTCTTTAATGAATAGCTGCTTTTAGGAAAGCTGGACCTTAGGTCTGAGAGGAATTAACCCAGAAGCAAGAACAGGAGCGATAATTGATGCCACTGTTAATGGCTTAGCCTGATGTGGGTAGCATGTCAGTATTCCCTGTTCCAGGATTGGGGAAATGAAGGTGAAGTGAGCTAAAACAGTATGATTTCAGTCTTCTCAGTAATGAGGGATAATGTGTTGGCCACACACAAAGGATTAAATTTTGCTCAGTAAACTTAATTAATAACTTTCAGGAAGTCAATTTCTGCCTTCAGTCAAACGGATGAAGGACAGAAGATCAATTTCCATCTGCATCTGGTTTCTGGCAGGTTTAGGACTTCAGGGGTTGTTTTTCTTCTCAGTGCTTGCTACATTTGGAGGCACCTTCCTCTAAATGTACGTTTGAGCCAGAGCAGGGCAGGTGGAACTGATATTGTCAAATCTTATCTCTGTTTATTGATCTCAAATAGTAATATGCTAAAGTGTTTGTACAAAAGCATTTACCATAACCTGTCTTTCTAAATCTGTATGCCACAGCTAATGTTTTGGCCTCCTTCCCTCTGATGCTGTCATACTCTGGTGCATCCTACGTTTTTGCCTTGTAAGACTTCATCCCAGAAGAAAACTCTTGAGGGTATTTTGTTTTCTTTTTACACCATCCCCCCACCCAATAATGGATTAATTCTATTTAACTGGGTTAATTGGTGTTAGCTAGAAAATAAATCTGTCCTGGCAAAGGGGTTGAATTGCAAACTGAAGTGACCCGTATTATCTAGAGATCTTAACCCTCAGATAACATGATGCAAGTTGAAGTTACAGAGACTAGTGCCTTGAAGGTACTGCTCTATAGCTAGTTTGGTTATCTCTGTTCACTGTGAAAGCAAACTCTGTTTAGGCACAGTACCTTTTGGGATGAAGCTGAGAAATCAGTCCATAAATAAAGGGTAGATTCTAGGCTGAATTTAGTTTTTGTTTATGGTAAACAAACACAGGATGCCTTTGTAATGCAGAGGTGGTAAAACTACCCTTTTCTCATACTCCCTTTGCTTTTTGTACTGTTTTACAACTTCTTAATTTAGTTAACAGCTTTGCTGTTTGTGCAGCTAAGCAAAAAATTGACTTCTAGTGTGATGACAAAGAGTATAACAGATACTTAAATTTGAATATAACAAAAACCTGGTGGCCTTTAGAGTATCTCCTGCAAAATACTGTTTTGTCCAGTTAAGAATTAAGCACTTTATTTACCTGTTGCTGTTCCCACAGCATTATCACCTGTGTGTGCCCTTGTAGTGCTCTCTGTGGTAGGGAAATGCTGCTGTTTGGTTCACTGGTGGACGTGGCCTTATGAACAAATCAGGAGGAAAACCTCTGGAGGTCTGGGCAGGATGTCATTTGTGGGTGCTGGACCCCTGCAGCTGAGGGCAGAACCAGAGCCATCTACCTTCATGTGCAGCGTGGTCGTGCATGAGACAAATTTGCCTTTACGCGGGACCTAAAAAGAAATGCAGAAATCTCACATATGGCTTACTTGGGTTTTATCTTTCCCCACATGTGGTGTTCTTTGTTGATTAAATAATAATTAATGTTTGTTAGTGATTAAACAAAACATTATATCTGAAATTCCAGCTCTTCGGTGGAGCTGGTTTCCGAAGTCATGGGGATACAAAGATGCCTCATTTCTACTGGATCAAAATCTTGTTACCCTTCTTGAGTTGTCTGCAGTTCTTCTTTTCAAGAGGTGTTTGGTCTTGCTCTGCGAAGGAGTACAAAAAAAATTGCGGGTAGTGATCCTTCAGACCTTTTGCATTGACTTTCCTGCCTTTCCTCCTCCACAGTTGGCGCAGCAGGTTTGCCCTGCTTTGATAGTTTTGAGGTTCTGGTCTGTGGTTTGATGAATTCCCAATCCACCCTGGTGGATACAGCAGTAAACCACTGTCCAGTGGGCCATACAGACAGAAATACAGATACAGATACAGACCAAAGAGTGCAGAGAACAGGCTTGCAGAGCAGTTCACCTCCTTTAATTACCTTCCTCTGTACATTGCAAAGTGATGAATTAGCTTACTATGCAATTCCAGTTTTCTGCCTACAAAATACCTTCCTTGAAGCATAAGATTAGACCTTGAGTTCACTTGTCTTAAAGTAAGTGAACTACAAAATTTTAGCATTCCACAGATATTTTAATTTTTATTCAGAACAGTAGGCTTGAGAACAGTCTTTTTCCATATACTTACAGTTCTGTTAGTATGTATAGGAATTTCAGCATCTGCAGCTCAAAAATGCTGTCAATACTAATGTTTTATTTCAAAATTCAATCCATTCTCTTCTCATTTGAGAGTGAATATTAAACTAGGAGGAAAACGTGAAGTATTAATGCCATTTGGATAGTAGTTGGCATGGTCCTGGTAATTCCCAGCAACACCAGCTGTGCTGCTGTGGGTTCAGTCTCTGGCAGTCTGGGTGTCACTGAAAAAAATGGAAATATTTCAAGCTAAATCTGTGTGTGTAGCTTATCATAGGGGTGATACGGCTGTTTCACCAGGCTGCAGCTCTGAACTGGTTCCTTTCCCTTTCCTGTAAATAGAAGACAGTAACAATAACTTGGGTCTGTAGTGGATTTTTTCCCCTTACATCAGTGAGGAGCTGTTGCATATGCTCTTACATACCATTTGTTGGTACAAATGGTACCAAAGAATGGGTGTTCAATGATTCTGCCCAACCCCTTCAGAAATTAGTGAGGGGTTCCTTACAGAAAGTGGTGTACTAGTTAGGAAAAACTGAGTTCATTATTTACAAGCAGGCATTGAAGCCATTACCAATTACTTGCAGATTCCTAGTTACAGCTTTTCTAAAAGGATAATACGATTCTGTAAAGGTTCCAAATAAAACTGTCAGGGATTATTCTGTAAAAGATCCTTAGCCCAATGAGGTGTGAAAATTTCTTCAGTTTATTACTTTAATTAGTCATTAAGTGTATGATACAATTTATTTTTCTTGATTTCACTTTCTGTGGAAAATGTCCATGCTTCTACTTAACAAATAACTTAAAAATTACAAAATGCCATGTGTCTTAGAAACTCTAAGGATATAAAAATAGATAGGCAGGATAAGTTCTTTGATTTCTCTTGATGTACCTTGCTGAAGCTCCTGTTTCTTTCTGAAGATGACATCCTCACTGAATACAGAGCATAAACAGGAATCACATATTTCATGAAAAGATGGCATTCCTAGAAAAGTGTGTGGATAGAGGGTCTTCATAAACATGTTCTCAATTCTTGTCTGAGCCATAGAGTTCCTTTAGGAGCAGGGCTTGCTCTGTTTGTGGTATTTTTTTCCATTTGCTAGCTCAGTATAATATTGCAAGTAAAAATTCCACCAATGACTACTCTTTTCAGAGGCTGTGGTGGTGATGATTTGGTAACTATTTCATTGGAAAGGTATTTATGATACTTTCGGTAGTTAGTAGTGGAATGCTCCAAGAGATGTTTATTCAGGATCACGGTGCATTAAGAAACTCCTTACGGAAATTTTAAATTGAAGGTTTGCCTGTCAGCGTGGGAAGATTTCTGTCCATACTTCATAGGTGCTCCTAGATTCACATCCAGATGTTCTAAGTGAAGGCAAAGTGATTGAAATAAAATGTGGGCAATGTGAACTATTTATTTCTTTGTCAGGTTGTTGGGATCTGTATCATGATGTGTGTTCCTGTCATAAGCCTTTTCAGTTAGCAGAAGCAAAAGCCTGAAAAAGCAGTTTCTGAATCATATAATCAAAGTGGTTGGATTGGGTGGAACCAAGGCAATTCAGCTGGTTTTTTTGCCTCGTCTGTGAATGCAGTAAGATAGTTTCAGTTACTCTAAATCTAGTACTGTCTGTACTAGTCCAGAAAAAGTCTTTAAATTGAGAGCAGCTATGCTCTCTGCTTGGCAGCAAAAGAGGAATCCCACATCACCTCTGTAGCAGAAGCACAGTCGTCTCTGCTGCTGAAAGGACTTGCTGTGGTTCAGGTCCAGAGACACTTCTTGCAGTGGCAGTGGGACACTCAAAGTGGGCTGATGAAGGATTGGAAGCTCCTTAGGGCTTAGTTGACAGAGCATTGATTGCTGTTGTGTATTACGTGTTCCATAGAAGGTAACAAAAGGGCAATGTTTCATTCTCCTCCCCCTTTCATTAGTTTTAGGAGACATAACTGGTAACAATTCTGAAAGCGAATGGGAAGAGCAAATCTTGCAATGATTGTATTTTTTAATAAAGTAAAATTGATTTCTGTGGAGAATTGGTTATATTGTGTTTCTTCACCTTTTTTTATGAAGCTGGTGATTAATATATTCCACAGTTTAAGGCATATTTTCCCTGTTTCATCTTTTCTTTCTTTCAAAAATAAAAAGGTTGTATTTTTGTCTCCTTGCACCTACACTTGAAATACATTTTGGCAGGATATATGAATTTGAAATGTGAAGCTAAGTTTTCTGAACTGTGTGGCTAGCTAATAGCAATGCAGATTGGTTACCTAATGAGGAAAAGACATCAGAAGATTTTTGTTGAAGGGTCTTCTGAAGGAATGTCACCCTAAATGCATTTTCTATGCAGTGCCTTGAACTGTTCAGCTCTGGAGATTGGGGTGGGGGGAATGTTTTAGTTTTTGTTTTCCTCTCCTGTTTGTTATCTTTATGTTGTTGACACTATATTAGGTTTAATTTTATGAATGGCTTGGAAAGGCAGGCCTCATTGATTTCCTGTGGTAATTGAGCTCGTAAAACATTAGGCTCTCTGGAAATCTTCCCCAGCACAGCGAGCGCTGCTCTGCCTCTGTGGGGAGGTTGGCTGGGGCTGGGGGTGGAGATGGAGATGGGGCTGGGGCTGGAGATGGGGCTGGGGCTGGAGATGGGGCTGGGGCTGGAGA
>VWZG01004764.1:74235-281429 GCA_013396735.1 Grallaria varia
GCTGGAGATGGGGCTGGGGCTGCCTCTGCCCTGTGCTCGGAGATGCCACTTTCATTTGTGCCCCCCAAGGCGTGGCAGGGGACCAGGCTGCAGTGCTGGCAGCTTGCTCTGCTGGGTTCTGCCCTCCAAATGGTGCTGTGCTGCTTCCCTGCTTTCTGCTGAAATGCCCAAAACACAGTGGAGGGAATCAGGATGATAATTATGTCAGCTTATCTCCCGGTATTGCTCTCAGCTGATAAGGCTCATCAGCTGCTTTTTCAGGACCAGTTTTAAGGCGATTCTTAATATATCACTGGATTTTTTCCTGTGTTAAGAGGCCTTACTATTTTGGGGTGAGGGAGTTTCACCACATGTGTAAGTTTCTTAAGGAAAGAGCACTTGCCTCGGGATGACAAATTGGACTACCATCAAGATACTGCCTCCTCCCCTCCAAGTATTTGGCACAAGTTCTTGGGAAGCCCAGGACAGGTTTGGATTCACAGGCTGTTGTCCCCACTTCATCTGGCATGTGGCAAAGAGAAGAAGGCAGAGCTCCTCCCTCCTGCCAAGAAAAGCAAGCCACTACCCAAGTTTGTGGGAATCTCGTACCTTTTCGTTTTAGGTGCATGCTAGATGACAAAGATACTCTGTGAAGTTAATTGCATTTATTTTTTAGCATCTTCCTTACTAGTGTAAATGTGATGCTTTTGTCCTGGAAGTGATATTGATTTATTTGTCTGTTAGAGAGTTGTCTTGTGTTCCCCACCCCAGAGGTAAGAGAGTCAAGTTATAATCTTGTATCTTTATTCTACCAGTCTAGGAATGTATCTCCATTTGTTTCTTAAATACAAACAAATAGTTATTTATGCATTTTTCTAAGGCTGGTAGTTTCAAGATATTTCCATCTACTGGCTAAGAGAAAACCTATTGTGTACTTGTGATAAACTGTGATGAACAATCTGAGATGTAAGTCCTTCCGAACTTAAACTATTAAATATTTCATCTTGTGTTTACCATTAAAAACTTATTTGCAAAAGCTCCACTTGAAACACTTTTAGACATTTCTAATAGCTCTTCCTGTCAGCACTAACATATGCACACATGCTAAATATAGAACACAAATTACCTGTTCCATGTTGCTATCATTTTGCTAGTTATTGTATTCCTAGAGCTTCATTTATCGTAGTTTCTAGGCAATCAGGTACAGCAAAACATGAGTGAGGACTTGCAAGAGAAGTGGTTTTCAATGCTACTTCTTGATACATTTCTATTTGCTTGTTATTTTATACCTGCATCAAATCAGATGCAAACCTACCCTTCTTAGTTTGGTGCGTTTGCATTTCTGGTTCTTGTGGGACCTGATGAAAAGGGAACAGCCGTTTAACAGCGGAGCAGGTTTTGATGTATGACTCAGGCAAAGTGTGTGAGCCCAGAGAAGCCAGTTGCTTCTAAGAAATGCAAATTCTGTGTAAAATGGGAAGGAATAGAAATGCACCATTGGAAATGTGCTGTTTTAAAATTAAAATGTGATTAGAGGCAGCGTGAAATTGCATTGACGTTGACAACTGTGGGTCTGTTCTACCTAACACAGTCACTGCAGCTTGGAGGGCTGAATGTTTTTGACTGCTGGGTTCCTTGCTAAGAGCCTGTTATGGCCGTGGCTTTTGTAGCCAAATGACAAAGCCTTGAGTCTTCCAACACTTACTCATCCTGCTTTGTTTCCTGTGTAAGCCGTTCTTCCTTCATAGGCCAATTGTACCCTTTGGCTTATTGCAGCTCCAGACATGAAATTTCTTATGGATGTCCTTTGACTGATAATCCCCTGTAGCAAGTGGACAGGCAGTGTTCCCAAGGTATAAGGCTTAGGCAAGGTTGCCCTTTTCGAGTCCTGAGCTGCTTTTCTCTGACCTCACAGTATATGAGCCCTGCGCTTTTAGCAAGTTCAAGAAATCCCACGGGATGTGCAGCTGGACTCGCCATGCCTGGCACGTTTGGGACTGCCCCCATTCGGGTCAAAAGACACGCATGGCAAGGCCAATGAAGGTGAGCTCAGGAATTAAGTAAAGACAAATACCCATTTTTATCAAGGGTTTGAGTTGCCTACCTGGTTTACCGGTTTTGTTTTCAGATAGAGATGACAAATGTTACGGTCAGCAATAAGCCAGGCCCTTGATTCATAACAGTGTCAAGCAGTCATTGGTTTGATTCCACATGTGATAGACTGAATGCATTTTACTGAGAGAGTTGCTGATGAAAACATGCACTTCTCTCCTATTTAATGTCCTTGAATTAACCTCTGTGCTCGAAGGATGAAGTTAGTTTATACTCACTTTCTCTTTCGTTTGTGAATAAAGTAGAATATAACTAATGTTATATTATACTGCTCTAGTCATGAACTTCTTTTTGGCACCGTCTCATGAAATGAACACATACCAGTTTGTAAGGTGTAAACAACAAGGTTCACGTCTTACTCTGCAATAAAGATGTCATCTTAAAGATTCATGATGGGATTTTGTATTTTTTTTCATGTTGCATAATTAACCAAGCCTTATAATTAACCTTTTAATTTAGCTAAAATAAGTCACGTAAGTAGGGATATTGTTGCAATCATCTAAAGTGTGTTTATTCTCTATAAGAATTAAATATCAAAGTTATGAAATGTGTTTAAATTTAATTTGTTCTTACTGGTTGCTTTTCCTCTGACATAAATTATTCTTTTGATTGCAGGCTGAAAATATTTGTACTTAACAACAATGACAAGACAAACTGTGTATTCACTGTTGATTGCTCTTTCTAAACCAAACCTATTATCATGGTGCAAATTTGATGTATAGACAAGACTCACATTAGGTTCAGGTTTGAATTTTTGCCTTTTTGCCACATGTTTTAGATATTCAGACGGTGCTTTATCAATTAAGGTTTTTATGAAAGTGAAAATTACTTATTCATTGTTTTCCTTGAGGGTGTTAATTTTTACTACCTGGCCATCCTTGGCTTCCCACATCACCTCTTAATATTAATTCCACTTTTAGATGAATCCAGGCAAGTCACCCTTTTAGATTCACAAATAGCTCTGTATTAACTTTTTCTAAATCTATTGCATTACCCTCTATGTAATACGGTGGTATTGATCAATAAAAAGATTAAGTAGATCTTTATGGACTTAGACACTTTAAAAATTATTTGTTCAGGTTAGGGGGATTGAAACTGTGCTACAATTTACCATCTAAAATGGCAAAAATAATTCAGATTTAAGGATATAACATCTCTAGATGTGTTTTATGAGATTCTTTTAGTCAGTGACTGTGCCAGTGGGTTCCTATGGGTCAGCAGTGATTTTATTTAATGACAGGGCTTAGCTCTTTTAAAAAAAAATAATTTAAAAAAATCGTTGCCAATCTGCATTATCCTTCTTGCTTTAAAAAAAGGTAGTGATTCATATTATCCAGCCCTAAGATATCTCTTAGGGTTTCCTGTGTCTTATGGGAGAAGTTCAGCTGAGAGAGTCCTTCAGATGGAAGCTGCCGTAGCTTGCTACTTTAATCATTATTCCAAGTGCAAGTTGCAGGCTTAAGCCTATTATTAGCTTGCATGCAAAAAAAAAATAAAAATATATAATTTGACAACTAACTCCTACAAATTACTCATTATCCATTTCTTCAAAAACCGTGAGCACTTCTGTGTTCAAGCCAGTTTCCATGATTGCTCTTAGTCACTGTCATGGGGCTCTGTGTTAATTTGACTGGAGCTGGCAGATGCAGGGTGTGCTGCTTAACGTGCTAGCCAGAACCTTCTCAGAGGTTAGTTTGCAAAGAAATAATAAAGGATTTGTTTTCAGAGCAGCAGACTCTGGGTTCGAGCATTTTCCTTTCTTTGCATTCATCCAATGGCCAGCTGCACAAGTGTCTCTCCAATTTTAGGGCTGGACTTCTGTTTGGCTCCTCAGGTTTAAACCTGAGCCTGCAAGTTGAAATGCCTGACTGTGAATTCAAAACCCACTAAAAAACAGGAGTGAGTTATTTCTTTGTTTTTCCACTCTTAAATACAGCCTATTCTGTCAGTAGTATGTGTGTGGTGTGGGGTGGCTGTTTTTCTCAGGAAGTGCCTATCTGACAGAACTGAATGGAGTCTGGGAACAAAGCAAGTTACTTTCCCCTGTCCAAGGAAAGTGAAGGAATACTTTCAACTATTTTTTCTTTTATTTTCCTGCATAATGGTATAAAGGCTTTCTGTTACACACTAGGGATTGAATTCAGGGCTGCTCAATAGCATGTCTGGCTCTGGCCTTTCACGTTTTTGAACATAGATCCACAAAGGAAAGAGGAAGTAAGCAAGTGATGCTTCTCCTGTAAGTCAGTCCAAACCCAAGAGCTGGATGCTCAGAATTTGTCCAGCTGGTGAGAGAGATTCCGGGTCACAAGGCTGTGCCGTTTCATGCTGGGACATGCAGGTCACAGGGAAAGGAGCCGTGACTCAATGATACTGCCAAAGGGCTAGGTCTCCTTCCATGTAAAGCCTTCCTAGGAGAGCCACTCTTGGGGTCATGGCTATTTTTTCTCAGCACAGGCTGTGTCTGATACCGGAATGACAGGACATGGTTCTGGTCCTGGAGCTACGTCACTCATCTGTATGGGGAGCACAAGGTAAGGACCACTGGATAAGCTTCATGGTTACATGACAGATGTCGTCGTAAAGTTAGAGGCAGGTCAAAGAAACGACATTGTATTGTTCCAAAAATAGGACAGGAACTTTATTGCAATGGTGGAATAATGCAATGCGTGTGTGTAGTATCAGAGGCTGCGATTCTTAGAGACCTGAGTCTGGACACATGTCCAAGGACCATTGGTTTCTTTATACATAAATAATTCCTAATTGGACACACAAACCGCGCATGTCAGAAAACATTACTCATCACTTTAGAAACCGGCTATCTGTTCCAGGTGTTACAGCTTTCCTTCCGTGCATATCACCCTGACGTGTGCAGAAGGTTCCTAGCATAGTCCAACTATTCCACAGAGACCCCAGGCCAGCTGGAGTCTACCCACACAGACAGAGACTAGCTGAAAAATTAGTAAAAACTTCAGTGAACAGTGGACTGTACCAGGGAAGCATGAAAAGCTTCATTTCTGGGGAAAAAAGTGTAGATGTCCGTGCTTTGGAGAAAGGAAATGTTTTGGAGAAAGCTCATTGTACTGTAAGAAGCTTTCTGGGGTGTGACTGAACTTGCCAGAGGTAAGGAAAGTGGCCAGAAGTGAAGGGGATGGCAAGCCTTTAGCAAGGGTTGAAAGATATAAATATCCTGGTAGCACGCACTTGCTTGAAAGGAGAAGATTGGGTTTGGACAGTGACAACAGCTGGATCACTGGAAACACTGAACACGTTTTGAGTGTGCTGATGCCACCTGCTTTAAGAGGGAACTTCTGTGTTCCATTCTTAGACAGTGTTGCCATTTATTTCAAGCGAAGTGCTGACTATAATGGCTGAGAAAGCCATCAAAAGTTTGTGGCTAACAGAGCAAATAATTGCATAAGGATCAAGCCTGTAATCACTGCAAATAAAAACTGGGACATTTGAACTGGAAAACACAGACTTCTGCATGTAAAATCTCTCTTTGCTTAATGATCACTGACATTACCATTGGATTATAAAGACTGCAACATTTGTGTGCCCTTCTATGTTGCAGAAGTAATGAATAGAATCAAGTAATGCAAAGAGCAAGAACCACCATCAAAAAACCCTTTTCGACATGTATGCCTGATGGAAAATAAGGCTAGACAGAACCAGTCTTGGATGATTTCTAGAGATCTGCTGCAGTTTTCTGTGGATTTGAACTAAATTAAAAAGTTTCATTCCAGGTGTCACCATCAGGATTGTAAAGAGAGAATCCTATTGAGTTTAATGAAGTGAATGAACTAGGCCTTTATTTCTTCCCTGATTAAAAGGCTCTGAATTTGTGATTTTGGTACTGGCCTTTTTTTTTTTGTTTTGTTTTGTTTTGTTGTTGTTGTTGTTGTGGTTTGTTTTTTTTTGTTTGTTTTTTTTTTGTTTGTTTTTTTAGCAGAACAGCTAGAGTAGAGTGAAGGGAAAATTGAAATGTGAAAACATGGCTGATATAGATATTCTAGTGTCCGTCCCAGGCTTTCCCAAGCAGCAGCTGCATGCTGACTCTTTGTATCAGGTGTCATAGTGCGACATTGCCTTTGAAAATAGTGGAATAAGTTAGATGTAGACTTGCAAAACCTTGAATGTAGTTAGTTGGAGAGCAGTAGTGGGGTGAGGAAGGATAAACAGTAGTGCAGAGACTGCAGGGGAATTGCATTGCCTCTTTGTACCAAATAATTGGACTGCCGTAGTGAGAAGCCAGTTGGGCTGTTCTGAAGTACTTAAAATGTGTTGCATTGTGCTGATTCCTTTCCCATGTAATGCCCAAGGTGTTGTCCTTAGTCCTGGCCATCGTGTGGGGAAGTAGTGTCTGTGGAAACAATTTTATAAGAAGGGTCTGTTGAAGTGGTTCAGAATTACCATGAATTTTTTATTATCCATTTACACCAATTTATTACTTTGTTGAGCAGAAAAGTAACCCAGTGCATCATGTTCTCGAGAGCTTTGTCATCAAAGCCTGAATAAAAATGTTGAATTTTAAAGCACTTGAGATTTTTTTTCTCCAGTTACGTTAGTGACTGGCCTTAACATAAAAAGTGAAAGCTGAAATGAGAATGTCTAGGCATGCTGTTGAAGAGGAATCATGCTCTGTTTTTTGTTCCAAAAAGAACTGGCGATGGATTATGTTCAGGGAGGAACTGGTGCTAGAGTAGGGCTTTAGACTGAGTCAGTGGAGTCTTGGACTGTCTTGGAATGGCTGCCATCAGCTGTGTCGCTTCTGACCCATTTTAATTTTACTGAAAAATTGGTTGTGGATATAAGATGGAAATCTTTCTGTTTGACCTCCTTTTTTGATCTTTATCTTCAACAGATTCAGAGGAAAACTGAAAGCAAGACTATAAATTAGAGCAGACCTTGCTAATGAGACCTGGTTAATTACACTCATTTGCATGCCTTTAGTGGTGAGGTGAAATTTACTTAAATACTGAATTCTTCCCTTATGTGAAGGCTTTTCATTTTATGTTTTGTATCTAAGGCCATGGTGTGATCATGGGTTGATATTTTTAATAGTTAGGAAATTACAGTATTACAGTTTTTGGTATGATCCTAATTTATTTTCACTTGCTTTTAAAGGCTCAGTTCACAAGCAAGCAAAGTAGAGCGACAGCCTCTAGGAATTTCTGCTATTACCTTGTTTGGTTTAATGCAGAGAAGCTCCAGCGTATCTGACTTTCACAGTTTGTGTGTGAAAATCTTTTTTTAGTGTACTGCTTATCCTGGATACAAGTTAGGAAATGTGTTTTGGACACTTTCAAACCAGAGGAATTCTTATTTGGAGAGCCTGGTGCCATTAAAGGATCACATTCATTGTTCATTCATATTGACTTACATGTCATCAGTTGTTTTGTAGCCTCAAGGCCATTTTATATATGGCTGGGCAGTTAAATGTTTAAAATGATTTTGGAAAGGGCCAAGAGCTGGGAGTCATTGAATTTCTTACCTTTGTGTTTGAAATGCTACAAGCAGCAGTTGTGTTCCGTGCATCTGAGAAATGTGGGTAGGTCAGCTAATCCAGCCCAGGGCTGATGGGCAGTTTTGCAGTTCATCTGTGACAAGACCTCATTAGCAATACATAGTTCAGCCTTGGTTAAGCCTGGTGGCAAATGTGCCATCTGCCTGCGGACAGTCTTGGATCCTGCCAGACCTTTGTTCAAAGGCATCCCTTAGATCCACCCGAGCACCCAAGTCCAAGAGCACGCTCATAGAGGTGCAGTTGTGATCACAGGGAGCACCACACAGGGATCACCGAGGTGTGCATAAACTCAGCCAAAGAGAAGCAAAACGTACACATAATATAAAATTAATCTGTGAGTTCTGTGAAGTTGCTTCAAGAAAACTTCTGTACTGAACATAGTAGCGCTCAGGTGAAGTGAGCAGAAAGAGGCTTCAATTATAGCAGATAAAGTAAATGGTGGAGATTATGGATATAAACAATGATGCCTGGGAGCTGAGAGTAGTTGAAAATAGATGAGTGGTATGGAGAAATTTCTCCAAGAGCAGATTATTGTGCAGTGGTTTCCTGAAGCTTCACTAATAGCATTTATAAGTCCCTGTTGTCAGGGATAGGATGTTGAACCAAACAGCTGATCTGATACTCTATTTTACATATATATATATATAAACTAAAAAAAGACAAACCAGGAGGCTGAGCAGAAGGATACTGCAGTGTAAATTGCTATAGCAGAAAATTGTGCTTAATGAGAAAGTTATTTAGAGCTCATACAGGAAGAACATGGAATGAAGCATTTTTATTGCAGATAAGAAAATGCATAAAGCAAAAAAAGTATTGTTTAACTGTGTGGAAGATTGAAGTTGAGCAATTTGAGATTTTAATGAGTCAGGATTATGGAGTACAAATACACTGATATTTCAGCTTGGAAATATTTTGCTGCTTGCTTTCTTCAGCTGAGATGCTGTACCGTATGTGAATTCTAAAAATACCTCTCTTGAGTCCTGTTGTCAAAGTAGTTTTCTTTTCCTTTAAAACAGCACATAACAAACCAGTATTTTCACTGTCCAAAATCAAGTTTGTGTGTAATTATGCTCTTTAAACTATGCAATGGAACTTCTGTAAGGAGCCACGAGACTTGTTCACAGTGCAGTCTGTGTGCAGGGCCTTGCTTACTCCGCTCACCTGCTGTCCCACGTAGGCAGGGCTGCTCCCTATGCCGTGACGTTGCACTCCTGGAGTGGTTGTCTGTAAAATGCTAGGGACAAAAATAGGACTGAAGCTGGCAAATTTTTTTTCCCTTTGGAAACTTCCCTGCTGTTGCTGGTGGTGGTGGTTTGGGGTGTGTCTGTGAAAGACTGGTTGTTCCCCATCCTGCGATTTGGTGCAGAACTGCGGCTCTGTGTTTAAATCCTTGGTTTTCCCAACCATGGACTGAGACATTGTGCACACTGGAAAGATCAGTGGCATATTCTGGGTTTGTAGGAGTGAGATTTTGTGTCAGCAAGTTATGACCAGAGTGAGAATATTTTCACCCAATTATTCTCCAACAGTGGATTTCATACAAAAATACCATGGACATAATTTTGTCCTCACCTGTGTATGTGTAAAGAAAATCTACCTGTACATACAAACAAATGTATTTATAAGGGGGAAAAAAAAGCCTCTCTGCTTATTGGAGGGGTTTTAGGTGAGAGGCTGTAACCCCATTTTTATGTTTCAGGTCCAGTTATTGCTTTCTCTTCCTTTAAAATTGAGTAATCTGCATTGTCACTCCTAATTCTGTGCAACAATACAGGTCCTGTTTCAATCCTATTTAGAACAATAAGATATCCAATTTGCTGCTAAACGGCTTGACAGACTGTTTAGTTCTCCACGAGCTCCAACTGAGTGTCAGATCTTCCAACGTGGTGTTCGGATGTCAGCTGCAATTGTGTAGATACTCTTTACCCCTGTAAGTATATAAGGACATTAGATGGCAAAGAGAAAGTGTTTGTTAGTATTGTCTTCTGGAAAGAAAAGTAATTGAATGTTTACAAAACTCGCATGTCAATGAGACAGAGTTATTAATG
Organism: Grallaria varia; assembly: GCA_013396735.1. Lineage (NCBI taxonomy): Eukaryota > Metazoa > Chordata > Aves > Passeriformes > Formicariidae > Grallaria > Grallaria varia. The sequence goes on from VWZG01004764.1 coordinate 83,899, forward strand.
TTTTACTTTTGCTAAGAGAGACTTGAAATTGTTTCAGTTCCAGAAGGGAAGAATTGCATAATAAAATCCTGACACTAAATTAGGAAAGGATTATGCTGAAGAGAAAGCTCCATTCATTGCTCAGAAATCCTATCATAGAGGGAGAGGATCTTCACCGTTGGCTGAGCGGATGGGAGATTTTGTGCATGATGTATTGCACAGTTTTATGACAGATGCTCATTGTTTAATGACTTTTATACTTCAGCAAAATTCATGCAGCTTACTTTGCTAACAAAGACTAATTATTAGAGTTAATATGCCACCAGCAATGCACATTATAGGCTTACTGGATTTGAGTGATTATTTAGCATTTTTAAGAAAATGAAGGCCTTTTATTGAAATAGGTGTGTTTTCCTGTTTTCCACCTTCAAAATAGTAAGCAAACAAATCTCAAAATGCATCAGAAAAAGGGAAATTGGCAAACTCATTCCTTGAAAAGAATTCAGATTGTTTGCCACTTGTACAGCTACTGTCTAACACAGTGCCTGATGATCATAATTGGTCTTTCAAACAATATATACAAATTAATTGACATTTCTATCTGGCATTCGTCTAAGATGTAAATACAGGCTATGATTGCAATTCAGATTAGTCTGAAATTTAATATCTGGTTATAATCAGAATCACTAAAGATGTCTCGCTAATTTAATTGTCATAATTATTTTAACATCTCTAATTTTATGTTGATGTCTGAGGTAATGACTGCTGAGTCACCTCTGCTTTGGGAGGCTTTTAAAATAAAAAGAAGGGTACATAGGACTGGATTGAAAACATGTAGAAGAGTAGTTGATATCAGTTTTTCTCTCTCTTTTGGTAGGTTGCTGGAGGGGAATGAATGAAATCTGGAGGTGTACAGAAGTATACCAGCCCTATAGTTCTCTAGTAAAGATCAGCATGAAAAAGCAAATGGCTCATTTTATTGGACTGAATCACTGTTACTTATTTACAGGACCAAAATAGTTTCCTTCATATAAAAAGCCTTCAGCAAGTTCTCTTCAGATAGGAGGATTTATTTATGAAGTCTCTCTGGGGCAATGTGGGATGATTCACTGTTTTTGCTACTTGCCAGCAATGACTCCAGCAGATTAGTAGGATTTAAGCTATTGTAAGTACTGGATAACTTGTTAAAGTAAGCCAGGGGCCTAACTCAGCTGGAGTGCCAAGGGACAATTAAAAATCTACCTGATGGAGACAACATGCTGGTGGGCTGCTGACATCCCTGCGTTGCCACAACCAGCCCCAGCTACTTGGGTGGGAGTGACTTCCCAGTGCAGAAATGAGGACACTGTCATTCCCTGGCCTTCTGTCTGATGCAAAAGCTTAAAATTTTATTTAAGTCGGCCGGAGTAGAGCTGAACATCGGTTTATGAGCTAAAATTATCTTGATTACTTGACTGTGGAGCTCAGTCTCCTGACTTGGATTTCACCCCGTGTCTCCGGCTGAAGACAAATGCGTGATTGTGTGGGGAAGATGAGAAACAAGACAGACTGCTTAACTGAGACGGACAGAGCCTGTTCGTGAGGAGGGGAGGAAGGCAGTGAAGGGAAGCTGGAGAGGCAGCGGGGAGAGAGAAGCTGTGTTGCAGCAGAGCGGAGGACGGTGCCCGATGGGGGGCTGAGTGCACACACCAGGGTGGCGCTTGGGAGGCTGCCACCTGCCTGAAACCTGGGCTATCCCTGCCTTCAGCTCTCTGAATGCGTCAGGGAAAGTAAAGATTCAGTACAGAGGTAGATTGCCAAGATTTCCTTTATCCGTGCTCTCTGGGTTTCATTTTCAGAAGGTTTCTCATTTCTAATAGACTACCTGAGTTTAGGCTTCATGTGCTGTTCTCAAAATTCAGATGTTCTCTATCAACATAATCGTTGTCTAACAAGCTATCTGGCCTGCTACTCTTGGATTTCCAGTAAGCTTTTCAAACATCTGAGAAGATAAAGCTTTCCTTATGACAGAAATTACCTTCTTCTCTCTAGTCAGTGCCTTTTTTTTTCCTTTCTGATTTGGCAAGTGTCAGCAGATGGTGTCAGATGTTGAGAAGATGCATCCACTCCCTCAAAGATGAGGGTTTTTTGCAAACAGGAGGATATAGTTAGGCTGCTCTGCAACAGTGGTTTGGATCACCTGTGGCCCTGTCAGAGGGGATGGTCACAATGTTTGTGGGCAGGCCTTCCTACCTTCCTGGTTTTAAGGCACTGTAGAGGGGCACAGTGTCATGTATTATTTGCATATTGTTTTAAAATGGGAAGAGTGCATTAATATTCCACAGGGGACAGCAGAGAGGGGTCTGCAGATGTCTTCATCTTGTCTCCATCTGAAAGATGAACCTTGTTGGGTTTGGGAGCAGCGTTTTCACAGAGGTAACCATCATTGCTGTGGCATCAGGTTTCTAATAATAACTCCCTAGCAAGTCATCTGCTCTCTTCTGCTTCACCCACTCTTAGTCACTCTACCGGTTTCTGTAGGCTACAAGTAGTCAGCTATTTATTACAAAGCAGTAGCTAGTGAAAAATGGTTTTCTTAATCAAGTTTCTCCTGCCAAGAATGTAAAGTCAGTGAGACCAATTTTGGGTGCCTTGAATTCTGTCCAAGTCAGATTACTTGGCCAACTTGTGTTACCTCAGCTGCTTCCATACCTTCCATTCACATTCCGGGTGCTCAGGAGCACTATTTTAGAATTTATGGTTATTAAAAATAATGCCTTAAAATTCTTCGTAAGGGAATAAATGTATTTGGCTAATGTCCTTCTTGTGTCCCATTCAAATCTGGCACTGCACTGCATGATAGAGTCTTCATTTACTCTGGAGGAGACACTCAAGGTTATCTGAGAATAAATCACCCACTGCTATATTCTTCTCACCTCAGAGCTACCCATGGGGTCATGCCTGGAAATGCCAATGGCAAGCATGACATTAATGAAAGTCTGCCTGTAGGCAAAGGGGTTTGTGTTTTTAATGACCTTGTTGACTTTACAGGTCAGTAGCTGTGCTTATGCCAGTTTTCTCAGTAAGCTCTCTTGTCCTCAGGTTCTTTCAGGAATGTGACATTTCACTTCCTTTTTGTAATCGGTCACTGATTGACAGGCTCTTTGCATGGGGGAGCAATTCTGACAGCAGGGGAGCAGCAAAGCCAAGCACCCACTCCTCCCCACACAAGGCAGAAGCTTGTCCTGCCTTCTGGGAAGGACGGAGAACTGGGAATGCCCTGGAGAGCTGCCTTGAATGGGGTACAGTAATGTCGGTTTGTAGCAAAAAATACCTTTCTAATTTAGTTTGTTCAATTTATAGGTCAATATCCTGCTAACAGAAAAGGAAAATAATTGTATAGATTGGAAGTTTCCCAGTGGAAGATTATTTGTGAATAAAAAAGCTTATGCTACCGTAACTCATTGCTCAGAAGCAACCACAGTTTTTTGACTCCACATGGCAATTACAGTGGAGGCTGTCTGTTGGTAGGGGGAGTGCACTGGACCCTCCACCACACTGTCATTTTACTTCATCTTACCTGCATTGGTTTGTCCATGTGCTAATTTATGGGAATGTTCCTCTAACTTTTGCACCATCCTTTTTCTGTGTTAATTTTTCCACTTCCAGTATGAACTCATGCTTTTATGGAGCATAATTTGGGATAGGGAGCACAAATTAAAAATTTTAAATTTTCAAGTTTTTCCTCTAAGTTGGTTTGTGCTTTGTGTTTCTGAGCCAACTCCTTAGTTCCTTGTGTTTTAAAAGTGAAGAATAGACTTGCTGCTCTTATGAGGGTCATAATTTTATTGGTATTTCTGTAGGTAAATGAAAATTTAAAAATTATTGTATTTTTACAATTTCTGGAAACTTATTTCTGGAATATTCCCCTTTTTGGCAGGGCATTTTGTACCTCAGTGCACAGTTATATTTTTTCTTCCAACTTACCACTTTTTATTAATTCCAACTATATTGCTAAAGTGTTGCAGATCACAAATTAAAAGACAGAAGTATCATTAAGTAGTCTTAGAAGGTCCTAGTTTTGAGCTTTCAAATAGTCTTATACTGCTGACAAATTACAGGGACTTGACTGAAGCTGGGGAAGAGGAGGGTTGGAATTAAGGGTTTGGATTAGCTTTTTTTGCTGCCTGCCTTCTTTCAGCCACCTTTTGTACCTCCGAGATTCAGGACTGCTCTTTGGTGCAGAAGGAATGTGTTTGACTGATGAGCCAGCTGGTTTGGGGAACTTGGTTTTAAAAACTATCTACACTGAAACAGCTGGAAAACATATTTCCCAGTCCAGCTTCAAGAAAGAGTAATAGATCTGTTTGACAGCATTGATATTTCACTACCAATTGCCATTAATCTTTAGAATTAACGCAAAAAAAAGGTGCAGGGAAGCGCTGAGACAGAAATGGGACTTAAGTGTCCATGCAAGAGACAGATGGCTGCTCCAAGAGAGGGTCTCTGCAAGGAAAAAAGGGGGCTGTGCTTGTGGCTCTGTGAGTGTGCCTGGGTAAAGGACCATGATGGGGAATCTGGGTCTTCTGGTGTGAGTGCCTGGAGGGTACTGAGCTGGTTTATATTTTATTTATTTAATTGCTTTTGTGAAAGGGCTGGTGTGTTTTGATATTGTGTGGTATTGTAGTGCTACATTATAAATAGTTTATGGGAGGAGTAAAATATCATATAGCGGTAATTTCGTCTTTCTGTGTTGAATAGTCTGTCTTCCGGGGACGTTAAAAGTTGTTGCTGGGGTTTGATTTTTTACCTTAATAGATCATCTGGAGTTTTAAATATCTTATGAGACCTGCTGTAAGCTTTCTGCCTGAGCATTTGCTGCTCCCTTCCTCCTGTACAGCTGCACTGCTTTGCAGCTGCTCAGCCTCAGCAGTACTTGCTGGTAGATGAGATGGCCATACAAACTGCAGTGATCACATGTTGAGACTGGCACCTAAGACCACTGTCTGTTTTGTCCAGGATCAGGCAGGGAAGCTGTATTTTTATATTATTTTGGGTTTTCTGAATTTTGACTTCTGTCTGCGAAGTGAAGAAGGTGAGGCGGTACTAGGAAGAAGAGCCTGCACGTTGAGGGGCTGTGGAGTGCTGGCTCCAGCACTGGGATTCCCAGTACAGAAAGAACATGAACATGCATGAAGGACCATGACGACAATTGAGTAATTTGGATCATAAAAGAAGGGGCTGAGGAAGCTGGAGTTAGTGGGTCTTTGCAGTTTGTATAAAGAGCTGATTGGGGAGTAAAGAAGCTGGAGCCAGGCTCTTCTCAGGGTATCCAGTGACAGGACAAGAGGCAATGGTACTAACGGAAATACAGGAAATTCTGCTAAAGCCCAGTAAACAAAGCAGAGAAGTCTCCATCCTTAGGGCTATTCCAAACCGAAGTTGTCATGGCCCTGGGCAATGTGCTCTAAGTGACCCCGCTTTGGGTACAGAATGGGACTAGATGGCCTCCAGAGGTCTCTGCTGACCCCAACTCTTTTGTGATTCAATGAATTCGTATTAGGAGCTGATGTGAGGGGTACTAGATGCTGGTACATGTGAATGTAGCATTCACTTAGGTCTTCCCTGAGCAAAACAGTTGCAAGGATATTAATAAGTCACTTGGCAGCATAGCTGCCATATTTGTATGAACACCCATAAAAGTATCTTACTTATTGTTCATTAATTTAGGAGGTGTTCATACAAGTTTAATAAACTCAGCTTAAGTAGGTGCAGGGAAAATTCTTTCCTATGTTTCAGGATGTGAATTGTCTTGCACTGCCCAAAATGAGGAAGATGCTCCACCCATGGAAATATTTTTGAATCAATATCCATTAGGTGGTTTGGTACTTAAAGAAATTAGTGGAATGCAGAGCCTTGTGAAAGACCAGGTAGTACTTTTTAACCCCTTTGTTGCTCACACATCGCCACACTGGCTGGAGATATCTATTAAGGACATGGGGGGGAAGAGTTGTGGCCCAGGACTGAATAAAATGAAGCAAGTTTTCAGTCCTTTGAGCCAGAGCCTCCTTGTTGCTGTTTTCAGTCCTAGGAAGAGCTGTATTGGATCCGACAAGCCCAGCATGTTCCTGGCCAGCACAGATAGTGTTAGGAAGGAGTGAGCAAGGGCAGCGCTTTCCCTGGTGAGTCCCCTGAACTTCCTGCCGTTGGTCAGCCGGAGGCTTTCCGAGCTGCGCTGTAGCTTGCTCATCTTTTTCAATAGTCAGCGATGAACTTATTTCCCCTGAATTTTTTCCATAAAATTATACTCTTGGCCCCTGCAGCATAGAATTTCACAATTTAATGATTTTGTTTTTGTGGAAAGGGCCTGCCTTTTGTTCTGATTTGATTTTTTTTTTTTTTTTAACCTGCTGAATGATAATTTTTGTGAATCCCCATGAGTTTTCTGTGTTTACAAAAGAGGAGATGGAAAGTTAAATAAAATATAAAACTGCCAGAGAAAATGCTTTCAATCCGATGGGCCTTTGGCTTCATCCTGTGTAACAGTTCATTCATTCCTGTAAATAATTAGGTGAAATTCCTGTAAAGTCCTGTAAATCGTTCTTAAGAAAAGTAATATTCCAGGCAACTGGGCAGCTTCAGTTTTTGCGTTGATTTCTTGTGCCTCTGAGTGTACATTCATATTTTTGGGGGTTTTGCCTTTTAACTACTTTCCAGTATTCAAATGAAGTATCTGAGTAGGCAGCAGTATCTAGGAATAAGGAAAAAACAGTGCATAGCCAGGGGAATTGTACATTGAGAATTGTACAGTGAGAAACTTGGTACATATATCTTACAGATTCAAGTTTCATTTGAACAATAGGGAATTAAAATGTTCCCGATTTCCTGTATATTGTTTCTCTCTTCAGCTTTCTACCGTCACTTTGATATATGAAGAGGTGGAGTGAGAAATTAATGCAGTTACAAAATATCTCAAAGGTTAAAAAATTGAGGTATGTACTCTTAGCTATTTCTGTTCTGACTCCAGAACAACCAAGTAAAATGAGAACAGGAGATTAGGAAGCAACATTTAAGAGCACATTCATCCAAAAAGGGGAATTGAAAATTTTGCAGTTTGCTTTCTCTTCTCTGGGATATGTTTAGCAGAGAATATGAACTCCCTTTCCCCATGCTTTTAACAGTTATCACCTTTTACAGTAGTCATACAGATTTAAGAAGAAAATTGCTGAACGAAAATTGATGAGATATTTTAGAGTTTCTAACTTAGAACCTGCTATAATAACCAGATACCATGTGGAGTTCAGCAGCAATGGCAGTAGAAAGGTAGTTCATCTGGGTCCTGCTACAACTTGTTTTCAAGCAGAGGATTTTGTTTCCAGGCTTATATGGAGAGTGGTATTTTGGTAGTAAAGGCTTCAAAAAGTAGAAAAATCTATTCACGATCTCAGCAAAACAACAAGACCTCATATTTGATGGAATATCTGTTATACCAAAAGAGACTTAGCTTATGGTTATCTGATCATAAGCAAATATAAGTGTCCTAGTGTTTGGTTTTGACTTGGAATGGAAAAACTGATGAAAGTCCGGGAGAGGAAAGGTAGCTCTCCTTTTCTGGCCTCTCATCTTCCTCCCACCCATGGCCTCCCAAATGTGATTTTATCAGGGTTAGCTGAGTCTGTTGGTTTATGTAGTACTTGCATTTACCCTACTGTAGAATGGTGGGAAAAAGAAATACACAGCATTTGAACTCTGTTGTCTTCTCAAATTTGGTTATACTTGGTGATTTCTTCCAGCTAGCCAGCTTCCATCGCTTGTTAATGAAGGCTACATCTGAGGTTATTTACAGCTGTGACACAGAGGGATGTTTAAGGCAGCATTTTCCTACGTTTATTTGAGTTGGTGCTGGACTTCACATGGCTCAGCTGTTGCAATGTACATAGTTTTAGTGATGTGTGCACTCTAATACATGCATTAGCCACACTCACTGGATCTTATTATTTTTTTTAATTTAACACTGCTGCTGCTTTCTCCCAAAGAATAACCAGTGTTAATGTTGCAACTTTTCCCTGTGTAATTAATTGTAGGGTTTTTGTGTTGACTCCAGGGAGTCTAAATGGTACAACAGAAAACGAAAAGGAAAAACATGCTTCATAAGGGGGTTGCCAGCGGTGGAGTTACACTATTATTATTATTAGGGTAAAAATAGTAAAAGAAAAGTTGTATCATGTCTATGTATGTACATCAGAAGAACTCTTTTTGTACAATGTATGTACATCAGAAGAACCCTTTTTGTACAATGTATGTGCATCAGGAGAAATGTTTTTATGAGTTGGCTTTGGTTACTGCTTCCATACAGTATAGAAATACAGTATCTTGAACTGTTACGTTTTCAAGATTGTTTTGAAGCCTGTGATTAAGCAGCGGGATTAATTCTGTATAGGATCAGTTCACAAGGTTAACCTGAGCCAACTGGGTTTTCTAAACCGGATGTATTTATCCATAACATGCGATTTCAGGATTGTGTATTTTCACAGTCCCTTTGCAATCAGATTTTTAGCTCCTAATTGCGCTGCTTTTCCATACAGGTTGCCACCAAGACTTTAAAATGTGTCACAAGAAAAGATTTAAGCTAAATATAGCATGTCCTCCTCATTTGAGAATGAGAGCACTGGAACATAAACGTGTCAATGATTTCCATGGTGCGGAGTGGGCAGGTTACTGAATGGCTGCTCTTCCCCCCTTCTCTCTCCCTTTCTGAGCTGCCTTGCTGCCTCTTTGGCTTGTGCACTGTGAATCACCCTGATGTCATTCCCCACGCTGGCAAAGCAAAATTCGGCAGATCCATGGCCCTTTCTATTCTGGGATTTACAGATTTGGGATTTGATAGCATTGTAGACATCTGAATATAGGAGTAACAGTTTAGCTGTTGTGTTGCCCCTGCCGTGACTTTGTGTCACACAAGTGATGGCTCTCCCACTCAGTAACACCTGAATGATATCATTTTCTCAAACTTTTCTCTCTTTCCCTTCCTACTCCTTATTAGCACTCTTAATTAGAGGTGATAAAGCTTTATTAATTAAATCCTGCCAATACAACAGAGCAGTCTGAAGCCTGGAGGTTGCTATTCTGGAGGCTCCAGTGCAGTGTCAGGACTAAAACCCCTGCCGTGTTCCTCCCTGCAAGGATTCCTTTATTGAAATGGTGATGATCCTAACGCAACTGGAGATTTCTGTTTCAAATACATTTTTTTCTGGTGGTTCATCATATTGGGCTGCTTTTTGAAAGTGAAATTGAACATTACTAGGTATGTTGAAAGTGAGGATGCAAGTTGCTGAAGCCTAAAATTACTCAGCATGATGAAAAAGAATTTTTATTAAAGGAAAACAATGCTGTTTCTTTTGTGGTGTGTGAGGTTCAATGACTAGTGCGTCATCTACCAAATACCTCCAGTTTCCAGGTCTGCTGGAAAACCTGGTGCATTGCAGTTGGCCTAGATGATTGCTGTGGGTCCCTTCCAAATGCACTGTTCTATTCTGTTCTGTTCTGTCCTATTCCTTCTCTTCTGTAATTATAACCAAAGATATTGCGAACTAGTTTTTACATTGAACTAACCTCATTGTCAGCTAGCACCAGGCTGCAATAGTTTAATAGCTTGTTTATTTTCCCCCAAGTGTTAGGAATGTAGTCCATACATGCAGGCAAATTCTGTGGACCATTCCTGAAGAAGGAATGTCTCTTCTTTTTCCATCTTGGATTTTATTGAAGTGCTGGGTGTCTGTCAAACTCACTTTTGCTTAATGTCTAAAATTCTTTGAGCCCTTTGCTTTGCCCTGTGTAAGTCTGACTGTAACAGGACCTCAGGGGTTAGTTTACTCACAACACACAATGAAGTATGTTGTGACTACACCTGAATGTTAATGGCAGCTGTAATAAAACAAATGTTCTTTCTACTTTTCATTACCCTTGTACATATATTGCACTCCCCTAGAAAATTATGTTCTAATTCTTTATGAATGGCATTTCACACTTAATAAAGGCTTTTTCAATAACTTGGGGATGTAGGTAGTTGTATAACTATGCTATATTAAAAATATTGCTGTCTTCTGCATTTTGATCATGCAATAGAAGTCATGAGACACAAGTCAGAAGCTGCAACCAAAGGTAATATAAGTAAGTAGTTCTTGTATTTTAAGGTCATAACTTGGGGAGGCATAAACAGTTTAGTCTTTTGAATATTGCTTGTTGCCACCACACTTTGGAAGTGGAAAAATTTACGGAAAATAATGTAGCTAAAGTTGTTCAAAGTATGTGACATGTACTGCAAGACAAAAGGAGTTAGTTAACCAAGCCTTCAACAGGCTCCACATAAAGCATTTAAATCTTCATAACCTCTGAATTTTGGATGCTGTTTAGAATGTGGCTAATTAATTTTCATTCAGTGAAGGCAAAATTCGATGTGGAAAATCTTATTGCAGTAATCTTGTAATAAGTACATAACTACAGACAGAACTGATCGGTATTTAAGGAATACGCTCCTTTAAAGCAAGGCTGGGTTGAAAATTAAAAGTCAGTAACTTAGCAAAATGTTTTCTGATTGCTGCCTCCTTCTTGGTCTTAGTTATGATATTGAAATTATGTTGTCTGTTGTAACTTAGATCAGTGACGGGATAACAAGCAAGATCCATGGTGATGATTTTAAATAGACCTCGTGTGTTGCTTGTCAGGTAATGTTGTGTCACTGAGGGGCAAACTTGGTCTTGCATTTTCAGCCTGGATGTGCATATGGTGCATTGCTGTGGCCACAGCAGAACCACACAGTCTTTTCTATGGAGAAAACCAAAATTGTGTCCATTCTTTCATTATTTACATTTGTACAGGACGGCACATTTACTTGGGATTATTCAAGTGTAGTTGGCTGTATTGTGAATCGAATTCTCTGTGTTCTGCAAAGCAAAATACTTGGTGTGGTGCAATGTCAAAAGTTGCCTTGTTATCCAAAGTAAATGAAACAGATTTTCTTGTTAAGAACGTAAACATCAGCATTAGAATCAAAATCTTTACTGTGTGATTAGGAAGTTTCTCAACAAAAGTTTTGTTCTTGCTTAATAAAAGGAACTTCACAGTGGATTAATAGCATTAAAACTAAGGCTGTGGAAAACAGTTTTAATACCAAAATAATTGTTTAAATAGAGACTTAATTACAGTGATTAGTGTAGTTCTTATTGAGTGATAATATATTCTGACGCAAAATCGTATCTGGGTTTTAAGTATTACTGTGTAACTATACACTGTGTAACTATACACTATTACTTTATTTAAAAACAAAACAGCAACATTTTGTGGTAAGAAAGTAAAAGACAAATTTGATTCATGTGCATCTGGTGGTTTTGTTTCATGCAAGCTACCTCGAGAATGGGATGCCCAGATGTCTTAACAGGGGTAATTCCATGGCAGTCCAGAATTGAAGGAAGAATGCCTTTCACTTTTTTTCAGTTTATAACTACTACTCTCAGTGTTTCCTGGGGAGTGTTACAGTTCTGCCTTCTTCAGGACTGGTTGTTCTCCAGAACTGGGGGCTTTGAGGTGCTTCTTGAAGGGTCCGGCATTTTGGGGGTTTTTTTTGCATATTGCATGGTAGTGGATCAGGGTTTGAGCAAGTCTTTCCTTCCACATGTTGCATATTTGCTGTTAATAAATACTGTGGTAGTTGTGATAGAGATAGAGGTATCCTTTCAGTCACAAGTGTTTTCCCAGTGAGGTGGTTTGTTATGCTTCATCTTTGCCAGTTTTAAACACTTCTTAAATTCCTTGGCTAGTTGCTCCTGACCTCTGTTTTCTTTCTCTAATTGTATTCAACAGAGTGGGTCCCTGTAATAAGCGTTAAGAATGTGTTCACCACAGGGTTTAAATAACAATGTTTGGAAGGAAGACATTACCTTTTTTCCATACAACACATTGGAATAATTTTATGCATCTGAAACAAGTCTTGGACCTAAAAGTGATGGTATCTAGTGCAGGTTAAGTTCAGGGTTGTGACCAGCAGGCTACAACGATAGTCAGATCTGGCAGAAGTGAAAAAATTATCAGGAATTTTTTTAGGGTGATTTGATTTATGTTCCAACTATTACATGCAAACAGCTAAGCCATGAATCTGCTTAAATTTAAACATGTGAGTATTCCCACTGGCTGAAATGAGACTGCCTGTGCTTAAGTGAAATGTAGGCATTGGTGTTCCCAGGGCTGGAAGGCGGCAGAAAATGCTCTCATGCATTTACTGTTTTATGCTGAAAAGGGGAGTATGGTCTCAAAAATGAAACCAGTGCACTAACAGCTGCAGTATATTTAATTTTAGAATGAACATAAACTATCTCACTCAAGTAATACTGTGTCTTTAATTAAGTTGATTGCAACAATTTATGACACAAACTATAACCATTGGGCGCATCATATTAAAAGCTATATTTTTAGAACAGGACATTTGATAATTATTTGGAATCCTTTGTTGTAAATATTCATGAAGATTCTTGTTATATGTATCTATATTTAATTTATAAATGTATATACTTTAATCTCCCATCTTTTACTTTATGCTGGGCATAAATTAAGTGTTTTGGAATCTGTGCATCAGGAGGTAAGCTTATTCTCCCTTGTTTTTGCACTGGTTAAAGAAAGAAAATTGGCTTATTGTATTTTGTCAAACTTTTGGAAGAATTAAAAATTTAGGAATAACATTTTAGATGCATTCTTAGGGAAATGGTTTCAAAAGAAAGCTTAGAAAACCTTGATTAAGTACAGTTCAACTATGGAAAAAGCAGGGGATCTGGAAAGTTATTGATCTTGGCAATGCTTTTTCTACAAACTGAGTGTTGCAAAACCTAATTAGTGATCTGGAAAATAAGTGGTAATTAAGCATGGCCAGAATGGTCAGAGCTCCTCAAGCAGAGACATGAAGGTTTGTATTGCAACAGTGGAGTCAAACCAAATGGAAATGTGGCTTGGGTGGCTGCTCCTTTTGCTGGGTAATGTCTGAAGGCAAGAGATGAGGTAGCACGGCTCACAACATTGCATGCAGCTTTAGGTCGGGTTTCCTTGGGTTTCTTTCCTTAGAAAGAATGTCTTAAGTAAAGGCAAGTCAGAAAATATACCCTGAGATCAGAGCTGCTTTATCCTGATAGATAATTTTAGTAGCAGGACCTAGATATGTCTTTCTCTTTCTCATGGATGTTGTAGTTGTGAGATGAAGAAATACTTAATACCATAAATGGTGGTAAAAGCTCTTCACGGAATCCCCAGTATACAGTTTGCTTGTAGTTGTAGTTTATTTAAGTGCACACAGGAATTGTTATTATGTATGTTTTTATGTACACCTATTTTAATACGAACTGTATTTGAGAAGTCCAAATAGCCTCACTGTCATGTAAGACAGATAACAACTTATATCCCAATGTATTTTTTCTGACCTTCCAACCGTACTAAAAGAAGTATCTATGAAACCACATATATACAGTTGCCAGTGTGCCTGGGGGATAGCAATGTATACTGAAATAGTGTATTAATGTATGTGGTTCAAATTCTCTTTATTGTTAACTTGCCATTTATCATTTCTCTATCACTGGTGATGGAACAATCAATATCCATATTGGAACAAGGGTATGGTCTTAGGCCAGACTGTACAGCTGAGAAGCTGGTCTGGTTTCTGTAGCATTGGTAATTGTGTTGTTACAGATTTTCACAGATAAGAGCTGTCTGGATCCTCGCAATAGAAGCTGAAACATGTTTTGCAGAGTAATTTTTACCTATTTGATCACTGGGGCCATTAAATTCCTGATTTTACAGTTATATAGAGTTAACTGCGCCATTTTTGCCATCTGTATTATGTCTGTAGTCACAAGGGGCTCTTGTGCTTTAGCAAGCTTGTTTGATTACATCCTTGTCATGGAAATAGGATGTCTTCTAAATGTAAAGGTGGCTGAGCAGTTGGCTTTGATGCAACCGACACAGCCTCTTCTCCCTTCCTTTGGGCCACTCAACGATCTTGTCTGGCTTGCTTTGGCTTGCTTTGCCTACCCTACCTTACCCTAACACTAACCCCATCCTACTCCACCCTACCCTTCCCATGGCAGGAGATTCCAGGACTTTGTACCCATGCAGGAGGAAGTGGTCTTGAGTTCCATCTACTCCTCTTTACATCAGGCCAAGAGCCTGCAAGAGCGGAGGAGATTCAATTCCTCACGCGCTGTTTGAATCCCAACCATCAGTCCTGGAAGGCTGAAGCATCATGCAGCTGGTGTCCTTGTACAGGGTTAGCCCTCTGCTCCAAGGTGGGATGTGTTTCCTCAACCTGCCATTCCTCTGTGCGTATTCATTGTTATGCATTTGTCATGGCATTCAAATCTCATTGTTTATAAAGGTTTACTAAACGCTTGAAATTTATTTACTATGTGGTAAGACACATTTTTCTTCTCGCCTGGCTTTCACTGCATAGATTAGTGTTTTGCCAGGGGTATTGCAACACCTCATTTCTTAAGTGGAGCATTACTTTATAATGTATTCAAACCAGTGCAAGACCTGTTGTTTTAATGCTATCGAATCCCGGGTGCACGGTGATGGATGTGTTCCTAGCCAACAGAAGAAATATTCCGTTTTCCCTGAGTTTTATATACTATCTGAGAATTTAAATTAAAAAAACCAACCAACCAAAAAAAAAAAACAAACCAACAAAAACTGTTGGCTTTCTATTACCTCTGTCAGGATATTTGAAACACAGTAGTATTTGTCACCACCTATGTCAGCGATTTCCTTCAGGGGACTTTCAGGTTGACTGGTGGCCGCATTGTCATCCTCCTTACTCCCCCCTGCTCTTTTTAGTAGAGCTTTTGTAATTTTACCTAGGCTGTTTACTCTGTAGAGTATACTCGCTAGGTGTGTAAGAGTTCTAGTCTTGCTGGGCCATCTTGGGCTTTTTTCTGATCTGGAGATAATAAATGGTGTATGTCCTTTAATTACAGTAGTATGTAGTTCAAACCACTGCTCTTGAGTGTTATGGAAAGTAAGAGGCAGTAGCTGTCATAGGAGTTTACAATATAAATAGATGTGAGAACTAAAAGCTGGTACATAAGATGTATCTCCCCCAGGTACGAACAGTTAGGGTCAAAAAAAAAAAATATATATCTAGTTTAAGCTGCATCAGTGACATTTGAGGTGAGATAGAAGGAATCCTGTCATGATATGAATGGTTCTAATTAATCTCTCCTGAAGGAGCCATATAAATGTGCAGTGCTGATCTTTATTTATGTTTAATGCCGTCAATGTCAGGCTCAATTACTCCAGTTTATGATACAAATATATGAAAAGAAACACTTTTTGCCCCAAAGACTTTGCATTCCAGTCTCAAAAAAAGTCCTGGCAAGCAGACGTTGCAGAGGGAAAAGCAGGGTAAGGAAGGTGTATGTGCTGTAGTGTTGACAGATCTCATGGCTACACAAGAGTCACTTTCAAACCACAGGAAGCACTTGGCATCTTGCAGGATAAGACCTCTCCAGGTCATCACACAAATAATATCCTCCTTATTGTACCAGTGATAAATGTCTTTTGAGTGCACTCAAAACGCAGCTCCTCTGCTGTTGATAAGAAATACAGATGCTGAACATCTTTCAACTATTAATTTAGAAAGAATGAAATGTAGAATGATACCTGTGGTTTCTGTTGAATTGTTTAGTTTATCTAATCTGTGTGCATCCTTTCACCTGTTTCCTAAGAGTACTTGTAAATATGCTGTATAGTGACTGACCTGTTCATTGTCAGAAGCATAATTGTGTAAGCTTGTGGAGGGAATATTTCCCCTTGTAGATACATCCAGAAGCACTGCCTGATAATAGCTAGGGTCTTTATGTGAAGCTATCTGTGTAAAAGCAAACTGTGTCAATTACGTAATTTTGCATTTAGACTTGAAAGCCAGTGAAGCTGATGGTACGTAACACTGTAGAAAGGATTGATAAGAAAAATGAAATACATGTATTAATGCTGTTGCTGAAATGAACCCGGTGTTTAGGATTCTGCTGTCCTCAGGTTGGTCCCGTTAATGAGTAGCGTCCCAAACTTGATCCGAGTTCATCACTGTATCCTGTATTTATTTCCGTAGCTCTTTGTCTCATATCTCTTAGAATCATAGAAACATAGAATCATTTAGGCTGGAAAAGACCTTTAAGATCACTGAGTCCTACTGTTAACCCAGCACTGTCAAGTCCACCACTAACCCATGTCCCCAAGTGACACATCTATAGGTGTTTTAAATACTTCCAGGGATGGTGGCTCCACCGCTTCCCTGGACAGCCTCCTCTAATGATGGACAACCTTTCTGGTGAAGAAATTTTTCCTAATATCCAGCCTAAGCCTCCCCTGACACAACTTGAGGCCATTTCCTCTCATCCTTTCACTTGTTACTTGGGAGGAGAGCCTGACCCCCACCTGGCGACGATCTCCTTTCAGGTAATTTTAGGGAGTAAGGTCTCCCCTGAAACTCCTTTTTCTCCAGGCCAAACACCCCCAGCTCTCTTCTGCTGCTCCTCACATATTCCTCCCTTCTGTGTGCCAGGTTTAACGCTGCGTGGTTCTGCTCAGTGTTGCATGTTTATTTCAGAATGAGATAAGAATACTCAGGTATAGCACTCACCAACCAACCACATGAAGGGTTACTTTTTAGGGAAGTCAGGTCTAACCAGGCAATCTCATTGTGTGGCTTCTGACCAAAATGTAGGCAAGTTTCCTTAACTTTGGAGGTTTCCTGCATTCTTGTCTTGAAGGCAGCCTGCTATGCTATGGTTACCCAGATCACAGGAGTGAAGCCACTACAACGTGGTTTGTCACAAGCTGGGATTTTCATGCATTCCTTCTACTTGGACAGAAACTTTCCTTCCAACACATTAAAGCTTCCAATGCATCTAAAACTGATATTTTTAAAAAAAGTGTTACTGAAACAAAATGTTTCTGTTTTGGCATTTCTCTTGTGTAAAATGTTTTGAAGTGTGAATTTAGAACACGAAAGAGCCGTCCCTTAGAACAAAAGACTATATGGTTCTAAGCTGGTTGTGGTAGCTCGATCTCAGTGTAGCAGTAGAGCTGAAAAGAGTGCACTAAGTTCTTATTCTACCAGCCAGCAAGATGGTCAGCAGTGATGGGTCCTGGCAATTGAATGGAGAATATTGGTTTATTTTGGCTAATGGCTGCACAGATGGCTAGATGCTGTCAAAGGTACTGAAGCTGTGGATCATCTTGTGTAATGTTAGATAGCAGTTTAGGTTTCCAACTCTGATCAAATCCTACTAGGATCCATATGGAATCAAGGGAGAAGTATAGTTTTTTCATGGGCACAATTCACCTGATCCTTTTTTTTTTTAGACATCTAAGGGTCAAGTGAATTGTAGCCCAGGAGTTTGTCTCTATCCATTGTCTAGGAATGGAAACTAGATTAATGAGATGAATTCGTTTGACAAAACTGAGACATCCTAACCAGAGAATCTCACTATTGATTTTAACAAGGTTTCTGATGGGGCCCCAGATGGATTGACTCAGTGACTTTTTCTGTTGCTAAACAATAGAAAAATGGGACATGAATTCTGACTGGAATTTTTATGTATTCCAGAAATCCAAGTAACCTGATAAATTAATTTCAGTTAAAGTTATTTTAAGTACTGTATATATAACCAGCAATGTAGAAAAGGATTTTTTTAAAGTACATGGCTTTTCATGTGGGAAAGAATGGGTTCCTTTGTTACAGTTGGAATAAGATTTGTTTATTAAAGTCAGAATAAGTCCTTTTACTTCAGACTTCAGGGGCCTTTCAGTTCCAAAAGCTGCTTTACAGATTTGACAGCTATCCAACTCCAGACCGAGAGTCTGTGGACACCGTTACAATGCAGGGATGCGTCGTAGCTGATTCTCTTACAAGATTTGCTTATTGGAAGGGGAAAAAAGGGGTATTTTTTCATGTCTGGCCTGCATTTCGGATCATTTCCAGGTATGTTCTTCTATTCCTGGGTTCCTAACATGTCCAGAAAAGAAAAGGAAAGAACAAACACATTCCCAGTCCCAAACTTTCTGGGAGCTGTTTTGGTCAACCTACAGCTAGAAAGGCCCATCCACCTGGGATGCCACCCAAGGTGGGCCATGTTGGGTGCTCCCTGCAGGGGTTGTCAGCGTCAGTGCCGTGGACAGGGACAGCAACAGGGATGTCTGGGGAATTCTTCCTCTCATCCCAGAGGGGCTTCAGTCTGACGTCCATTCCAGTCCCACACCCAAATGCCTTTGACCAGTTATTGATGTTAAGAGGGTTACTGATGTTGGCTTCAGTGCAATTAATGTTAATTTCATAGCCCTTTCAGCTTGTGGGGTTGTATTTTTTTGTTGTAGGAACAGAAGTTTCTTACAAGGTATTTACAGACCATCATTGTCTGGGCTTCAGTACAAGTGTCCTGAATCTCATAAGGCCTGCACTGGGACTGTTTTGCATGTTGCGCAGAAATATATGAAACTTTAGGCATCAGATGTCCCTGTAGGTGCTTGTAAGGATGTTCCTGAACACTGCTGTAGCATCTTCACTGCCTACAGCATCTTGAAGAACCAGTTACTTACTGGGTAAGTCATACTGGTACTTTAATGTTGTATTTTCTCAAATCTGCAGAAGGCAGCCTGGTTTCTTGGCATTCAAAATTAAATCTGCCTTGGTTGTCTTAATTTCAAATACGTGGCAGGCACCAGCCCACTGCTTAATTTGCATTTTCATGAGATATTTAAAGAAAAAGAAATTTTCCCTTGATGAAGTAATCTGTTAATATAGAGCTAGATTATTTTTATTTTATTACCGAAGTATTTTTATTGACTTTATTGGGACAATTTAGTATCAATGAGGCACGCAGTGTTTGGCTTGTAAGCAGCAGAATTTAACATGCAATGCAATTTAAACAAAAATGCAGATTTGTAGATCTTTTTGTTCTTTTGAGCTCTAGACTGTGCTAATTTAACTAGTGTTGCATCTTGTATTGATTATAGTGCCTTTAGATTTTAATGAACATTTGCATCTTTGGCATTTCAGCTTTGGAAAGCTAAATGCATTTAATTATTGGCAAACAAAATCATTTAAGGGTTATTGGTGTATTTGTTTATCAAGATGCTTTTAAGTCAGTCTTTCAACCATTCACAATTGTTCTCTGAGCTGGCATCCCTTGAACACAAGAAATCACTGAAGGCCATCTGTATCTCTTCCTGACTTGTAAAGTAACTAGGTCCTTTTGAAGAGCTTCTGGCCCATCTCCTAGAAAATGGGAAGTACTGGAACAGGGGAAATCAAAAAGACAAGACTATAATTGGTACTCTATGAGGACTTGTGAGGTTTGTGTAAACTAAAACAGTGGGCTGGGCGTGGTCAGGTGGAAAAGGAGTAGAATGATATGTTTTGGATGAAGAAATGTTACATAATACCCCGCAAAGCCAAGATTGCAGTCAGAGATGCTGCAGCACAATGGATTGTTTATGCCTGAATTGTAGTGGCTGTGTACAATTTAGATTTTTTTGGGCTTGAACTTATATTTGGCTTGTATGTTTGCACTTTTCAACCATGCTGTTGAAATACTAGTAAAAATGCTGGGTTCAGAATGCCTTTTACGTTCCAAATTACCCTAAATTTCCCCTAGGTTTGCCCTAGATGAACCAAAATAAGCTCTTGAAACCGGAGAGCCTTAGGGGATTGCCTTTATTTAGAGTAGAGAAATGGAATCATCGTGACAGCGGACCTTTTCAAGTTAATATTAATTTTGGCCACTTGAAAAAAGCTGTCCTGAATGTAACTTAATTATGTAAATTATTTACATGGTTGAAAACAAGTTAGGGGGCTCGTTGAGAGAAGGGTGTATTAGAAGTTATAAAGTTCCAGTCTGTGGCTTTTCGTGGTCAAAATCTTTTATTTTAGATTATTTTTGCTGATCCTGTTTTGAAGGTGCTTCCAGGGTCTCACCTGTTCATCAGGAGGAAGAGAAAAGGGATTCAGTGATTGTGAAATATGTATTTCCACTGGTACCTGGTTTTGTCCCTTTGAGTACCTGTGGGAATTCACTGGAAGGTCTGGTAATTGGTGAATGTGACCCCTAAAGTTTTGGGGACAGAATGTAGATCTCATTGGGTTCTAAGTTGGGATCCTAGGATGCACATGTGTAGGATTCATGAACATCTTACAATGGAGGAAGAGGGAGATTTATTATGGACATATATTGGTGAGTTTGGCATTTGTTGCTTTGTCACTGTGTAAACATAGGCATTATTCCCTTTAGCTACATAGCCTTCCTTGGAGATACCTGTTGTCCTCTGTCTTGGATGTGTTTCAACCGCAGGATGGAGGGAGCGCGTGGGACCTTCATACCTGCCTTCATACCCTGAGAACAGAGACTGTTGTGTGCCTGCCTGGGCAGTCAGCTGGAGACCTGCAACTGGTGGTGTTTTCTGAGCTGGCAAAGGCTGGGAACATGGCATTGAGCTCAGCTGCTGGAGGAGAGAAACATCCTCAGTGGCAATGCCTCTGCCTAATGATCCAAATCAGATTTTTTGGCTTCAGAGGGAGTTGTGTTTACTCAGACGGAACAAGGGCCTTTAAGTTGGGTGTCTCGGTCTCAGTAAAAGCAGGAAAGCTTTCACAGGGTCTTCCCAGATTTTCCCCAGTGTGCCCAGTGCAGGTGCTGGTGATGAGAAGAGAGAACACAGTAAGTTTTTCAGACAAGTTCTCCAAGCTGTATCTGGTAGAGTGTAATGGTTAAGCAGCCTCTTATGAAGAGCATTGTTGTTGTTTATGTTTGAAGGTGCTTTTCTTGCAGCACACTAATGCAACTCATTAGTAGGAATGCTGTCTTTGCCTGGTCTGACTCTTTAAAAGAAGCTGATAGAAACTACTTCTAAAAAAAGCATGTGTGTTTAGATTGGTCACATCAATGTTAAACTTCTCATTTCTTTGATAAAATGGATATATGACGTAGATGCAAATTGTGACAAAGGCCAGAAGAGGGGTTTGTTTAGGTAACACAGCCAGCAGCATTTCTCTCAGAGTTAAGTTCTGAGCAGCACTCACATGGGAATGTTTGTTATTTTGTGCTGCTTCACTGTTGTTGTTTAGACAGAGAGGGGCTTGTGTCCCTGGGATGGGATATGCACTGATCCTGGCTTGCCATCCCAAAACTCTCGAAGTAGCAGTAAACTTGTGGTTTCTACACCTGTCTTTATGGATTAGTGCCCAGAACCTGTAATTAATGTGAGTCCTTGTGTGTCTAATCTGCCTTGAAAAATTAAACTTTCACCCCAGAATGCACTTGGTGCCGCGTTCCAGACAGCCGGTGCAGGCTGTGGCACTCGGCAGGGCAGGGTGGGGACGCGGTGTGAGATGGCGACACCGTCTCCTTGCTCTTGTGAGGAGCGGTGCTGGCTCCCTGGGGGGCTCCTTGGCCTGTTTTTGCCTGCGTGTCCTGCACTCCTTGCATTTTCGCTGGGAAATCCCAGGTACTGGTAGCTGCCCTGTGGTCGGTCCCCATCTCCGGCCATTCCGCGTGTCCTTGTGGTTGACAGCATGAGGCGGAAACAATGCAAGAAGTGTGCTTTGGCAGTTGTCCTAAAATCCTTCCTAGAAAGAATGTGAAGTTGGTTGTCAAAGAGACAGATGGGATTTGCAGCCTGCTGCGTGCAGGTAGTGCGTGGGCTCTCCCTGAGTGAGGATGCCAGGTCCTGGTGGTGGCCTGGAGCTGGGGCAGCTCCCGGGAGGTGGCAGGTACGCTGTGGGTGCCATCCAAGTGTGGTTTCCTGGGAGATGCCTTGAGGGGCCCGTTAACTTCTGAGCTGGTTTGTCCTAAAAGGCCTCTGAAGAGCACATGCATGACAATGTTACTCTTAATTGCAGTAACCAGCTTTGTCAGCCTCTTCTTGCAGGTGACTTTGGCTCACGTGACGGGTGATGAACATGCATATGGGCAAGGAAGGGATAAGGGATATGGAAGATGTCAAAGAGTTAAAGCCTGATTTCTCAGTAAGAACTGTTTTTGCCATTGATTCCACTGTATAATTGATATGAACTTATGAATACTGTGAACTTACCAAATTAAGAAATAATGGGGACTATGATGCATACAAACAAGAATAAATTGCCAGGAGAGATGATTAAAAATAGCAAGTTTCAGTCTTGCCTTCTAGTTTTAAACATAAGAAATTTTTCAGGAGCTAAGTAGTGATAGCTATGCAAGACTTGACCAACAGCTTTGTCTCTGTGTAGCTGACACTAAATGCCAGCTGAACTGTGTTGATTGTGATTTTATGCTTTCTGGGAAGAGTTGAGTTGTGAGCCTGCCAGCCCCTGAAGACTGCTTTGGTAGGATTTGTTTTCCAGAACCAATTTCTGGAAACAGTGGTCGGGGAAAAAAATGTGGCAAGTTGTATGTGCTCACCATAATTTTGTAATAAAGAGACTCTGTTATAATGGGATTTTTGCAGTCTCTATAGGAGAATTAAAGGTCACCATGGCCTCAAGGTAATGAGCTATTGCTCTGGATTTCTTTTCAGCTGGGATTTCACTTTGTGAGTTAATTTTTGTATTTGGTAAGGATGAAATAGTGCACACAAGTACCAAGTTGAGCTTGTTACAATCATATTTTGTTTTAACCAGGGATTGTTTCAATGCTTGGATAACTCCGCTTGCCAGACCTATTTAGTCCTTCCCCAAAGTGGATCATGAGACTATGTTTATGAATTACTGAAGTGGAACTACTGCAAAATAGTATAGCAGGTGATTCTCCTGATTTTTCCCAACATACTTTCTCTGTCTCTGTGCTATAATGTCGACTGCAAAAGTGATATGAATTTGTTTTCTCTCTGTATCACCTGGAACTGCAAAGTAGAGCTTATGTAACAGAGGCAGAATAATTGAACGAGCAGTACAACCACTGAGATACACAGTGCTTGATGTCACTTGTGATAAATGTAGCTAATTATTTTGCTTTTAGTGGTGAAATTAATATAATCTGTCTGCAGTGTTGATCTGGACAAATGCAGTTGTAGAACTAATGTTTTGTTCAACTCAAACTTTACCATTAGCAGCCTTCTTTTGCATATTGTTGAGAGGAAAACAAGATTCCCTGGTCTAAGATTTAATGGACTCATACTGCAATTTTGAGTTGGTCACTGATTCTGCTGAAGCAGGAGATAGACATTTGGGTAACTGAATAGCCTCTTGTACACACAAATAATATATTAGATTGCAGAAAAGGTATCGTCACTGTTGAACTTCTAACGTTAGCTGACTGTTAAGGTTGTTGGCATGCACATTTTTTTCATTTTCTAACCCAGAGCAACACACACATGTCCAGACCCCAGAGCAGGGGGACAAACCTGCTCTTGTGTGTTGGCGCATTCCCATTTTGGAGGAGGGCTCCAGCAGTGCTGGCAGTAGGTTGAGTGTTGTGCTCTCCTCCTCAGCTCCTGGGTTGTCATGGGGATATGTTTTCAGCTGGTGAGTTGAAGCAGAAGGGATCCATGAATCAGATCTTACAAATACTGCAATAATATTGCATAAAGGTTTGGAGGCTTCGTAATTTTAGGCAGCTCTTAAGCATAGTTTTTTTTTATCAGGCTCTTTGTCTAATATGAGACCTCAGGATGGCATTTCCCTCCTGGAGGTTGGTTACTTATAAAAATATTGCCTCCTCTAGCTCACATTTTTCCATTTTTATAGTACTAATCCTATCTTACTTAAACATACTTTTGTTTGCATGATCCAGATAGTCTTCTGCCTTTCCCTGCTACTCACTCCAGCTCAGAACCTGATAGCTACTATAACTGAAGTCACTTGGCTGTGTAGGGACAAAAGAAGGCTAAATTCTAAATGGATTCAAAGTGTATCAGCATCAATCCATCAGAAAGGAAAGGAAATCTTGAGCCGTTGCAGAAGGTGGCCCCCAGTTCTTGGCTAATTTCCTTTCTTCGGTCGCACTGAAATAATTTTTTTGGTGTTACCTGAATATTCAGTCAAACCGAAGATAAATCTCAGAACTGTTTTATTGGAAAGAGGAACAGGTTTGAAATTTTCAAAATATAAGTCCAGAAGATATCTTCTTGTATGTTACATGTATCTCCTAATATCCACTTTAATTGCCAAATAAGTTGAGAAGAAAAGTACTTATAAATGAAGCAGTACAAGTTTTATTTAAAATAACTTAAACCTTTTTGATGCTTTTGGAAGCATCAATGAATCTATTTAGAAAATAACTCTCGATTACTGTCCCTGTCAAGTCATCTTTTCCTTTTAGAGAAAGAATCTTAACTTGATTTCACTTCTGCTCGTGACCACTAAGCTGTTTTCATCTCGCTTACAATATGCCATGTTATTACTGTACCATAAAACAAATTCCTTAAGTCTTGATATAATAATGACACTCAGCTTTCCAGAATTACCAGAATTTATTTTTTTTTTTATTTTGTAGCTAGATATTTGGTAATACAGCAAAGTTGTTGCTGGTGCCATCTAAGAGCTATTCCTGAAAAATGCAGATAGTTAATTTGGCCGTCCATGCCAGTGAAGTGTTAGAACAACACCACGCATAAATAATTGGTATACCCAAATATCTTCTGGCGTTTAAGGCAGAAAAAATACTTCTTACTAATCTCTGGACCAATCCCTTGAATATGGTATGAAGAATCTTAATAAAATAATAAAATCTTAAACTCAGCCTTGACTAAAGCAGCATGGTACTAAAAATGCTGCCTATTATATCTTAGCTTTGTAGCTGCATTTGAAGTCCCCATAGGCAGATAAAAAGTGGGGGGTGTTGTTTGTGGTGCAGAGTTAAACAGTTTGCCCCAAACTACCTGAGAGGTGAGGAGCAGAACCCTGGAGTCACCTGTGCTAGACCTTTTCCAGTCTTTCTGGTTCTGAGTGCATGGTTAAGTTTTAGTTTAAAACAAGCTTCTTTTCCAAACAAACACAACCGGAGTGGTTCTTTATGACCCTTTACTGTGTTTGTAGAATTTGTATTTCTGGCTGTTCAAATGTTACAGGAAAATGGCCAAAATTCCTTTACTTGTTTTCTGGCAGTATCTTTATACAACTTAGAAACTCTTGTGTTTTCCTGTCAGTGCAGAAACCATTAAATTCTGGATTTGGAATAATTCAATTTACCTTCCTTCTGAAGTAGATACAGATTTCATAGAGTAGGATTAGGAATCTGGAGAGTACATATAATAACTGAAAGTCGTGTTGGATCCATCACTCTTTGCTGGAAACTGATCTTTTCTGGCCCAAACCGTCTGATTGCATGGATGCATTGGTTGCTCTTGGTGCTTTCTTGGCAGAGGTTCTCATTTCCTTGACAAAGTCAATTCTGTTTGTGTGATACATGTAGATGGCTCTGGGACACTTGAGATGAACAGATTAAAAATACATGTTGAAATACAGTAATTTAGATGTATTATGAAAAAAGATGAAGTCAGTACTGTATCAAATAGAAGGCCAGAATGCAGCAATTACTTTAGAATGTGCATGACTGTGGAGTGCGGGCACCGTCGTTAAATTACAAATTTGCTGGACTGTTTGCCACAGTTTTGCATACCAGTGACAGTATCTTTTTCTGAGACTGAGCACAGAATGTAAGTAGCTTGGAGATATGCATCATGTGCTTTTTCTTTTCTCATTCCAAAACAATAGTAATTTCATTGATTTCAGTAAGTATAACTTTGCATAAGGCTGTTACAAAATCATGATTTTCTTTTTTGCTGTGCTTCCTCTAATTGCTCATGTTTAACCAAAAGCTGGATATTTGCAAAATGGTGATTCAGTGCAGGGAGGAAGTGCAGTAGAGATAGTGCTGAGATTTGTAGAAAACTGCATTGAAATCTGCTTTTTCTGTGTTGATGGGAAGAGACTTTTTCACCCTTTTCTCAGCGAACAAAGCAGCGATGGAAAGTAAGTGAGAAAACTATTTTTTACTACACAATTTCCCCTTTTTCTCTCTTGTCTTGTTTTCTGGCCAATTGAAACAAGGTTTTATCAGTTCATAGTACCAATTGGAAACTTCAGAAGCTTTTTATGTCTTGCAAATGTCCTCCCACATCTCTTTCTTCCCCCGCAAGCATCCAGGAGAAAAAGAAAGAAGTGAGCAACACATTTAGGTAGAGGATGATCAAACTGTGTTAGTGAAAAAAAGCAACACTTCTTTCACAGCAAATGAATTCTGTATCATTTTCCGTAATATTGTTAAAACTTTAAAATAATGTGCTCCTCATTTCTGCTAGGAGAACCTCACCACCAGACTGGTTAACAGATCAAGGCAGTCAGCTGATGAGCCACATATGGCAGAAACTGCTGCATATGAGTTGTTAATGATCTTCACTGAGGAAAATAACCTTCTTCCTGTTGGTATGGAGCCCAACTGGAGGGTGGAAAAATCCATTAAATGTATGAAGATTACAGTGAGTCAGACATCCTATCCTCTCTCAATAGGCTGTTGTGTGAAATGGTGATTTTGAAGTACTTTCCGGTTTTTATTATATTTCCTTGGTATCTTCTAACCCTGATACACCACTAGTTGAAACACGATGCTGAAGGGTAGATGTTTGTCTGTTTGAAGGAAACCCCAAAGTCTGGGTTGTCTCAAGCATGGCCTTTGCATGGCATCATTTCACTTACTGTTGCCAGTGCTGAGCGAAGTGTGGGTGTTCGATCCCTCTCCAATGCTGTTCCAGCTGAAGGCATGAACCAGAGGGTTTTGGGCATCCACGTCCCCATTAGGGGAGGTCACGGAGAGCAGCCTGCAAAGTTTGTCTTGTAAGCAAGAAAATCATGGTGGTTTAACAACACTGTTGAGGATTAAATGAGATTCTTTGGGGAGTGAATTAGATTACTTTAGCATCCTCCTGCTCTGTTGGTTACATTCTGTGGCTTTGCAGGGGAAGGTGAGTGTGGCCAGCAAACAGTGTGGGTCCCTACGGAGCTCACAGGAACAGGATCTTGGATCCCGTTGTGAGTTCTTGCCTGGCTGCTTGCCCTGGTCCCTTACTGTATGGAGGTAGAAAAGTAAAGGGAAAAGCTAATGGTGAGAGGTCTTGCTTCTGTCTTCCTGTGGCTCTGGAGACTGCTTCCACATGTGCCAATGAACACGTCTTTTGGACTGGTGGGAAACTGGGCGACAAAAACTTCCCCGTCCTCTGAGAAAAAATAGTTGTGCCATGGAGTTACTATTGCTAACTTGCTTTCTACTGCCTTTAGAGATAGTCTGCTATTACTGTTGTTATTATAGTAGGAAAAAAAAAAGCACTATAGTTGGTTGTCAGCCTGTGCTGACTTTACTGTGCCTGAATTTGCAGGATAAATTCAAGAGTTCCTTTTAGCAGCCTGGGAAGATGGGTGTGTGGGACCCTGGACAGGCAGGAACAAAGGCAGCTGGCAGAAATACCTGACCCAAATCATCTCTGTCTCGTGTCATCAGTTCACTAATCCATTATACTTGCCAAAGTATTTCAAGTACTGTAAATCTTTTCAGTGAAATTAAATGACAATGATATAAGTTTTTTAAGAGAGATTTTTAATTCATCATCTCTGAAGAATTATTTCAGTTAAACCTGCACCTCTGTAATTTTTGGTTGCATTTATAACAGAACGTTTTTTGGATGAGGGAGGGAAGACTGGCGTAAATGGGCCACAAGTGCCAGTTTTCCTTCCAAGTCATCATCATCAGATACTAGAGATTGTGGACAGCATTTGAAAAGAAAAACATCACTGCACATTTATCAGTTTCTTAAAGTGAGAAAAAAAGGTAGAATGCATGAAAATGGAATAAATTTTTTCTAGAGCTGTAATATCAGCCCCATTTAGTGCATTTCTGCAGCCCTTTCTTACATAATGCCACTGGGTAAATTCAACTCTGCCGAATTTGGCCTTCAGTAAATATTTTTAAACCTATTTATAGTCTGTTAAATTGACAGTGTAAAATTGTTACAACAGAAATGCTTTCTCTCTGCAGCTTCAAGTATTGTCTACTTATTTTGGGCACCCGAACAATTTTTAGCATGACCTTAACTTCTCTTAGGATGGCAGTGCTAATGTGGCTTTAGCAGTGGGGTTGATGGTGCTGTGTAAACCAGGGAGATTGCAGCTTTGGCGGAGGTTTCAGCCCTGGCAGTCAGGCTAAATGATTGTTTTATTTTTATCACTGAGGAGCAATAAATATATCCTTACAATATCATTGTGAAGTTAATTTTCAGAGGAGATCTGCACTCCCATTAAGACATATGGTTATCTGGCAGTGACTGTTTTTCCTGCATAGTTTCTTTTTAGAAGGCCTAAGGGCTATTTATGATAAAACTGTCAAATTTTGTAGCCTCCTGTTTTACAGATTGCTCTTGGCCAGGATGTATTTTAAGTCCAGCCTGTGGGTGTTACATAGTTGTGCAGCCTCAGGTGAAAAGCTGGGGAGGAACCATGACTCAGAGGTGAAGAGTAGGATTCATCTACCTTCACTCAGATGTCCAACTTTGCGATGCCTCTGAACCAGTTGTTCTGGCTCTATTTATAGTCACTGGAGGGAACTAGGCACCTGCCAAAGGTGACTCACCTGCCTCCACAGGCACCTGGGGCAGCAGTGAAAATCTAACTTTTGAATGGTACTGCCTTCAGAAGGGGGACCATGTATTTAAATCCCTGATGCTTCCACATATTACAGAGTACGTAAGGTAGAAGTAGACAGTGAAAGCACCGGATGTTTGAAATGTTTATCTCTGGTTTTATTTTTTTATGTGGTAATACAGGTATGTGCAAATGATTTTCAAGTGTTTAATGTCCACAACAGATTGATTTGAGTGGTTCTGCCAAGCTGGAAGTTGTTTGCTGTTATCTCTGTATTCATCATCGAAACCTTAGTGACTCTCCATGATGCTTTAAATATTTTTGTTTCTAATTCTGTATCTGATATGACTGCAGTTTATCAGGCACCTTCATTGCTTACATAATGCTAAAATCGAGAGGGTTTTGGTGTCAGATGCAAATTTATGGCTAGTTCAGATAAAATCAAAATCTGTTGTTCACAACTAGTTTTTATTTATTTTTTTTTGGCCACAGTATTGAAGTTGATATATCAACATGTATTTTATGGAGCTTCTGTCTCTTAAGGCTTTAATAGAGAATCACAAATTGTAACACTAAATCCTTGACTCTGCAAAGAATGATTACTGCAGAGGAATTACTCCAATGGGACTGTGCAAGTGGTTTGCTTTGTTTCATTTTTTTTCTCTACCTGTGGATTAATCTTTGCAGTGTATTAGGAGTATCCCAAAGAAGTTGTTCATAATATTTATTATGTCATTTCTCCAAATTAGGATTTTTTTGTAATTATTGCTTGAACCATTACCACTAAGCTTGAGATGAGGGTCTGTGTAGGAGTGCTGTAACTGATAAAGCTGCACAATAACTTGCATATTAAATACTTTAGAAGTCTGAATATTGTTGGGCTTCACCTGTCCCTTTCAGGACTCTTCTGATGCCAATGTCACCCCAAGCATGCGCAGGCCTTCTGAAAACTCCAGCCCTGGAATGCAGAGATCTCCAGCAGCTGGAAATTCTGCCTTGCCCTGTGGCAGGCCTGTTAGCTTAAGGCCGGTTGTAGGAAGCTGCCTTGCTACCCAAAATCACATTTTATGTAAATAATGCTAATTAACAAAGATGTGTGGTTCTTTCTTGGGTATAGTGGTGTGAATGCAATTTTCTACATCTACATGTGAGCATATCTGCTTGTTACTCTGAGGAAAGCTGTTTCACTGGGGCATTCTGGTGTGGAGAGGAGGGAGAAAAATCCTGCCCTGTGATCTGAATAAAACTCAGAGCAGCTCTGACACTGAGGCTTGGAGCAGTGCAATAAAAGTTTTAGGGCAATATTTTTCACTAGGCACATTTCTGTGCACAGGGAGATGCTGTGATGTGCCCTGGCACGGATCCCTGATGATGTGTGTCTGGGGATGAAAAGCAGAGGGGATTTTGATTTGGACTTTGCTCTTGAGGATAATTATTTGCCTCCTTCTGGGTGTTTGTGCTTCTATATTCCACCATTTCCCTCCAGGCTCTTCACTCTCGCCTGGTCGTGGGATGCTGACTCTGTGCCAGGGTGCTTTCAGATTAAAGACATCCCATTTCTGCTGGGCTGTGTTGCATACATATGGCTTTGGAGGCTCCTGCTGGCCAAAGGCCACTGAAATCTCGCCAGTCCCACTGGGGCTGGTGTGGGATTGGCCCCCAGGCTTTTGGTCTCAGTGAGTCCTGGCTGCTGGAAGTCAGGGTTGCCCTCCATGCACTGTGCCATTGGTGGTACATTGCATGTGTTCAATTAACAGCTGTTCTTCATTATAAAGTTGACTGCTTCCTTAACTCACTAAGGGACATATGAGGTACCATACTGGTAATTGTTATACCGACAACTTAAAATGCAGGAAACACATGAGTTTCTATAGTACTGCTCATGCATGTTCTTTGCATACTATTTTAATAGTTATGTCTGTTGGAAGTAGACATCTATTTGAATGATTCATTTTCTTCAGGCTACATAAAGTGATGTACTGAATGGCTTTTTGTTAAAATGTAATTACTGGTGTTTGAGGAGAAGCTGGAAGAGAGTCAGCCATGTTGGAGCCATGGCTAATTATTACCTCAAAATATACTTTACATGTGTAATCTCCTGGTGCTAGCAGTGTCATCTCAAATCAAACCTGTGCTAATTAACCATTGCATTATCTTAGTGACTTAAGTTTGTACTTAACATCTCTCTGTAAAACTGTTCTAGTTCCAGGCTTTGTCTGGGATCATTAAATGGGAGCTATGGGTGAACTTTGGTGAAGTCCATGGAGTGACTGTGGGGTGTTTTTTGGGTTTGTGTGGGCTTCTTTTGCTCTCTAATTATTATTCTTTGCAAGTGAAATTAAGAGATCTGTAATTAAAATGTTCTGGTTTTGAGTTTTGTCATCTTGAGTTGGTGGGCAGTACTGTTGTCTCTCCTTTGGTGACAGAAGTATGGTATGCAAAACCAGGGTAACTAAGGGGGCTGTCAGGGAAAGGGCTGGGAGAAGTCATTTGCTGCCGTAGAAAATGAGAGTTATTTCTATATTCTGTGCAGAAACAGCATAATGGATCTAAGCTGGTGTTTGGGTTCTGTTTTTCTAATTTTGGGGACTAAAACCCTTTCTCCTCCAGCCCTGCTGCTCATCTGCACTTTGAGGGCAGATTCTACAACGGAGCGTGCTGACTGTCTCATTTCTTTATTTATTCAGTGTAGAAATTAAGTGGAGCGAGTGAGTGCTCGTTGTTTTCCTCCGTGCCAATTCATCGTGGCGAGATTAAGCGGGGGAGGATCGGCTGGGCAGAGATTTCTGTCGTGGGGCCCCGGATTGCTGGTTTTTAGATGACCCACATACGTCGGGCCCTTGTTGTGACATGTGATTTTTCAGCTCTTCGGTGGAAACTGATGGTGCACAAAGCCCCCTTTGAGATGTGGATAGATGAAAGGAGATGAAACAGCTGGTTTGGTTTTATCCCATTCAGGTCGGATTTTTTGTAGTCAATGTGCAGCATTAATAGTAATAAAACCAGCTGTTGTATACCAGAAAACTTGCCATAAAAGGGACGTAATTACAGAGGGGGCCGGTACTGTCATTTAACCTGTCCTCACTTCAAAGCAGATATCTTAAGTTTTAAAATCAGGAATGATGAATGGCTATGACATTACTATTAAAGTATTTGCATTGATTACTTTTGTGCTTGGAAGGGGGAGGCAGCGATCATCCTTGATCCTGCAGTGTCATACAGACATGCTTGAATGCATACATAAAAATACCTCACGTCACAGTGACAAAGGGTTGATAATTAACCTCTAGCTCTTGAGGTTTTAATAGAAAAAGGAGAAGCCTTGAGCAATCAAGAATCTGCAAAACCAGGAAGGTGTGAAGTCGTAGTGGAGAGAGAGGATGAGACCTGGTGGGTAGGAGGGTGTATAGGCTGTGGAATAAAATTAAAACCCCAGGCCAGTGCAGTGGCCAGACCCTGCTTTTCTTGCAGCTCTCCAGCTCATGCCCTTCTGCAACTAGTAACAAAGCCATGGAGGGTCTCTGCTTCCACTTGTGCCAGGGGTCATTTTTTTAATGGAAAGCATAACTTTTTGGTAGTTAAGGACAGTTACTTATACTGCACAGAGGAATCTGGATTCACATGAGCCAATTAGTGAAGACTGATGCAAATCAAGATTTGATTCTGGATGTTTCTTAAAGCAATATTAGATATATTTAGCCTACTCCTGTCCTGAGTTATGTTTGTCCAAGCTTACCCAACTTACTCTTTTCTTCCAAGATATGAATCGATGTCCTTCTGCAGCAGCGTATTTAGGATAAGGCCTTCAAGTGAAGCCTAGGAATTTTATGTTAAGAGTCACAAAAATAACTGTATCACTGACTTTGTTTATAAACTTCATAACCATTTGATTCCTTCAAATATGCTCTTTGACTTCCATAAATTTCTGTTATAACCTGTACATTCTTATTTGGAAATTCCTTAAGTAACTAAGAGTTCAGGAAGAGATGAGTGGTATCTGACCTTGCTCACAAATGCATTTGGGATCACCTATAAAGTTTCGAAGCTAGTTGCCTACATATATACATCTCACAGATAAACTCCTGGTTAAGGAATTAACTT
Source organism: Grallaria varia (assembly GCA_013396735.1). Lineage (NCBI taxonomy): Eukaryota > Metazoa > Chordata > Aves > Passeriformes > Formicariidae > Grallaria > Grallaria varia. Next base: position 116,594 of record VWZG01004764.1, read on the forward strand.
CATTGGATTTTGACTCTCTTACTCACTCTCCTCACCTCTTTTTTTTTTTTTTNAGGAACTGACTGTGAGCTGTAGTATAAGATATTATTATTTTCTAGCTCCTAAACTTCTGGAGTAATTTAATTTTGTGTAGCCAAGCATGAAGACAAAGTTCTACATTTACGTCAGGTAGCAAATCATAAGGGCAGCCGGAAATCTGAAGTGATTTTGAGATCCAGCTCTGCTTTAATGTTATTTTAGGGGCATCTTGAACTCTGATTTGTCTGTAATCCCCACCTGCCTTGTGCCAGGTGGTGGCAGAGCTCCTCTAAGAAAGGAGTTGAGCTGCTTTTGCTGTCCTGATGTTAGTCAAGGGGAATTGAAAACAAATATGTTGATTAAAAAAATATTATAGTATGTTATCACCTAAACAACTCCAGAGAGGTATTTGATGTAGACTTAAAACTTAATTTAAAATGTGCTTGGCCTTGCCTGAGTTTGGTTTGTATTTCAGATCACAGGGCAGAGCAGTAATTGCAAGAGATTTTAAAAGCTTTTTAATAAGAAACACACAGAAAGATATATTAAAACTGTTTCTCCTATTACTTGTCTTTAATGCCTGTGATTATTGCTATCACGCACAAAGTGCATGTTATTATTTGTAACTTCCATTTGTTACCTGGCTCGTGTGTTAACTCAGTTGCTGTTTAGTGGCTTTCTGGAGCTTTCTGTGTTTAATCCTGCGGCAGCACTAATGAAACCCCCGGGATTCCTTCCCCGGCAGCTCCGGGGTGTGTGGCTCAGAGAGGGGCACTTGCTGAGCTGGGTGGGGAAGGGATGTGCACAGCACCTGGAGAGCCAGGGATGTTGTCTGCCTAAATGTGAAAAGTGCTGTTCCCATATTGATGAAGCAACCTCAAGATTGTTAATCATCTGTAAATTATGCAAAGCAAGACATTAACTGAGGTTATGACTGTTTTCTAGGTAGCTTCAGTGCCAGCTGGTGTTTCAGGTCATTGGTTTCCTACATCTGTTAATAGACATTTGATGTTATAACTTGAAAATTTTTTTTATTTGTATATGGGTAATATGAGCTATGTAGCTACATAATGGTCACAAGGGTGTGTGTGGGAAGGTGTACGTGTGTTTATGGATATAAAGTAAATATTTATGCTAGCAACACCAACTCAGTTTCAAGTGGAAGAAAGAAAGCTCACTGGCGTCTTGTATTGACTGTGAAACTGCTGTGGAAAGACTTTCATTTGTTGCATATGACCTATTAGTCCTAAATGCAAAGCAGCCAGCTTGTGAAGTAGCCAGGAGGAAAGAGGGAAGGGCAGCACAGTTAAGTTTCTTGGGCTTCAGGAATGAAGAAACAGGATCTTGCACCAGCTGGGGAATGGCTCTGTTGCAAAATTGGCTGCAAAGAGGTCCCAACCATGGCTGGGAGTAAAAGAATGCTCATTAACCTACACTGGTTTTACATTTTGCTACTCTGAAAATATGAGTGATGTTTTTCAGCCTTGTTCCTGAGGCATTCCTCCATTTACTTGTTTAAAATCTCCCTCTTCCGTTAATCCTTACTGAGTATAGATTGTCTTTTTTATCGGAACAATGAAAAAGTAAACTTAGCTTTATGTGAATGTTTTTTTAGATCGTATTATTTCGTTCACTTGCACAACCACTGATATGTATCCCATTTGGTGACTGAATGTTTTTATTCACTCCATAGTGCTAAAGAGTTGGTCTCACCTCTAGAGGGATTTAAACAAAGTGGTTTAAACACTTTTTTTAAAGGAAGGTAGTCTTCAAAGAAGTGGTGACATAGAGTAAGATTAAAAATCTACAAGGCTGTTCTTGTCAACTTTAATATTCCAAATTTAGAGTATTAAATGTTTTCTACTCCATGGGAATTCTTTTTAGCTAGCTAGCTTTTTGAAAGTGTTTTCAGGGTGTCTTGGTTTCAGCTGGGATAGAGTTAATTTTCTTTCTAGTAGCTCATACAGTGCTGTCCTTGGGATTTAGGATGAAAATAAAGTTGATAACACACTGATGTTTTAGTTATTATTGAGCAGTGTTTACACAGCACCAAGGTCTTTTCTGCTTCTCATCCCACCCCACCAGTGAGGAGGCTGGGGTTGCACAAGAGACTGGGAGGGGACACAGCTGGGACAGCTGACCACAACTGACCAGAGGGGCATCACACCCCATTTGGAGTCGTGCTCAGTGTAAAAACTTGGGGAAGAACTGTCCAGGGAATGTGCTTAGGATCTGGCTGGGCATCAGTCAGCCATTGAATTGCGCATCACTTGTTTTGTATATTCTATTATTATTATTACTACTACTACTATTATTATTATTACTTCAATTCCTGCCCCTTTAAATTGTCTTTATCTCAACCCACAAATTTCACTATTTTTTTTCCAATTCTTTCCCCCATCCTGCTGGGAGGGGTAGTGAGTGAGAGTCTGAGTGGTCTTTAGCTACCTGCCAGTTTTAAACCACGACAGTCTATCCGGAACCCCAAATGTGTAGACTGCAATAGGAGAGTGATCTGTGAACACGTAGGCAATGGTCCTGTGGGCAACTCTTAGAAGATGTATCCACTTTCATTAGTAAAAATTCTTTAAAATTTGCACATTTTTGCTTTAGGCAGCCATATTACTTTATTTGCTTTATGGGATAACTAGCAGGGCCCACAAGCAAGACTTGGTTGTCTGGTCATTTATTCTATTGCGTATCTGAATCTTTGTATATTTGCAGCTGAGTGGTGACTTGTTGGTTTGATGGAGAAGCCAATGTAGTTTTCAAAAGGTCAAGCTGCAGACTGTGAACATCATGGAAACTTGGAAAACTGTTATTAACTTCTTAAAATATGTTCAGAACAGGCATCTGATCCACTGATAGCAAACCTGTTTGAGTGTCACCCTCAAGTAAATAATAGTAGTGTTTTGTGTATCATTGGATCTTACCATGTTTACTGGGTGCTGCTACATTAAAAGGATTGTCCCTTATACTTCACTTTGTTTTTCTTCTGTCTCTTGATTCTTTTTATTTATGTTGGAGGGTTGGATGGGTAACACCTGTACAGGTTGTATTCTAAGCATCAGCCAGATTCTTAGTTTTCTTGGACCCCTAACACAGAGTAAAAGACAGAGCCCCACCTTAGCAACAATTACCTATATCCCTTTGTGGCTTAATTACAAAAAGGAAGCAGGAAGACTCGTGTTCTTGGGTACCCAGTGTGTGCTGCAGATTCCTGCTGACGTCTGTGTTGTCTGGGGTGATCACGTTACCGTGACAACCAAGAACATCCCTGTTTTCAGGGCCGGCTCCTGAATCTCTTTGGATTTTTTGGACATCGCTATTTTTTGTTAAAAGTGCACCATTTTTAACTTGCGCACTCCTCAAGTTGGACATCTACAAACTGCCCCAGCAGAACAACAAAGAGATCCCCTTCTAGAAGATGGATGACAGACTGCCTCACCACATGTGCATCACATTTGCCTGCCAGATCCTGACCCCTTTGTACTTTCCTCTCAAGCAGTTTCTTATATTCTAGCCTTCCTTCAGTTCTGCAGAATGTAGTGATCCCAATTAAAGCCAGTTCCTGTGTTGTTTCTTGCCTGTTAAATCTATCATGTTGTGTTAATTTTGATCAGTCTGATGGTGTCACGTGGCTGAAGCAGTGAGCAAAGTCACCTGTTTATTCTCATGGAGCAGTCAGAAATAATGGAAACTAGAACCAGCAGGGGGAAAAAATTTAACATTTCAAATCCTTAAGGAAATCACAAGCCTTTGTAAGTGTAGTAAGTACATACATTTTCTACAGAAACTATGCATTTGAAAACATCCCTGCAGACACCAGTCCGGATTTGATTTCTTCCCAAGTTCCTTTTTCCTAGTGCAGAGTAAGAAGTTTAATTACCTGGTAAAGCATTTCTTTTATGTAACAGATTAGTTTCACAGAACTGTATACTGCAGGCCAGTGTCTAGAGTGCAGTGCATGCTGTTTCTTATTTTAACAGTTATTGGTTTATTGTCAAAACAAACCATTTTGGCCAAGGTGCTTTCTTGGTTGCTTGTTTCTCTAAACTGAGCATAAGATTGTGAAAATGTGTAGATTAAAGAAATGCCTAATATGTGACAAAAATCTGAATACTGGTTCTTTGAGAATTGCATTCATTATTCAAGGCCTTTTAAAGACTTCTGGGTGAAATAATGCATCATCTATGAAAAATTTGCCCTGTTGCCAGATGCCAAAGTGCCAACCCTATAAATTGAATGTCAGGCCATGTTTTTTGTGGCTCACACATTCCAGCCAGGAATAGCAGCTCTGCAACTGAAGTTTAGCTAACAAGTCTAATGGTGTATGACCCAGAAACAGTCTAGTTCCTCCTTCCAGTTTGTGTTGGATTTTGCATTGCAAAGAGCCGCAAATGAGGAGAAAAGCAATTTTAATCCCTAAAGCAACCTGAGGTAATCTGGATGCCACGTGCATAGCATGTCTATTAAGAAAAGGTGTTTTCTCATATTTGCTTTTCAGGACATCAGCACACTGTTAAGACCATGAGACTAGTTTTCGTATGGCTAACCTTCATGAATAAAGTGGGAATTTGCTAACTGTGAATGTTAAAACAGTTTTTGTGGTTCCCCCCCTCCCGAATATATTAAAATAATTCCTTTTGTTTTCTTAGATGGAACTGCTTGTCAAAAGAGGTTCAGATGTCGGCAATCATCTCACTTCTTACATGGATCTAAAATGTTACCGGAGCTGTCACCATTTGTCTTTGCAGTTCTGTATTTTATCTCAAGCACAATATGGTAACTCCTCATTCTGAGAAGTTGGGCTTTGGCAACTGCTTGCTGTACAACTGTATTGCTGAGATCCTTGGGCTGGTGGAGCGTGATGGACGTGGAATTTACAGTATTAACAGAAAGTGGGGCTTCTTGAAATTTATAGTCCTCAGGTCAAAAGCATTTCTCTTTGGATTGCAGAATGGAACTTTACTGAGATTGCCCAGTCTGTTCCGTGCTCTTGTCTGGAATCAGCTGCCAGTATCTTGTCTGGTCATTAATAAAGACTTTACCTGGACACTAAACAGGGCACAAATGAAACTTTCTAGACCTCTGCCATTCCTTGTTGAGTAACTCCAGACTGTCTTAGAAGGTGCTGAGGTAGTGTATGGTGCCCAGAGCTGATCACCAGGTTTCATGTGAGGTCTAGCAAAGCTGAACAATGTAGAAAGAATATTCAAGTACTTTGTAGGCTAATCTACTTGTATTTCCAAGATGTGATGATTAACTGTTACGCAATTGCGTGGAATTAGTAACGTGTCCTTCAAGAAAACCCCAGTTGTTGCCCATTCTGTAGTTTTGCAAGTGTGTGTTTATTTTCACACTGAACCATTAAGGAAACAAATAGCAGGCTAAGATTGGATAAAATATCACAAAACTTAGGATGCAAGCAACTCCTTAAGTCCATTGAGTTTCCTGTTGGCAGAAAGCAGATTAATAGAGGTCTATTTCAGAATATTTTTTTTTCCAGCAGAAACACCCTGCTTTAAGTAGTTTTCTTGTGGGGTTGAGGAATATTGATTTTTTTCATTGATCATGAAAACATAAAAATGGGTATATGATTCTGAATTTGAATTTAATGAATATTTCCTATGTTTTCTGCTATTACTCATTTGTCTTCCCCTTTCCTCTCCTTCATTTTGGTTGTGAAATGTCTAATCATAAGTAATTTTTTTCTTATATGACAGAGGCACTTAAGCCCCAGTAAATTCACTGGGCTTTGAACATGGTTGTTTATTCTTACTGACATGAACAGGAAATGCACTGCTGTGTCTTAGGAGATTAGATCTCTGTCTTTTTTTATGACAGCTCTCCATCATGTTTTATTAATCATAAATAAATGAGACTACTGCTGTTAGTTATAATTATTTTACTGTTTACTTGTGTGTTTCCATAGATGGGGTACTTAAGAACATGGAAAAGATTTTTTCCTGTTCAACAGAAAGAAAGTATAAATCTGCTACTTTTTTTTTTTTTTTAAATTTCATATGACATATCACACCAGAGCTAGTGACAGGTGGGCAGAAATTAAACACAGTTTAGCCTCAGAACCCCATGTACTTTCTTGAATTTGCAAGTCTATAATAATGCTAGTATCCCAGCTCGACAGGTTTTATGGCTCAATGATTTTAAAACTAGGACCAAAGGGGAAAAACCCCTTTATATTCTCATTTTATTTCAGAGTTCTCTGAAACCTGATGTGATCTGGGTCTTACTGTGGCTATTAGAGACTCACTGTAGTATACCAGGCCTTGGGGTTTCGTCCACATGTAAAACTGAAGTTATGGTTGTGTATCTTTGTTCCACCCACTGAAGTATTCAAATAAATAACCTGAATGCAAGACGGCTTATGAGTTCTGTGAGTGCTGGAGTTAGTAGGGGAATGGAGACCAAGATATAAGACCGGTTGTCTGTGAATGACACTTTGATTTCAATACAGACATTGGAGAGTCAGGGCTTCTTTCTTAACTTCACTTGACCCCCTCTTACTGTATGAAAATTTATGTCAGCAATCAGAAATTACTGCTTTCTTCCCTTGGGAGCTGGTGTGCTGTGGTGATGGTGCGTGATCTGGGAAGGAATAAAAAGGAGAGTGATAGCTTCAAAATCTCCAGTGACACCAAACGTTAAATGCGAGATCTCAGATTTCTAAGTGCAGTCCTTGTGCTAAAGGCTAGGAAATACAGGAACATGGTTTTGGTTTTCCACCCCAGCCTTAAAAGCATCAAGTTTTACTTCGATAATTAACTCTCCCTGCAGTTCACTATAAGGAAACAATTGAGCTATTATTGGCAAGATTGGCTGAAAAAGGCAAATATGTGGGTGTTTGGTTCCTGGTTCTGTTTCGCTTCCTTTTTTCCTCCTGACTGTACCTTCATGAGTTGCAGGCTTTTGCATATATTCATCTGTGTAGGCACGGCATAGGCAGTGGCTTCTGTGGGACTTGTTTTTAAACGTTCTACAGTGCATAAAAGCTCTTCAGCACAGTAAGAATCTTAAAGCTTTGATTTAATAAAGTGCTGTGGTTATTTTATTGTGTATTTGGGGCAATTTCTGAAGTTATTGCATTTGCTTCTTGTTTAGGACAGGCTGTGGCAAACCTTGCACCCAGAGACTTGTACTTGGTAGTTGGTGTAGGAAATCACAGGAGCCTCAGGGAGGAGGACTTGGCGCTAGAGATTCCTCAGGGAGGTGCGTTACTCAGTGGGAATCAGAGCTCTTTGGTGAAAGCATTTGGGTTTTCCTTCACTGTAGTTGTACTGTGGAAACTGATTTGGGCACAGCCCTTGGTGAGCAGTTCACCACGATGTAGGGTCTTCTTTGATTTCAGCCCTACTGGAGTAGCTCTTTGGGGGCTGGAGCACGCTCTCCAAAGAGCCTGATTCTTTGTGTGCGAATACGTCTGATGTGGTTGTCACTAAAGCCACAGCTTTGTAAGCATTGCTTTGCATGCAGTACTTCTTTCTAACTTCTGGGATGAATTTGCTCATAATGTGTGACAAAAATACCAAGGTGAAGGTATCCAGCAGTGACAGTTCTTACTCATGTAGCAGTTTTCATGTCCAGACTCTCCAGAGGAGTGTCCGGTGCTTCTTTCTGCTTCATGTAACACAACAAAGCTGCTGACCATGATTTTGCTACAAATCTTGATTTTTGTCTTGTCCTTTACATGTTTCTTTGTTTATTGAGAAAGGCTGGCTACTCAACCTGTGCTAGGTGTCCCTGAATCCCAAGGCAGTGTCCAGCAGCGGAGAGTAGCTGGAACAACTTGGTCTTGGGCCAGCCCTTTCCATGGAGGTGCCTGGCTCTTGCACACTGCTGTGCATGGTGGAGCAGGGCTGAGGCTGCTGAGGCAGACACCTCCCGAAGTCCAAGGAACTGGTGGGCTGTGCCCTTGCCATTTGCTCTCTGGACAGGGCTGAAGACCCATCATGGCTGAAGGTTTTCGTTTCTTGTGTAAGCTTGTGGGCACCTGTGAAATCATTCCCTTGGAACCCAGTGTATCCTTTTGTGTTGTCTTTTTTTCCTGGCAAAGTGTACATTAAATACGTAAGTACTGATGTGGGAAGTTGAGAACAGAGTATGTATATGCATGTCAGACATATTTTCTTACTATTTTCAGCAGTATATTTTCTCTGCCTGAAATAACTTTTGTATGGCCCTGTCTCCATTGCTGCCACTCAGGCAGCTTTCCTTTTCTGCTCATAGGTTCTTAGATTCTAAAGCTGGAAAGCAACCTTAGATCCTCTAGTCTGCTCTCTTGTATCACACACATCACAGAATTTCATCCAGTTATTTCTAATTTAATTAAAATGTAACTATTCAAAATGCTTCCGGTTCTGTTTAAGGAATTCTAGATGATCTTTCTGTTTCTCTTTTTCTTGCCTTTTCTTTCACATTCAGTAAGTTTGTGTTCTGGTTGAAATTTTTGCTTTTTTATGTCACATCTTTTTTGTCTCATTTAACATTAATGTCTCTCTGATTTTGTATACACCCTCCAGTGGGATTGTTTATGGATCAGGAGAAAGATTTTAGCCTTGTTCCCTAAAATAAACTCCCAGCTGCTAATGCTGCTGCTTCCAGTACTTAATGGCTGCTTGGCTAAAAAACATGACTATAGCTTTGCTTGATCACCTAGTAATTGTGCTAAAAGTATACTAAGGAATTGGTATTTAGGGCGTGTAAACATTACCTTGAAATCCCAGGTAAAAAAAAACTAAAATTGACCTAACTGGGCAGTTCATGCTTCCAAGCTCTGTTATAAGACTCTGCAAGCAGGGACTGCTGAGTTAGTCATTCTGCGCTCCCAGAAAAACAAACGAACAAGCAAACAAAAAACCAGCTGCCAAGTTGTGCTGGAGTTGTACATCTGAGTGCTGCCTCTGGTCATGTCCCCAAACATGGGGCATGGTGGTTCTGTGGGACACCAGTGCTCAAGCACAATTTTTGAAGCTGCTTGACTTGCGTATGCCATATAGTTATTGCAGTAATTCAATGGCAAGTGTCTGGTGTTTTCTGTTCGTGGTACCTCCATCTGCTCCTGAGGGTAACTGGAATCCTGCCCCAGAACAAGACTTCTCCTGCCTTTTCTTACAAACATAGCCCTGACAGAAATTTATGGGCAGTACTCCTGCTTCCCTGGGCGTGTTCAGGTGCTCTTCACCACTCTCAGCATTACCAGAGTGACTAAAGTATATTTCCCATTCCGTGATTTATGGAAGATGAGCCAGCACTTAGGAACGTTCATTCATGGTTGTGCTCTGGATGGAAGTGCTGGGAACCATTATCCCCCGGGACCATTATCAGCAGTGTACTGGTGAAGGCGGGCACAGGGCGGGGATCCAGGGACTGGGTCAGCCGGCAGCCAAGCGGAGCCCCCGGAGGGCCAGGTCAGTAACAGTCTGACGTTGGGTGTTCAGCTTTATGAGGACTTTCCACCAAACAGAGCTTGTAGGACTTGACGCGTGTCTGACTGGAGATGAATGCAGTCTGTTGTTGGCTGTGCACATTAGACCCTCATGATGTGTATCATATGAAAATATAGATTATAACTGATAGAAGGATGCAGCCCAGAGCCACAGTCTGGATGTTGCTGAAGTTGAGCAGTATCTGGTATAAAATTGTGGCTGTTTGGGAAGAAACACGTCTTGGTCTTTGTTCTCCAAGACAGGAGACTTGTGAATAATCCTGTCTGGACTGGTGTGTCAGTAATTTTGGCTGAGGTTTTATCTTAATGCCGCATTTTATACAGGGAGATTGTACAAATAATTCATTGTTACCAGAGAGTATAATTACTACTGAACAGCTGCTGGAAACTTTGGGTTGTTTTAGTTTTTTTGTTGGTTTAGTTTTGGTTGGTTGTTTTTTTGGTTTTTTTTTTTCATTAAACACACACTAGCAGTTTGGGTCTGGACTGGAACCATTGTCCAAGTGGTGGAATGCTCTGTATCTGATTAACTGCTCCCCTGTCTCATTCGATCACCTGTGAAAATGTCTTTCAGTGTGACAGATGTTTACAGGCTGGAAAATAAAAAAAAAATTGACTTCAGTTATTTTCATAGTTGCTGAATTCTGCTAGGAATGGGAGTGGAAAGGATACCCATGAAATGAAGCGAAATGGATATTAGGGGCACTGAGTTTTTATTCTAATATTATGCAAGTGGGAACAAAAAAACTTTGTTATTATTTGTACCCTGCATGTAATGATTCAATGCTCTGTTCAGCTGATGTGAGGTTTTTTGAAAAGTAATTTTTTTTGACAATTGTTTGATTCTCCATTTGGAGCTCAATTTGTTTAGTGAGTACAGTAGTTAAGCTGAATTTTTGCCTCTTGTAAATTTATTGTGTAGGCTTAAAAATTGTTATAGATTAAGTTTTTTAAAAGTGCATTTTTCCAGTGTAATCAACCAGTGTTTATTGGGGTTTTTTTCACTTAGAGGGTCTTGTAGAGATTAACTCCCATATTGCTCTTTAGTTGTCGTTCTCAGCTTCAGACCTGGCAGTAAGCTCACAAATTTCCTCACACTGGATGCTGTCACCCTTTGGAATGACTGGCATCCACAGTGTGCAGCCAGGGCTTCACTCTCTAAGAAAATGTGAGACTCCAGATCCAGAACCAGTTTAGTCAGAGTGACCATAATGCAGCTCAGAGCACATGCAGGTCAGGCTCTTTTCACAGGAACTTGAGAGATGTAAATAGTGCCATCTCACTCAGTAAGGTTGTCATGGGTCAATGCAGTTTTTGAATATGGATAAATTCCACTCTAATCTGTCAAGAAGAGTTAACTATGAAGTTCTGGAAAATTTTTCTCAACACCTAGCCAACCTGGTAAATTGTGAGATTGCACTGTTTCCATTGAAACAGGAGCAACATGATTTTTACATTAAAACTTCTGAAAGCATGGCTCACATGTATCACTAACAGTTTAAAACCACAACAGAAATATTACAATTTGATTTTTAAAAAAATCTTCATAATTTGGTGACCTAAACTTAAAATTTTGGAATTCAGCTTGCCATTTCTAGGTTCTAAATCAAACCCCACAGGCTGATAATTTTACTGTTACTCTTTCTATGTATACCTCAAGTGAGCTCATTCAAGAACAAACATGTTTCTAGAGTGCGCTGAAAGGTATTTGAACTCTTTCTGAATACAACTCAATATCCTTGAAATTCTTAGTATTTTCATAAGGTTATCATAGTTTAATTTATAGTGCATTCTCATAGAGAAGTTTATTGTGTGAAAGGCAGTAAGAGGATGTCTCTGATCCCTCACTTCTTTCATACCAAGGAGACATCTGGAAGTTTGCCTTAAATTAATTTAATCTCTGCGTATCAGTTATATCTGTTTCAAATACTCTGATATTTACGTCTCAGGGTTTTCAAATGTTGGACTTTTAAATCCAAACCTTGCCTCTTAAAGCCTGTTCTGCAAAGGCTTTAAGCCTAACAGAAAATTTCATTTTAGCTATCGTTTATCACTCCAAAGCCTTTGGGGAAAAATGTCACACCGCTTCCTTGCCAAGTACAGTAACTTCATTGAAGAGGAAAAACTCCTTTGGATAGTTATGAAGTATATTTATTACTCTGGCAAATGAACTTTTAAATATTTCAGAGAGCTGCTGACAGGAATAAGTGTGTTTCTTAGATACCTTGCCATCATCTGGAAAATACAACACCCTCTGAGACCTTCCCAACTTGCAGAGATCTGTAAGATCTTGTGAGATCCACTGCAGCAGAGGGCTGGATTTTTTTTGGATCCCCAGTTTTTGATCATACATGATAGAAGAGTTGGTGCCTGCATGGCTTCTTCTTAAGGGCTGTCTCCAGCCTTATGTAGTAATTATTGATGATCACTGAAATCTGTACTACCAGCTTTCCACTGGTCATTGATCCATCAGTGGCAGAGAGACTGGGAGAGTGTATCTTGCCACAAGTAGCTCGCACACATCTCAGTACTGGGGTTATAAATCAAAGGATAGGAATTGATATTTGGCAGCAGGCTTGTCTTTGCTCTAAGGTGTTCACCAACCCATTCGGCCTGGTCAGGTGGGCAGTGCTTGTCATGGCAGCGCTGCTGGGGTTGTTTTCATGATGGAGCATCTTTCAGTTCCCTGTTTTCAAGGTGGATTTAAATTAATTTTGCATGCCTGCAGATTCATAGTGTATCTGCTTCCTTGTACAGCTGAGCTCCAGCTTTAGTCTCAGGCAGGGAACTCTATTGCAATTGCCATTTCTTTTAACTAAGCCTCTCCTGGGGTGCAGCCCAAGCAAGGAGACCAAGCAGTTCCTGCTGTAACAGAAAAAATATCATAATTTCTTCTGGTCATGTGCTAAATGGTTTCTGTTCTGGCAACAGTTTGTGTCCCTGTGTTGGAGACATATCGTGCTCTCTGGTGGTCCTCTGTGGTCTGAGCCATATCTCAATGGAGGGCAAGGAAAACAAGGCTCAGACAGATGCATTTGTTTAACCCAAGTCATCACAAACTTACAGGACACACAGTCTTGATTTTATCTTTTTGCTGGGTTTTGTTTTCTGCTTCTGATTGACAAAGCATGCCGTGGCTGGAGACTTTCTCTGAGCCCTTTTGCAGCTGAGACTGTCTTCTGAGGATCTGCATGTCAGTAGTAGGTGAGAGTTTCGGGTCCCTCAGCCAGCATGTGCTGCTGCTCAGCTCCCCGTGCTGCATTTCATCCACCATCAAACTCGCATCTCCCCAAGTGCTGTGTCTGCTGAGAGGCACCACACAGTCATTTGCAGCTCCTTTTGTGCCTTTCCCTTGCTTGAAAGGGCTCTGTGAAACCGAGATGAAAAGCTGCTATCAGAGGAAATAAATACTTCTGACTTCTGAGCATATAATCAACCTATGTAATATTATGACTGTATTAATGATGCCTGTTTCAATTACTTGTGGTAATCATTAGTTTCTTTGAGATATATATATATTTTTTGTGTGTGTTTCCTAGAAAAACTCTCAACCTGATTGAGGTCTCTGATGGTTGTTGCATTGCAAATAATCTTAAAATACTGGGTAGGCCTGATCTGATAGAGGGCATTGGAGAATAGACCATGTCTCTGCTGTGGGAGGTTTCAAAGGATCTGTGGTTGCTCCAGACTTTTAAAGTGATTGTACTGTGCCACACTTATGAATGGGGTGCAAAGGCTTCTGGGGAGGGGAAGGGGTTTGCTTCCTTAATGAGTATGTTTTCAAAGAAAAATTACATTTCCTTGTCACATGAAAGAAAGTAATGTGTACACAAATGCTAGCCATTATTTGGAAAATGGCTCAAGCTCAAAAATTCTGGCTGGAAACCATTAGGAAGAAAAACGTTCTCCACCATCAATTAGTGCATTGTTTTTCTTTTCCTTTCATGTTGCTAAGCAGGCCAAGAGATAAGGGACCAGCTGTAATCCATCTTGTCAGATGAGTTAAGTCACTTCGAGTTATACCGGTCATCTGGAAGACGAAAACTCCATTTCACTCTGAGTTTGATTTTTAGATCATATTTTTCAAATTATTTTTGCTTTTACCTGGTGTTCCTGTATTCTGCTTGTATAGGTGGAGTATTCTGATCCAAAAATACGTAAGGTAGCCCTGCCTTTTACACTGTGTGATGTCGAAGAAAAGTTATTAATACATGTTTGATGTGATACTTAAAACCAGCAATATAGATTCTGTAATTAATTGATCTCTCTGTCTTGAGAGCTACATCTTCATCACTGACTCTAATTACAGAGGGTGGGTTTTGGTAGGAGCTCTCCTTGAAACTATCTAGATGAGGCACTGCCAGCACTGCAGCCCAGGAGGAGGGCACTGGTGACAGACGCCCTGTGGAGCTCCGAGGGGCTGCTGGCAGCTGAGCTCTGAGGAAATTCACAAGGACAGCTTGAGATGCTGGTGCCCTCAGCTGGGGCACACCACGTTGTCCAGCAGAAGGGCTGAACGAAGGCTTTGGGAAACAGTGGTGAGACTTGGCAGTATCACCTTCAAGTTCTGCATCTCGTCTGTCATAGCTCAGAACACCTCAGTGCCTGTCCTGTGGCCTGAGTCTGCACAGTCACACCACTGGCAATATTTGAGCAACCCAGCTGAAACACTGGTTGTTTCCTGACTACCTGTACTACCACTGGTGCTCAGGTCCAAAGGGAGGGCTGAACACTGACTATGCACCTTCCTCTGCTGTACCAGAGGTCTCTGTGTTTGTGGCTTCCTCCTCTGTTCTTCACTCCAGGTGCTAAGAACAGGATTGCAGAAGTTAGTGTTTAAACCAGTCTTACTAGAAGCTTCTCTGGTGTTGGCTTTTGCAGACACCTTTGACCACTGGAGCGACCTAGGAGTGATACAGGTCTGACCTGCAAGCTCCATGATGTGTAGTATTGGCTGGTGAGGACAATAATACCTTCAAATCACTTGTCTTGCTCTCCTAACATCTGCATTTTATTGAAACAATAGAATCAAATCCAGTAGCACCTGTCTGACCTCTCCTATGTATGGCCGAGTACCTTGGGGTGCAAGAAAGGAGCTTGATTTGTTGTCACAATGTAGGCATTTTTGAATGCCTCTGCTGAAATGCTGTCCCCCAGCTCAATGCAGCTGTAGAAGGCACATGTACTTAGAGCCTGTGTTCTGCATTCATAAAGTCCATTTTAAATAACGCCTTGCTTGTGTATTAGTCAGACTTGTATACTAACAAACAGAAATAGAGTTAACCCAGAGTTAAACTCATTGGGTTTTTTTACAAGTTGATGACAGGTATTCTCCCCTGGCCCACAAGAGATCTCTCACCAGTGTCAGAGTATATGGTCTCTACTGGAAATGCTGACAGTGATTTGTATCCGTAGTCAGATGAGGGGGACCACATACCATTGGTGTGATTCTGCTCCCCAATGGCTGTACATGAGACAGGTAAAGACAACTAAATGAAAAACAGCGGGAGCTCCGAGGCTGGCACACCCTGCATGGTGCTGGTGGTTTGCTGCTGGGGTTTATTGGTGCATGAAAATGCTGTGGCTGCCCTGGCAGTGGGGCCAGCTGGCACAGCAGAGCCCCAGCCAGCACCTCTGAGTGCAACACTCCAAAACAGGTTGGTCACATCCCAACTGATGGATGGGTAGAGCTCACTCCAGAGCTGGGCCAGAGATTGGCCTGGGAGAGCACTGCTTGGGTTGGGGCCAGGTGCTGCCAGGGACCACCTTCCACCATAAGAGTGCCAACCATCAGGTTCCTTCTCCTGGGAACATTCCCTGGCACTGCTTCATGTGCTGGGATAGATGGAGCCTGTGATCCTCAAAGAGTGATTTTATTAATATAAATCCTACGTAGGAGGACAGCTCTCATTTATGAAATAGGTTCAGTCTTGTGTGGGAAGCTGAGGAGAGGAGGAAGATGAGAAGAGGGATTTAACCCCTTGATTCTTGACAAGCTTCCTTGATTCAAGGAGAAGATTGCACAAGCTATTACCATGTAGCATCAGGGAAAAGTTTGTAGAGATCATTCAGCGGCTGGGACACATAGTTACTGTTCTGCTGCCTCTGAAGCAGATGTTCAGTAGTTTGTTTGGTTCTTTGTAGTCTGGGAAGAATTGCACTTTGTCCTTCTGTATTTTCTCAATTGAAATTTTAAATGTTAATTTGAAAATAATTCTTTCTTTTCTGTCAAAGTTGCTCCTATTTTTATTTTATTTGACTTTAATATCCCTCAGGCATGTAGGGTAGGTACAGGGCACAGCCAGTTCCAGTGTTTTTGTTTAGACAAAGGTACCTCCGTGTTTCTCCAACACTGAAGTTGTCACGTACAACTCTGAAAGTGGAAAAAATACTAAAGACTGTTCATGTGTTTCATAAGTAATTGAAAGAGAGAGAAACTCTACCCTGCCACTCTACCCAGCGACTTGGGAATATTCCATTTGCTTCATTTGGTCTTTATGGTATCAGTTTTTAAGAATAAGTTAAATAAAAACCCTGTTCTGTTTGCTTTCAGACATGTGGTCAGAGTGTCTAAGAGCAAACACAGAATCAAGAGCAGACTTAATAGTCTTTCACCCATCTGCAAAGTATTTTAGCTATTGCTTTGTTGCATTCCAGTCTAAAAAACTACATAATTTTATTAATATCACTGGACTTGCTTGACAGCCCTGGCACTATAATACAGTGGGAGTATATTGTTTATTATTGGGTCTTGAAGTGGTGAGCTTTTTCTCATATTTATTTGTGTGTGTGTATGTGTATATATATATATATATATGTCATTTGCAGAATGGTTTCATTCCTCTTTTTATCCTTTTTCACTGATTGTATAAATTATACCTGAGGTTGTATAATCCTTTTCTTGTGGTGAACCCATTTAACTACGTTGCACCTTTGTCTTCTGTCATCTTCAGCTGTCTGAAACAAGAGACCACAGCCAGGGTGTGTTTCTATCACACACACTCCATGGAGGAGATGTGGGCAGGGAGTCTTCCTTAGCAGAAACTCTGTATGGAAGTTGGATAACTTCTTAGCAGATGCAGTTAATGATGCTATTCATTTTAATTCTGTTTCAGAATAAATATAGTGTGGTTTAATTTGTGGCTGGCAGGTTTCTTCTTTTGTAAATCACATCTTCTGAGGCTATTTACATGAGATTTTCTTTTTTCTTTATTTTTTTTCCCCTCTCATCGCCTATTTTTGGAGAAAAAAAATCTCCATCATATGGATAATACCTCCCACACCAACTTCCAACGGCTAAATTGAAGAATAGAAAAATGGAAAGCTCTGCAGAGCTGGAAACCATCAGAACTAGACAGTCCTGGAAGTTCAGCTCCTGCGTTGGAGGAAATCTTTGCATCTTGCATTTGTGCATTTCTCATACCACTTCTTTGCAGTGTTTCCTAGAGTTTTTTTAATATATGACTATGGGTCTAGAAAGAGTACTTGGCAATACATCCAAACAAAAGCTGGCAATGTAAAATGGATTTATTGGTGTAGGTTTTTTGTTTGGGTTTTTTTGTTTTTTGTTTTTTTTTTTTTAAACTAGAAAAGGGAAAATATTTCAAGCACTTATGTTTAATTCAGAGAGCGTTATCTCTAGTAGAGACTGTAGTTGAATTACTTTTCCTATGGTGGAGAGAGGAGCGTGCCAGATTATTTTATGTTTCACAGAAAATGTCGTTACATCAATGTTACACATTTCATCTCAAATTTCTGCCAGAGAAGTGCCAAAATATTTTAGCAAGGCAAATTAATAAATATGCCCTTCCAATATTAAAAATCAAAATCACCTTTGATGCTCTTGTGTGAATGTACCAAAACATCGTATTTAGTGCTGTTAATCAATTTATGCTCAGAGAAAACTGCAGTCATTTTGTTCTGTCTGCAAGTGTGAAGGTTAACAATATTCCCTACCAGTTCCTGACACTGGCCATTCTGAGGGCAGGTTGCAGAACCTGAGCAATATGTGATGTAATCAGCGTAAAGAGAATTTCTATTCTTGTGCAATATGTATCAGTCAAAAGATTTCCAAATTTTGTAGACCCTGCAAGTTGTTGTGTGAGTGTTTTAATCAGGGGCATGCGAACCCACCTGTCTCTTGGGCATCCCAGGATCTGATCGGGGTGATTTTTGTGATTGATTACCCATTTTTGAAGTGCGTTAAAAAACAAGGTGCGAGACAGGAGAGTCAGCAAAGCATTCCTCTGAAAATCAGAAGAATAAAAAGAATTGCATTTGTAGAATTAGCTCTTTTCTATTGCATCTCAAAATACAATTGGATTGGCCTTGAAATGTTTCCTTCTGAGAAGATAAACTTATTTTGTTTATGTCTTGTCTGTACCATTAAAAATCAGTTTTAGGCATTAGCGTAGAGCAAATTTCTGTGGAGAGATTTCTGTCAAGGCGAGGAAATCATTGTGGTTAATTGTGGTGTGTGCTGGCACAGGCTGACTCGTTATGAGCAGCCAATGTGTGTGAAAGGTTTTCCGAAGCTCTTCAATGCCGTCGCGAGGCCTCGCAGTAATGACTTTCACAGGTAATAGCAATAACATGTCTTGGGATCCAGTTTCTTTCAGGAACGTGTTATGAAATAATTTCAGAGTTCCAGTAGTACTGCATTTTTGGCATACCGGCCTCATCTTGAAGTGGTGTGGTAGGTATTTTACTCATAGCAAAATGGCCTGTAAAACCTGCATGTGTGCCTGTGGAGTACAGTGTGATTCTCTTGAAAATCCTAACTAAAAACCTGAAGTAAAATAGAGAACTTCACTGGAGAGAAATGGCGATGTGGTTATTTTCTGCTGTTCACATAGATACCAAATGGAAGCTGTTAGATTGAGAGTTACTTCAAGGAGTAATTTAAAAGAAAAAAAAATGAAGGTGGATGAGGCCAGAAAATAAACAAGTTCTTGTTAATGATTTACACTGGAAGGAACCAAGAGGTAAAAACTCCCCTTTTTCACCCAGTCAGCTTTCAGTGGAGAGATCCTGATGAATGATAAGCGTGCAACATAAGGAGTGTTGTCACGATGATGGGAGAGTCTGTCCTGCCACACGGGAATGGGATGTGGCTGCCTTTGTGTTTGGAAGTGTGGTTTGCTGCAGGGTGCTGGGGCAGGGCAAGAGGCACCGCCGTCTGCAAAGTGCAAAATCATCAAAAGGGGTTGAGGAACGTGATAAAAGTTTTCCGGTGGAATCTTTCAGTGTTGTTCGATTAAAGAGAACTCCTCCATGAGACCTGAAGCTTGGGCATGGCCTTTCAGGCTGACCTGCTGCTCTGTGCCTGCCACAGAACCTCCTGGTTATTGATTCTGGGGCAGCAGAGTGCAATGGGTTTTTGGTTATTAATTTGTACAGCTGAGGCCTCGATGATGCTCAGTAGGACAACTCCATGCCTTTAGTAGTTTTGTGGTACTGTGGGTTTTTTTCTGAATTCGGGTATTCTTAGATAGGGGTTGCCTTTTCTTTAGATTCATGTGTGCTGCATGGGGCAGGGTTGAAGCAGAGGCTGATTTTATTATATTTTATTTTTCTCTCTCCCAGATACCAGAAATACAGAATGGATTTATTTTTTACAAAAAGATGATATTCATTTACACTCCTCAAGCCTAAGGGAAAAGAGAAACTCAAATGTTTTGGGAACTGGCGAGACTCATTTCAACAACAGCTCCCTTTGTCTTGTTTTCATATATGGTGTTTGTAGGTTTTTTTTTAATGGAGCATAGTTCCCTTCCCTCCTTTGTATACAGATTTCTCTAGTAATTATGAGAGCCTGTCTGTTTGAATTTGTCACATTTTTGGCAGCCAGCGTTCATCTGCAGGCACTGTTTCTGTACAGGAATGGCGCACATGAAGCACGAGGAGGGAACTGAGGCTCTTTTGCTTCTGAATGAGCTTCTGAGCCCAGACCCAGACACCACATAGAGCAGGAGAGGCATCTCCATCTGCTTGTGGACGGTGCTTCCCATAGCCATGGATTGCTGCGTTACTGGCTTGGTTGTATTTCCTCTTTAATAAAAATGAGAGCATATCCTAATAATATACTTGGTGGCCCAGCTATCAAATCCCAGTCTTCAAAAGCATCTTCCTCCTCCCCCAAACCCTTCCCATCACTTCACAAGTGTAGTGTCTTATGTTCTAACTGTGTAACCCTTTGCTCTGCTCTGGTTATGAAACAAACAGCCCAGCAGGTAGGGAAGCATTTTGGGATAGCTTGATTAATTTTTCTTTTTGAAAAGCTGTTTTCTACCATGGCCTATTATCATCTGCTCTGTCAAATTCCTCTTGATCTTGCTTACAAAAATAGTCAGAGCTGTACTTAGGAAAAAGCCCAAAACTTTCAAGCTATTTTTCAACAGGTTAGTTTTATTTATATATTTCATGCAAAATTTTGCTGTCTCAGGATATTGGTTGTATTGTTCTTGCCAATTTGAATAGATTGCTAGGCAAGAGGCATTTCTAAAAAAGTAGGAGGAAAAAACCTGTATCATGAAGCTTTGTGAGCAGATTATATTTCATTTTTGAAGTGCATGTTGCTGCACACATCCTTTCCATTTTCTTCTCTTGTAGGTTTGCAAACTCTTTTTTTTTTTTTCCCCAGGGAAACACTATTCAGTAAAGCTGAGTTGGGCTGCCTGTTAAGCAAAATCAGTCTGTTGACAACTACTAATGGATAGAAACAGCCCTGGCAGTAGTTACTAAGGTTGGAGTGATCTCAGGCTTGTGTTCCTCTGATAATAATTTACAAACAAATGAAAGTGGGGTTTTGAAATATTTTTTGGTCCTTAGCAACTCTAATTTCTAACACTTCAGAAAGCAGAGACAACTGGGCTTAGAAAATATAAATATGGGTCATCCCCTACACATTGTGTTATGTGTAGAACCATAGAGGGTGTTGATTTGAAGGCAGACCAAGTGGTTGTCAAATTATAATGAGACGTCCAAAGAGTCATTTTAGTTAAAGAAACTGGTTTTGGTTAATGTTATGTGCTTCCTTAGACACAGAAGGAAAATCAGAGGCATTTTAGCGCTTTTAATAATTTTTAAGGATGTTTTGTTAGGTAGAGATAGGGATAATAAAACTAATGGAAATACCACTGGAAGTTGCAGAAGAGCTTCCTTTAGTTTTGACTATGCCAACATTTCCATTGGAACAGCTTCCAGTATGAAAACTGCCTCTAGAACTGCTCAACTGAAAATAAAGAACAAGGAGAAATTTCTTTTAACCATTAAAACCATGCATTTTTATATATGAGTAACCCATAACAGATTTTACCTTTTAAAGAATCTTTTTCCATGAAAACATACTGCAATTCTTGCCCAGTTTTTAAACCTTTAAAGAGGTACTTTTCTGGGAGGGGGTACTCAAGCTGCTCAAAGCAAATGTTGGGACTGTTTGGATGAGGGTAGGGGATGAGGTGTGAGAAGGACGGACAGAATCTGCCTGGACAAAAAGATTCCAACATAATGTAAGGCTGTGCCTGCTACCAGGTCCGCAGCCACGCCAGGCAGTCTCGACTTTACCTTGACTCATGGGAAGCTGCGGAAGGACATACAGAGCTAAACCTGGGAAAAGTCCCAGCATGAAGTTTCCTGGCCTCTTTCCTTCGGTTCTCTGTAAGACACGGCCTCACTGAGTTGCTTTTCTGGCCCCTGCATGAGTCAAGGGGAACCAGCACCCTGTCAAGCTCCACTCTTGGCAGAAGTCGCCTTCTTGCCTGGGTAGTGAAAATTCAACTTCAGTGTAACAGCTGGAGGGAGGAAATTCCAGGCAAAGTTTGGGACAGTGCTGTTAGCTGTAATATTAATCAGCTCACATTGGGAAAACGCTCATGAGAATGGTGCTGGTTTTTAGGGAAGTATTGCAAAGCAGCTACTACACAGCTTCTAGTGAAAATAGGGATAGGGAGTCTTTTTCAGTGCTGCCCGCATTAGGGTTTCAGTGCAGGAGAGCTTTCTGTATCAGATGAACGTGGGCACGGAACTTGGGGGTAAAGTAGAAACAGCAGACCTTTGGATGTGAATTCCTGACTTCCCTAGTTGGCCTCTTAGACGTGAAATGCTTTGTATCTAATTAAAAAAATTCTCCTGTGAAGAACATTGGTAACATCTGATTCCTTATATATATACAGTGTGTTTTCCTCGATTAGAGGCTGTCAGAGCTGCAAGGTCACATGGGCACCTTCCCGTTTAGAAATCCCTGCTAACTATTTAACCTTCATCTTCACTTTGCAGTGCTCCCGCGAGCGTGTGATTTGTGATGGAATAACTTAGCATGCTGTATCTGTAGTCATCACTGCAACTGGCAGAGAGGGGATGTGGTTATTTATAAAGCTGTAGGCCATCACACAGTTTTAATAGACATTCGTTTCCACATTTGTTTCTATTCAGACACTAAAAATATTAATCTCAGCTGTAATATAATGTGATTTTTTGATAATGATAAGAAAAGCTGCCACTTAGAAATGCCTTTAATTATTCAAGAGATCTAATTCTGTTTTCTGCATAGGTAAAAACTCTAATTGGTTTCCTCTTACTATGCATTTTTTGGAACTTGTTTTTTTTTCTGAAATGATAAAAGATCATCATAATAAAATGTTACCATTGTGAGGAAGAAAACATGCAAATTTTGACCATATTTTTCTAAGTTGCTTTCTATGCACAAGATAGTGAAACAGCCATGTGAGACATCCGCTTCATTGCTGGTTTTTTAGTGTTTCCAGCATTAAGTTTTGAATTATACTGCATTGTATCACTTTGGATTTTTGTTAGTTTGTATGCTTTATGTAGGGGTTTAAATTGTACTTAAATGAGAGTATATTTTGTATACTTCTTCCTTCCTAGGATGTTGTCTGCTGTGGCTTTATTATCTCCATTTTTTTTTGGATGTGTCCAAAAGTAATTCCATGTAAAATAAATTTGTTAGTTTTATAAAATGTGTGTGCTACAGTGCACTGTAGCTGAGCTTCTTTTGCTGTGAATGTAGAAGGCAGGTGCTGAAAGAAGCAGGAGTGATGCAGTGCACTTCAGACAGGTGCTGTGTAGGAAACCTGAATGGTTGAAAAGGTGTTGGAAGGGAGGAGATACATCCCTGCATGCCTTTGCAGTCATTAGGGAAGAGACATACTGATAGCTGTTAGAGGGAAAATAAGGGAAAATTTACAGTGACAGTAGTGCTTCAGCAGTGTAGAGCAGCGTGACATGCTGCCCTTTGGATAATTTCTTTCATATTGTTTTAGTTTATATGCTGTTCCTTAGCCAAGTAGTTTGTTTTTCAGATGTCACTGAACATCTGCAGCCCTCCTTCAGGTGGAGGGTTGTGTCTGTGTGCGGACACAATTATTGTAAAAATCAGACCTTTGGTATTTAGGTGGAAAGTGGCAAATAGAGCAAACTGGTTTCTTTACCCAGAGTCCTGAATATGTATTCAGTGAGTTGCTGTTTTTTAAGTGAGGATTTTAACCTAGTTTCAGCCACTCTTTTGAAGAGGACAGAGTGCCAGAGCGCCTTTGCAGGTGAAGCCCTGCTTTTACTGCCTTTTTCCTCTATGACTGAGGATGCCATCATTTCTGGAAACAGTGGTTGACTAAATATCCAGATGACATTTTCTGTGATTTTGTGACTACTTCTACCATATGGTGGAAACATTTCTTGAAAGAAGGACAGAGTTGGTGGAGTAAAAAGAAATGCTCCAAAATCTCCATCCAAAATCCAAGTCTGCCTTGGCAGAGCATGACAGAATTAGGATGTTGTTCAAATTCTTCTTTCTTTCCAAGAGGGTATTAATGTTCAGCATCACAGACAGAGAGACTCACCTGGTATTTTACATCCTGATGCACTTCCTTGTCTGCTGCTTGTTCCTAATCTCCAACTCTTCTAAAGGAAGACTGTGGAAGAGGCTGAAGTGGGCAGTGAATCTCACAGTATTGCTCCTGAATCACCCTCACTTTATTCCCGTCAAATCTGCCGTAGGCTAAACCTGAATGGAATAAATCTACCCAGAGGACTGCCAGTGTAAAAGGATTCATGTAAAAGAACTCTTCACATGTCCAGAGAAGAGCTCTCTAGAGCTTTTTACTAGTCAAAAACTTTTTTTTAAAACTTATGATATTTTCCAGTCAATTCACCCATTATGCATCTCTTTATGGATACATAATGGGAAACAATTAACAATCGGTGAAAATCCCAATAGCCCTTTGGTAACTGAAGTTTCAGGTACGCCTTGGGGCAAACCTGAGCCACGAGTCTATTGAGAAAGGCTGAACTTTGCTATCCTCTTCGTAATGGGTTGTGGTGTGACAGAAATAGCTGCTGCAGCTTCTAAGTCTTGAAGAATACCCTGCTGGCATGCTTTTCATAACTGATTTTAAAGATTGTGTGTCTGGGACGGAAAGGGGGCTGTTCTTGTTCCTTGTTTTCGGATCATCAGTAGGTTGGAGGGAAAAGCTGCCCTGGTATCGCTTCAGTGACAGACAGATTTCTGCAGGGCTGCAAAGTAACAGTTTAAACTGTTAACAATTTTATTTACTAGCAAGTGATTACTAGCCAAGAAGCAAAATATTCCTCAGCCTCCTGTGACTATTGCTCCAGGAACAGATGATTGGATGAAGGAAGAGGGTTTTTTTCTCAACAGTCATCATTTGAGTCAGTTTGGGAGGTTGGGATGGCACATGAATTCAGGTATCTGGTGTCTAGATGAACCCTGAAATACTTCTTGGCGCTGTGACCTGTGTGAATGTAGTATTTGGGTGTTGGCACCCTGTATCTTAATATTCTGTAGGTTTTGGTGATGTGTCACAAGGATCACCTGGGTGCATTACAGAAATATATCTGTACAGGCTTTGTTAAAATGAGGACTTGCTGAGCTCTTTCCATGCCATGTACCTTGTAGGGTTTCATTTAGCCAGCAGTTCACCTCCTCTTATCTTATTCTAGAGTTTTAAGCCCTTGGTCAGGTAGGTCCTGCCAGCTTCTATTTAGGAAAAAAGAGGAAGTTTGCAGTACATGGGTTGTTTCCACCATTTTGTGCCCAAGCACAAAACAGGAATGCTAAATGGGGACAGGGGACTTTCTCAGAGGTATCCAGCAGTATTGAATGGTGATAATGTGCAGCTTGATGTACGTACAGTCAGCTGACAGTAACAGAGGAAGAAAAAAACCTCCCAAACCATAGTTTGTAGGAAGGCAGTGACTGAAGGTGGCCCCGTGGCCCTCGCAGGCCCAGGCTCAGCCTTCCTCACTGACACGAGGATGGCTCTGCCTCTCCGTTGGTTCTCATCCACCGCCGCTGCCCAGACTGGGTGTTTATCCACTGCTGTCCGGACAGAGAGGGAATTCATTTGTGTGTCATGAGCATGTCAGCTGAGGACTAGACAATAATTCCAGTTTTTCCATAACAAACCCTTCTTTGCAAACCAGATTTGGGTGCAGGAGTGAAGATTTGGTGGAAGTCCTCTGACTGCCGACCAGTGTCCCGGCTGGAGATTCTCTCTTTTATGGGAGGGACCATTGAAAGGGTCCCCCCTTAAAACTCTGCAGGTTCACCTGTGTTCTGCAATTGTCTGTCACACTATGAATACATGATTTAGTAAGTAAACAGAATTTTAAGCAGATTATACAGACAGTTGAAAAACACAAAAAAAGCTCAAAGCCTCAGAATAGCTGTTTTCAATTTTCCCTGCTTGAATAGAGTTTCAGAAGGATTTAACCTTTGTTCTTTGATCATGGCACAAAAGAATATATACATGCAAACGAGGAGACTGAGGTAATGATTATATGCAAAGATGCTGCTAAGTATATAATTAAAAACTGCCCTGTGAGACACCCCCAGATTTTATATCCTAATTTTATTTTATACTGCCATTTAGAGGAGGGATGAATTCACCTCTCCCACGCGCTCTTTGCACCTGTTTCGTATAATGGGCAGATTCAAAATTCATCTTTGTAGGAAGTCTGCTCTGTAGTATTCAGATAATATTATGCAGTATTTGTTAACCTAAATTTTGCCCCCATCAAATACTTCATTCTAGACTAATTGGTTGCAGTGCTTAGCATTTAAATTATCAAGCGATGGGTTCTGTGAAAATTGATCTCCCAACGTTTGATACTAATTCTTTGTTTTCTACTTCTTCACTGAGAAAATTGCAGCAATTGTTCTTCAAAGCTTGAAGCAAAGGAAATAAACATATAGTAACAGCCACACTTATGAATGTCAGGAAGAGATTTTTATTTTAGGTCATGGTTATTTTATGTGGTGGGATGCTGAAACCAAGGATTCTGTAACCTTAGAATCATAAAGTACCACATTGTAACGCACACCATATAAAGTTATATGCCGGTGAAGTATGTAAGGATGATAATATGGGTGAACTAAGGAAATTCTATAGTAGTCCTTGTAGTTTCTGTCCTGTCAGTAATATTTTTATACTTGTACTTATAACTTCTACAGGTTTTTTCCCTAACACGACTTGATGTGTCTTTATGTTTATATGTTCTGCAGATTAGGGCCTTAATACCAGCAGAGACATCTGCAGCAACACAAAGGCTAATAATAGAGTTTCAGAATATAATGAAATGCAGCAGCCAGGTTTTTCTACTGACCAAGGTGGGAAATTTACCTTTGCTGGGATTGTATTGTTCCTAATTCACAAGTTGCTGCATTGTCTCGAAATAACTTTCCCTATAAAACGTATTTTTCCTACGAATCTGACCAACAGAAAGCACTTTGGTGCTTGAGATATTGCTGACATCCACTGCTGTTCTTCCCAGGCACAGGAGCACTTCTCAGAGATGTTGCAATAGCACTTGCAGTGTGTGTTCCTGCCTTCTCCATCTCATATACCCATTTTCAGGAAAGGGAGGTAGAGTTGAGGAGTACGAGATACACTTATTGATTCTCAATGTCTTAAGATTATGTCTAGATACCAGTGTGCTTCTGTGACCCTGGTTGTAGTTGCATGGGTTCTAGTGATGAATGCATCTAAACATAATGGGTATTCGCACTGATAGACAGAGAAAGAAAAAACGTTGAAGATGTGGTGTTTAATAGATACTCTCCTGACTGCATTCAGAGCAGATTTGGAGGTGAGATTAGATCTGCGTGGTGAGCTTTGTATTTGGGAAGTGGATTCCTCCTAACATTTTGGAAGCTTTACCAAAAGAAACCAAAGGGACCAGGCAGTGAGCCAGAAGTCACACTGGAAGAGGAGGACAAGCTGTTGCACTGCCTGCAGTTACCTGAAAGGTAACACCAATTATTGCTCTTCACGTGGAAGTATCACCAAAAAGCTGTGCTTCTACATTAAGAACTGTTGATTCTAAACCCCAGTTTTATTTCTAACCCTTTATGGCTAAGGAAATGTTTGGCTTTTTCAGTTCAATACCTGTAATGTTTTGTGCCATAAGTTATGTACTTGCCTTGCATTAATGCTGCTGGCAGTTAATCTAAGTGGAAGAGCTGTGGTCCATCACTGCTGCATCTCAGATGTCTGGCCACAATGCTTTTGTGCTCCGTGTTTTCTGTATTCTCATCTGGCACAAGGTCCTGTGCCTGCAGTACACTTGACTTTGGGCTGCCCCGTAATAACAAATGATTTGTTGCTGCATCCCTTGAAATAACTGGCTGTCTTCTTGCCTGGTGCTGGATTTTCAGGAACACAGTCTGTGTGAGGAGCCAGCTCTGTGCTGTCACCACAGCTCTCACAGAGAGTGGGGGAGGCAGTGGGAGGGACATGAGGACCAGCCTGCTACTGGGCTGGGGCATCGTGGCACTGGGAGCCCAAGGGTCTGGGTGCTCTGCCATGTACACAGTGCGTGGCTCAGGCTTCGTGGGCTCTGGAGGAGCAGCCAGCTGCAGCAGAAGCTTTATGTTGTGAATGCAGAAAATAGAAGGCAAAGGCGCATGGGTGTTTCATGCACTGGGTAGCTGTAATTACAGATTTGGAATCCTGGCAGCACTGAATGCACTGGAGGAGCCAGGGCCAGATGGGCATAGCCTCCTGGGGTCTACCAGGAACTGTTTAAATGCATTTTCTCAATATCAACCACAAACTCCCCTTTTTTTCTTTTTTTTTTTTTTTTTTAATTCTGAATAGCAGCAAAGAAATACCAAACTTACGTGCCTCACAGAGCATCTCTTATTGCTGTTTAGACAGCGGCTCATGAACAGAAATTGGAATGAGTCCTTAATTTATCTGTGATGACTGCTGTTTGTTTCTTGGGGGAAGAGGGGGTGTCTTCCTTTATAAACATCTCAGCTTTCTCCTTAGATGTACTGCTTTTCTGGCCCATGTGAGAGTCTTGCAAATGATAATGTAATTACTATTGTAATGGAGCTCAGGTAATAGCTAATGGAAAAATGCCATTATCCACAGCCAGAAAGCAAAATTCAAAAGAGAGGTGGTGTGATTTCTTATGGTTGGATGGGGTGTTTGTGCAAGGAAAGGGTTTTGAACTACCTTTGATAATTTTGTACCAGCCTTTTCTGGCTATGTTGTGAAAAGAAGGTTTAATCCTGTCCATTCTTAAGGAAAGCTTTGTCTTTTATTTCAGGATGCACTAGGAATGCCCTTCATTTAATTGGTCTTGCTTATTACAGCTAAGCTTTGGGCACATGCTGTGGAAGGTAAGCTAGGGGTGTAGACCACCAATATGTGAATGACCTGTCTGGCAACATGCTCTGCCCTACGAGAAAGGCCAGTTCTCTTGTCCCACCTGTGTTCTGGTTTCTGCCACACCACGCAACGTGCACAAGTGTGGCTGAACTCGTGAATTCAATGCAGCAAAGCCTGTACTAATGCAGTGTATTCATTCTTACAGTTTTAATCACATTTTTAAACTAGAGCAGAGAAAGTAATTTTTAGAGTATGTTACTTGTGGGGTTTATGTAAGACAGTTTTCCTTTTTTTTTTTTGTTATTACTAAAGACCATTTGTTCTTTTACACATCAGTGACTGTAACAGGATTGACTGTTGTTTTGGCAAAATTCTCAATGAGCCACAAGCAAATTAGTTACTTCCTCTTCTTGAGTATACGTACTGATGCTCTCTGCCATTGAGCAGTTACTGTGGATCAGTGGGTAGCAGAAGGATTGGGCAGGTATGTGAACACTGCCAAGGTGATGGAACGTCTTCCTTGCTGAGACTGTTTCTGCTTTTTAACTGTCACATTGGCAACCTTTCTGATCTTGCCTGGAGTGCAATCCTTGAAGCAAATATCCCCCTCCTCACCTTCTCTGTTCCTCTCCTCTTCCTTCCCTCCCCTCCCTCTCGCTTTCCTTTAAGTAAATAAATAATCCTCAAGGTGTGGAGAAAATTTTAGAAAGGGGGCTTTGGCATACACTAGAAGTTAAGAAACAAGGGAGGAGGATCTTGGGCATAGTACATATCAATCTCATAATTTGAAGATCAAAGCCAAGCTTTATTTTTTAATGCTGATGGTAGCGGTATTGCAGCACATAAGTAACTGATGGTTTAAGGAGATTTCAAAAAATTTAGTTCCTCAATCAAAAAAAAAGTGTAAATCCTCGTTCAGCTTTAGGTGTACTGCCTGTGCTTCTGCTCCTGACAGGGCGGCCAAGATAAATAGAGCTGTGCTGTTATGTGAATGACCCGTTTGTGGCTGAAAGAATTGGCAACAGTGTTATGAATTGATTTCCATGAAGGAATTACTGTGAACATCTAATTGGTAGAATTCAGGCCATTTTAGTGTTCAGAAATAGTAAAGGAACAAAATATTGCCATTGTTTTCCTCTCCTGCCTGCCATTTTTAATTGTTTTTTTCATGTTTCTTACATGGTTGAAATTGTGAGAATAATTCCAGGATAATTTATTACAGGTGTTCTATAGGATGATTAATCATTATGATCCAGCGAGACAGGCTATGTGGTCATTTGCGTGTTATTTCTCTTCTCTTGATCAGATGATTGTTCTGCAATAACTTATGGTCCACGATTAGAAAAACCATAGCCATTAGCTCAGCTTCTGCTTTGACCAAACTTTATGCTTTTATATAGCATAATATATAATTATATATATAATATATAATTGAGTACTTTTTGATGCAAACAGACTGAAGAAATAAGTAAAAGTGTTGCAGAAATCAAAACAGAAATTCCTAAATTCTGTTAAAGATCCTCCTTGATGCTATCCTGAGCAATTAGTATCAAGCTCACTATTTTCTGATTGTTCCATAGAGGCACCTTCTTTCCTGGTGGAGGTCTATAGGCTGGAATGTCATTCGTTGATGAAGTAAAGCTGATCACATTAAAGCATCCAGACTCCAATACACTGTGTGCGCCCATCGCGCTCTGTCACAGAGGCAGACAACTGACTTGTGTTTCCCACTTTGGTTCACCAGAACCCTTAGGTCTTTTTTGGCAAAGCTGCTTCCTTGCCAGTCAGTTCCCACTCCATATATTTCGATAGGGTTATTCCATATGTGATGCAGGACTTCATACTTGTCATCACTGAACTTCAGGAGGCCCATGTGAGGACGTTCCTCCAGCCTCCTGAAGTCCATCTGAATAGCAGCCCTGCCCTCCAGCATATTGACCATCCACAAACTTCCTGAGGGCATACTCTGTCCCAGTGTTCAGGTTATCCATGAAGACATTCAACAGCATTACCCCCAGTGTTTGTCCCTCAGACATCACTAGAAATTGGCCACAAGTTGGACTTTGTACCAAGGATACAGTCAAGGATACAGTCAATTTTCCACCCGCCATGCCCACTTGTCTAGTTCTTGTCTCACCATTTTGGCCTTGTGACTTAAAGAAAAAGTCTGTGACTCAAATAAGGGACTCTTGGTCCTCTGCCTTTCTTCTCCTACACCAAAACCTCCTCCAAACAGTAAGAAAGAGTTTAGTTCAAGTTCACGAGAAAGATAACTCTAGAGAAACAGTTCCTTTTGTAGTCATGTTACATGTTTGGAGATGGGTGCTGTGACTATGGTATGTGCACCATGGTCACCATGCTGTCTGGTAGAGAGTCAGATAAAAGCTCTTCATCAAAGGCATCAACTCTGCAGCTCCGATATGTGGGCACGCATCCCAGATTGTTGTCCTTCCTGAGTGAATACTGATTCATGTGTCATCAACAAATGGAGATTATTTTGGCAGTCATTAATGTGTAGATTTGACTGGTCATTAATGTGACTTTCTTTTTTCAGTCTCTCCCATAGCATACAGGGACAGGGCTCCTGTTGCCATTGCCCCTTCCCTTTAGCAGCTGTTCCCAGGGCTGAGGCTCATCACTGCTCTCCTTTGCCAAAATGAATGGGACGGACAGTGTCTAAACGGAGGTGTGATAGCTCAACACCTGGGGGGAAAAGCTTTGAGACTGACACCTACATTGTCACATTTAACACTATATGCTCAGGTGATGATCATATGACTATTTTACGCAGCACATACGAATGAAAAGTACCGAACAAGAAACTTCGGCCAAAGCAAATTTAAGAAAAAAAGTAATGTGATTTTTTTCTGTCTATTTAACAAGTATTGCTCATGGTTGCTGATATCTGCTTACATTTTATTTCTTCTAGTCACCTTGACTCTCCTTTTCTGCTTTCTTTCCACTATTCTTCCCATTATTTCTGCCGTCAAGTTGTACTCCTCTCGTTGGGAACTGGGGATGTGTTTTTACATACTGATTATTCTGTTACTGTATGGGTGAAAGGGTTGCAGCTGTTCACTGTTCAGGTATGCAGACCATGGAGATAGTCCAAGGGCAGGTACCTACATTTCTTGTTAATAGTCTACTCAAAACCTAATTTAAGATATCATGAAAACTTTGGTTGAATCATGTGGAACTGCAGATAAGGGCTTCCTGCGGCCATTTCAGTCGGTTCTAGCAGAGTGAAAATGCTGCTGCAGTTAATGATATCAAATAGTTCCTGCTTACTCTGGTAACTTGGTAACTATGTGGCAGAGCTCAAGTTTATAACAGAGCAAGCAACACTCTGGAATGTTAACAATCAGAAATAGATACCTCTGGACACTTGGACATGCCTGCAATTACCCTAATTGTGTTTCATGTTTCAGGAAAGTAACTCCCTGGGTGTGTCACTTTGGGATTTAACTGAAAGAGTTCAAGGAGAGACGTGATTTTTTAAATTTTATTTATTTTTTAATATCAAGTGCAGTGTGTAAAACTTAAGCATCAAATGTTGAAATTTCCTTAAAACATGCTTTTAGATTGTCAACCTAACAGCAAAGAATTTACAAGAATATTAAAGTTGAGTAGGCACGAATAGCTTTTAGTTTCACAGTCCATTTGGAAAGTGTTTTGTTTGAAAGAAAAGGAAAAAATGAGGCAGAGGGGGGAGTGTGTTTTTAAAAAGAACATATTTGAATGCAGTGGAATATAGACAAATAAAGACCAGGCTGTCACTTAGACCAATGTGGCTGCTTCTCCCTCAGATGGAGCTGGAGCATTCTCCAGGTTGTTGAGGTGGAGAGTACAAAAGTGGTGCCCAAACACATGATATTGAGGGGAAAGAAGCTGTATTTGGGAAGACTGTCATAAATAATCCTCATCAGTACCTACACATTTGGATCATCTTTATATGTATTGCATAGCACAAGTATGTTAAGTATTTAAAAAAATACATTTTATAATTTGGAGAGATGAGTCTGGATGTGCTTCATTTCAATGCAAACAGAACAAAGCTCCTGAACAATCCTGTGCATGCTTCATCCTTAAATCTAAGCACTGTTCTCCTTGAGTCAAATAATTGCAGTTTCCTTGGTGATCTTCGTGTGTCAAGTACTGAAGATTTAACATTTTGTTAATCCTTTTCTATTTTAAAGAAAGTATTCTTAGCAAGAATCGACACAGCCTGCCAAAAGCATGCTATTAAATAATGGGTGGTTCAAGTATAGGATTCTGGGTTAGGGTATCCAGAGTTTTTTTTCTTAAACAGGCACTTACTGTAGTTACTACATTTGCTTACAGATAAGTTACTAGAAATTATGCCTTCCAATTTTCTTATTAAAACAAACAAAATTTCCATTTATTGGTATGTGAGATTGTGTTTGATTTTCAAAGTTAGGATTCTGCAGATACCTAAAAAGTGAAAATAGGGAGCAAAAAATTCATATATTTGTATGCCATTTCTAAAACTCAAGTCTTTTGTTGTTAAGAATTTTTACTCTTTGTAGAATTGCTACTTAAGAATTCTGATTTTTTTTCCTATTTATCTGCAAGTAAACTGGAGTCCTCAGCTCTTCATGTGTGACTATTCTCTTTAAACCCAGGGTACACCATAGTAATCCTTTTAAAAACCCTTAGCGCTGTGTCTGTGTCACAGTGAAACTGGAGGAGTGTTCTGTGCAAGTAATACTGTTCTTGTCATAAAGTGGAGAGGAACAACTTGATTTTGAGCCCAGGTAGAAGTCAAGGTCTCGCTGTTGGGTGAAAATGTGTTTTATTTTGCAAAGGAAGCAATTGCAACATGGTGGTGTCTGAAATTGTTCGAGTACAAATCCAGTCATGTTAATCTTATAAGGTACTTTTTAATGGCAGGTACTCCTTTACTTTCACTGTGTTGTTCTCCCTTGCATAAAAAACGTGGCCAGAAATGGAGCTAAGCTGTTGGCAGTGACATGAATATGAAAAGTTTGCAAAGAGCAAGGAAGGTACATGAAAATTGAAAATGGGATAGAAATAAGTGACAAGATGTGCTACCTGAACTGAAGGGCTTGCAGTCTAAAGTGAGATGATGAGAAACATCAGTCAAGAGAAGAGGAAAAGAGAGGGCAACAATGCAAAATTCATGCAGTGGGTTCATCCACATAAGCATATGTTCACACCTCCATGAGGTATGAAGGTGTGGACTCTGAAGTTAAGATGTAATCATGATTTTTCAAAAAACTCTTTTGCCATAAGTACAAGGAACGTGGTGTGAGATTTAGAGCAAGAGAAAAGTGAAGTGGAAGGTCCAAGGGTCAGAAGTGGTAGAGCAGACTGGCAATGGCTGGGATAGGTTGTCTCTGTTGTCTCCAGGGAAGCTGGAGCTCCCTGTGAGAAGGGACCGCCTGCAGTTGTGGAGTTGTGGCTGGAGGGGCTGGAGAGTGGGCAGAGCTGGAGGTCCAGTTTGCTGTGTGGCCATCCTTCATGGCAGAGACTGGAGACCTGGGCAGGCCAGGTGAGCCTTGCACTTGCCTTGTGCTCTGCCCCCAGAATTTCTTGTTTTCATTGTCCTCATGACTGGGAAGGTCACCTGAAACATTGAACAAAATACGGGACCTTCTCATTTGGATGCTCATCACATCAAAGCAGAGTGTCAGGAGGAACCAGAGCTGCTTGGATTTTGTCATCATACCAGTACTGGGGTGCATGCCAAACCTGAACAGAAATACAGTCACATTCATGTTCTGATATGCTAAAAGCAGATAAGCTTTCAGTGGACTTGAGGAATCAGTAGGATATTCTTTGAAGTGTGAAGGAATTCGATCCCCTAAATCTAGTCTGAAGGTGACTGTTGTATTGTGGCTCTGCCCAGGGTGGGGACAGGGAATATGCAGAGATTTCCTGAGTTTGTTTTTTTCCCCTCTGCTTTTCTTCCTGTCACCCTGGACATCTAGATGCTGTGTCCCAAAGTAACACACCTTAGTTTAATTTTGTGAAATTCATACTAAGACATGACATATAATTTAAGTGACTATTGTCTTGCATAAACTATGTCAGTCATTAATGGAAACATAGTTAAGTATAACAGGATTTCTGTTGTTAAGTATTCTGTTTACTTATGTGGCCTTGCAAAGATGATAAAAACCACTCTCTTAGTTATCAACCCTCAGATCACCTGTAGCACAGAATTTATTTTAGTTTGGTTTTTTTTTCTGTCAGTCAAATTCACCTATTGACACTGTATTGGAGTTGGAGTAGCTCCTCTCTCCTACTTCCTGTCCCTTTACAAAGCCATCAGATGGCGGCAACTCCAGCATCAGTTGTCAGTTTTGGAGCAGCAGGTTTACACTGATGCCTCCTTTGAAGCTCACCCAAGAGAACCAGAGGAGAGACAGGGGCAGCTCTGCAAGCAGCTCTTGCTGCCCGAGGTTCCTGCACAGGTCACATCCTTGCTTAGCTCTTGGTTGTCGTCGGTTCCCACCTCACTAGAGATCCCTTTGGAAATGTCCCCTGTGAGAATACCTTCCTAGGAGCCGCACCAGGAGCTGTGTGTGACATGGGGAGGTGTGTTGCTTTGCACACCATGCTGTAGGTAAAGCTCCTCTGTAATCACCTCTTAATTATGTTGCATTTGCCTCCTGGCATGTTTTCTTGGGGCCTTTAGCCAGAATTTGATGTTTGTTTCCCTATATTCATCTGATAAATGGAGACATAAATTTTTTTGTTACAGTTTGGCTGATTTCCTTCAATCATCTGCTGCAATTACCCGTTTCTTAATGATGAGAAATGCTTGACTGATATGTGGTTGGCAATCTGATACTCAGTTGTAATTATGAACTAGCAAGACTATGCTTCCTTAACACTCGTGATCTTAAAAAAAAATAATCTTCTCCCCATCGTTTTCTCAATTATTAAAAAAAAAGTGGAATAATGGCAGGATTGAGTAAAGGTTGTTCCAAAAATCATTGCCCTGAGGGGTCTGAAGGAGCTCTGTACTGAGAGCTGCTTTCCTTCTTCTGTCTCCAGTGGTGGCGTTCAGAAGCACATAATTTAAGGCAGGAGTATTCTCCTTGGATGTATGTTTCATAAAATGGTGGAGGCTCCAGCTGAATTATTAACCTTCTGCCATGGTTTTCAAGATCACTGTACAACACCTCATGTGATCTGAGACCTTACAAGTTCCCACATGCCATGACATTATGTCCAGATAAAATGTGTAGATAGGCATGCAAACAAATATAGCGGTAGATTACTTGCTCTGGGTTTTCTTTACACTGTCATCCTCAATTCCTTAAAGCTGCTGTGCATTTTCTGCAGCTCTTGCCAGAAGTGCTCTCCAGCTGCGTGGATGGAGCAGTGGTGGCTCCCTGCCTTCCCCGGGCAGAGCCCTCCCGACTGCAGGTCTCACGGGCTTTATGCAACAGAGCTGCCTAAAGAAGACTGCAGGTCAATTCACCAGGACTAAGCCGTGCGCTTTTCACACCTCCGGCAGCACAGATAATCCATGGTACAGTAAACCTGCTTCTCCAAGTGGTGTTTGTAAGGAACATTCCAGCTGAGGCCAAAAGAATGAATCTACCTCTATGGCCAGAGACTGTGACAGGCAGAAGAGCATTCTGCTCTTAATGTGTAGTTGTTGTAATGGACAGCTCTTAGTTCCTTTCATCATTGGAAAACCAACTGTGTTCAATTTTTCTCAAGTCATATGTCCTTGAACTTCCAATGCAGTTCAAGAACGCAGCCTGGAAGCCTGTCTTTGCAAAACATGGTTACTCTTTGGAGCTTGCAAAAAAAAAAACCCCAAAACAAACCATAACCCATACCATATATATATATATATATATTTATAATACATATATCTATATCTATTCCCTGTAAAGTAGGAACCAAATATTGCAGTTCTGTAGAAACACTGAAATAAGAAATGGATCTACATGTTTCCTAGTTTGTTAATTTAGTAATTTCCCTGGAATAAAATAGCTTTCCACTTTCAGAAACAGGTAGGAAAAGTGGTCCTCACCTTTCTGCATTCATATTGGTAATAACCTGGCCAGTCTACATTTATCTGTGAAAGCATTTTATTTCTTATCAGAACAGTATCTGTAGTGACACATCTTGATTCAGAATATTAAATTTCCCCAGGCTAGAAACAGGCAATGAGTTATTAGTCTGAAAAATGCTTAAAAGTAAATGAAATAAACCAGTTTGGAAGTGCTCTATTTCTAGCAAGGAGCTGCTGAAGGAGCTGCCAATTGACTTGAATGGTGCTTTGCATGTTCAGTGCAATCAGGGAGCTGGACTGTACTGCTCGACTTTGCTTTTCGGCATGATGGCATTGCCAGTGGAGAATAGATGGCTTAAAGTGTTTCTGCAGTGCTGTGATGCAGTAATACGAAAAGATTCATCGTCTAAAACATAATCCAAGAGAACAAGGAACTTCAGACCATGTGCCCTTCATCCAATCTTGCTTATCTTAGAGACTTATGGATTTATTCATAAGCATGTTAAATATAGCTAAATTCACATGCAGGATTGTGAAAGCTTGAACAGAGTATAATAATACCCAAAAAAAGGTTATATATTTGTGTATGGTTAAAAAAAAAAGGGAAAAATGATCAGTGCACAATTAAGAACAAATACTGTGCCACAAAAATATTTGTTTTAACCAGATGGTCTTAAGTAATGCAGTCAGAGCTGTGGTCACAGTACATTAGTTTTGTTTCCATAGTAACACTAGTTTGGCAGACTGAGTTATTTAGATCTGCACTGCAGTGTTCATAACAGTCTAATCCTCATATACAGGCTTTTATTGAAATTGAAAATGATACCTAGGTGATTGTGCACACTTAAATGGGTGCAGACGTCACAAGAATTCAAATTTCCTCAAAGCAAGAATGTCCACATGTACAAATGTGTGTTGTTGGTGGGGTTTTTTTGTTAAACATAGTGTAAATAGAGGCATGTAACTATGAATTTAAATGTAAACACTGGGCTGCCTTTTGGGCTGGTGAGTGCGCTAGAAGTAGCTCAAGTGGAAAGGGACAAAGCTTAGCTCCAACTTTTTTGTTCCTGTGGAACTTTAAAACAAGTTAGAAGGAAAATAATTGTAATCAGCTAATGATAAGTTATGACATGCATACAGATCTGGGTTGAAGACCTGAATTGTGCAGTGGCTTCCAAGAGTTTTCTGTGAAAGGAGTCTAATTTAGGTATAGTAAATCATATTATTTGCGCTGATAATTTGTATGCTTACAGAATATGCCCCAAATAATTAAGAACTACGGGGATTTGTGAAATCTAGACTCAGACACTTTCTCCAGATGGCAACAGCCGGAATTGTAATATATTGTTTGTTGGAGAAATCGGAGCAGGTACGACAGCACTTTGGGACACAAATTGGATGTCCAGGTCCACCTGCAGTTGAAAATACCAGTTTATAGTACAATAGAACTAACTGGGTATCTTTTCTAAGCTAATCAAAGTTTGACCTTTTTTGGGAAGGTATACTTAGAAAGGTATTATTTCCTTGAAACACAGATAGCAAGTTGATGGATTTTCTGTACACTGCCACCAAAAGGGACCTTGGCTGTGGATGCTTCAAACCAGCAAGTTTCATTTTTCCCCTTGGCACGCCAGAAACATCCTAATTACAGAGGGCCTTGAGGCATTTGGAAGCAGGAAAGGGTTCAGAATTGGCTTAGCAAGTTTTGACAAAGGCCAGTAGTCTAATTAAAAACAAATGTGCTTTCCATTTCAGCTACCAGAGAAGAAATAAAATCTAACTTTATCTTACTTTTATTGATCATTAAAAGTAAGAGAAAAGTATTCTCTTAAGGTAATCTTATTGTATATGAATAAACAGCAGAATTCTTTTTTTTACCAATCGTTTGTTGAGCACTTGTACAAAAAGGGAACATATTTTACTGTATCAAATTATGTGTCTGTTGTGCTTTCTCCAGGGTAATTGGCTTGCTTTTCATCCAAATTATCAGTGTCCAGTTATTTTTAAAGTTGTTTTAGGAAAAAAAAAGGCTTGTCAGGGGAACAGTTTAATACTTGATGTGTAATTTCCCTCTGCCACAGCAGAGATGCTGGTCACATCCTTATTTAACATTTGTGAACCCTGGACTAGGCCCTGTAGAGGGAGAGTCACATGGTTTGTATGAACTGAGTTTTCCATTAATCTTTGGAAATGCCTCTAACACTGAAATTCTGGGCAGGCGAAGGACTTGGCGTGAGAAAGGGTAGGGAATGTTTATTTCTGCTGTGTCAAATCTGTTGTACACAGAGTGGGTTTTCCAGCCATTTTCACTATTTCCATAAAACTAGTCTCTTTTTGTAAACTTTAGCCTGGTGGCTGACTTCTCTTTGCATTTTGAAAGCTGCTCTTTGGAGTTTGTGCTGCAAAATTGTGTAGCTGTGGATATATCTGTGACCAGCAACCTGTAATACAAAAAGTAATTTTAAACCAAAATGGAGTAGAGATGTAATAAAGTATACATACCATTTTTAATACCCCACATTTTGCCTACGTGTATCAGTGTACACAGAAAATACCATGAGACTTTGGTGTTACCTTGAATACGTAAGGAGTGATGAGTTTAAATCATGAGCATTCGTTTGGAAATGACACACATAGAAATATTTTAATTCTCATTAGAAGAGACACCTAAGAATTCAGAGACTAAAAGTAGGTTAGGGGAAATTATTTAGTACTGTTTGTCATGGGCTTTTTGCTTTGTCTTTGATGTAACATTCAGTAGTGTTGACAGAAATAGCTTGGCTCACAAATAATTTATGTCCAATTGATCTTCTAGATCATCCTGAATTAAGGAAAAATATTTGTGGTCAGTTTTTCTGCTGCCCATGTGGTTCCATTGTTGGGTTGTTTTTTGTTTGTTTGTTTTTTTTTGTTGTTGTTTTTGTTGTGTTTTTTGGGGTTTTTTGTGGGTTTTTTGTGGGGTTTTTTTTGTTTGTTTGTTTTTGTTGGTTTGGTTTGGTTTGGGTTTTGTGTGTTTTTTTTTTTTTGGTTGGGTTTTTTTCTGAAACTTTGCTTAGCAGTGGAAGAGAAGGAATTTGGTTTTCATTTCTGAGTAGGAAGTGTAAGCTAAGGAATGCATTTCCAGAGCAATACCTACTAGTAGTAGATTTTAGTGGAGAATTGCTTTAGGGGTATGTTGGGGGTACAAGATGGGTCTCTGCTGACTGTACATCCTTCCTGCCAGGCAGCTGGAGTTATTCTGTGCCACACAGCATTAATGTGGCTACCCCATGTTCAGCTAGAGTTGCCTGACATCTGGCCAGCTCAGGGCAGCAGACTCAGCCAGCCCACCTTCATCTTGAAAAGGTCTCGGTAGGAGTGCACCAAGTGTTTGTGATTCTGAGCTCTTAAGGGGTTTTCATATTTATTCTGGCCAAAAAAGTAATCAAATTTCCATACAAGGATTGCTTTAGAAACACAAGTTAAAGTAGTGCTGGGAGAAAGTGTTGTTATATGTTACTGGTGGAGTGTGTGATGGTATGACAGCAAAATGCAATTTTAATATACAATTCTAAATGGACATTTTTGCTTCAAAAGGATTTTTCATTGAAAAAAAAAAAACTTCAGTAAAATGTATGAAATGAAAATATGCAGTAACAGAGCCAAAACTAGTTTCTTCTAAAGTAAGCACACACCTGACCATGCTACTTTCTCCTGAATTGCAAAATCCTATTATCAACTTTTATTAATGCTCTAAGTTTAAAAAAAGCCAAAAAACAAAAACCCCACAAAAACAAAAAACCAAAACAATCTTTTATGGGATTTAGAAAGCACAGGAAATGACCTGAATATAGGTATACACAGGTAGTGCTCAGGCCTAACACAACCAGCTCCCCAGTGTGCTCTGATCCAATTTCACCCTGTTTCAATTGCAATGAACTGTTGAGATCACCTTTAAGTCCTGGTGTTTAGATTCTGTGTGCTTTGATGAAATATGCTTTAATCAGGGAAATAAAGACCCTGTGATTTTTGATTTGTTGGCCCTTCAGGAAGGAAAGGTCCAGGTCCTATGGGAGGTTAAACTGGAAGCATGCAGGTTTTTTGATTGATGGCATTTCATTCCTGATCTAGTGCTAGAGCAGCAATCACGAATTCTGATCTAGGCTATACTTACCTCCCCCTCCAACAGGCATCTGTGCCTTCTGAACTTGCAGGAATAAATTTACACGGGCACAAACAGGATCTATAGTACTTTAGGCTGTTACAAGGTAAAAAGCAGAACTTTAAACCAAGGCATTTCTTAGGCAAGATGGCTTTACCACAGCTAAGCCAGCCAAAGAGACTACCACGTGATGTTTGGCATATGGATTAACTTCTAACACCTTTAAATATACTGACTTGTCCTATCTAACCACGTGAGGTGTAGTAGTGCCACACACACATACCTTCCATAGCAGCATGCACTGCAGGAACATTTTCCGAGGTGCCTTGATATCTGCTATCGGTTCGGCTGACAGATACGCTCAGTCTCAGTTGACAGCAACTAGCTGAAATAGTGAGAACTGGTAAATGCATCAAAATAGTTCATACTGTTTTGGCAGTTTAAAAGCACCTTCCTGCTATATTTTTAGGAACAGAGAGGCAAGTTGTGGCAGTCATTTTGACCTTCCTCGGTGCTCAGAAATGTGGATGACCGGAGAAACGTGGTGGTTTAATTAAACAATGAGATGGGATATGGAACCAATACCTTGAAGCACTTGAGCATGACTAATTTTAAGCATGTGAATATTGTGCTTGTACTTGGCTGTTGTCAGCTGAATTGGAATGGCAGACTGTCAAACTGATAACTGTAGCTACTGGGGTCAGCTGAGGGCTTGAGCATCAGCTTGAGCATCTTCCTCTGCTGGTGCCAGTGGTGCAGTGGGAATACCATCCTGGAGCATTATGGCCTCTGTCAGGGTGGCTGTCTTGGAGTTCATCTGTGCTTTTTTAAAGCACTGCAGATTTAACTCTTTTCTCTTTGTCTTCTGCTTCTTCATCACTTAGTATTTTTCCAGTGTTGTTACTTTAAAATGCAGCCAGTTTCCTGTTTGTGTAATATAAGCACACACCATTTTGCTGCAGACATTTTAGGAAACTTATAAAATCTGTCTTATTTTTAATTCCAAGCATCTTTTCATCTGCGATCGGTACAGACCATTCTTTGTCTGTTTTTAGCTTCTTATCAGTAGTGTTGTTGTTTCCAGGAGGAAAAGATGCACTATTGAGTAAGTAGGTCAGGGGAGCAAGCAAATGATGGTGTTTGTGCACAGAAATGAAGAGGAGAGTTAAGACTGGAAGCGGAAAGCTTCTCTGAAGACAGACAGGTATCTCCTGGGAGGGAGGGACGTGCGCTGCCCGCAGGGTTTGCTCCGCGCAGTGCTGTGCTGTCCTTCTCAGGCACTGAGATGATCCACTCAGTTTACTACAACTTCCAGTTGAGAAATTTAATCCCATAGGGTTGCCTTACCTAAAGATTAGGAAATGTAAATGTACAAAGCCTGTTAATGTGCAGTAGTGGAATAAAATTATCTGTGGGAATGAGTCTCTTCCCACCCAAGAGAGCCTCAGTCACTTTTGCAGATTAGTTGTGAGAGCAGAGATAACGCACTTGAATGCACAAGGTGTAGCTGCTGCAGGTTTCTGGGAGATGGTAGTGTATTAAAGGTAATTGCTGTAATGATGCTTTGGCTGATTTTCTTTTCTTTCAGAACTCATGTTACAGCTTAGAGCTTTGTTCTCAAAGTCATTGGCCAAGTGCCGTGTTCTTCATACATTACATTTGTAGTAATGTTATTTTCACTTGGATAATTTAAAATGTTTCTGATAAATGTGAGCACAGTGATTATAAAAAATTGTGTAAACTCAAGGTATTATGATGGTAGACAAGCTTTTTCTCCTCATTTTTCTTAAAATTTTCTTTCTTGTTGCCCTATTTAGAAAAAGATTTACTTTTACCCTATTGAGGTTTCTTTGGTTTTGCAAGAATGGAAGAACAGAATGGTACTTAGACTAAATCCATGTACTTTAAAAAGCATGGAAAACATTGCAAATTATTTAAGCAGGTTGCTTTTTTGGGAAAGTTTTTGTACTTTTTCTATGCTCTGTACCAGTTACAACCATGAGCCGTGTCTGTGGGACGGGGGATGTCTGAACTCCTGACAATGTCTGCAGAACAGAGCTTTGCAGTTGGCTTAGTTCATACATTTTTTTTAAACAGAGGCTGCAGATGGAAGAATACTATTGTAGAATAGTATTTTAGGCCAGATGTGGTTAAATCTGTATGTGTGACTAAATGTGCTTAAATGGTCAAAGGATCACTTACATGGTCATAGATTTCAGTATATTGTGTAATTAGTTGATGGTGTTTATACCATTCCCATTGTTGGAAAGATTTCTCTAAACTAACCAATGAGTTAAATCGCTCCACAACAAATGAAATGTGAAAAGTTTTGCATTTCACGCGAAAGCTCCTAGAGTGGAAGTCCATGGTGTGCAGAATTTGTGCCAAGGCTTTCTGAACCAGGCTGGGCTCGCTGCTGGATCCGTAACCCAGAGAGATCCAGCTGTGAAGGTTTGAAAACCATACCATGCTTTGATGGTATTTTAGGAATCTGTTTACCTGATGTTACAAAAAATACTAATCGATAAAGAGTCTGTGCAGAAGAGAGACAGTCCTTTTTCAGTATTATACAATTTTTTTCTCATTTCATATTTAAATTTTAAATACATTTAACTTTTCAACAGTTTGTGTCAGAGATTTTAAGTAATTACTACATTGAGCTAAACATGGATTTTTAACCTCTTTTCTTCGGAGGCAAAGAACATGCAAATCTACAGTTATTTTTTGGCCCAGTGCCGAAACATCTCTTTTGTTACCATGAAGGAAAATAGAAAGGTTTGATTAAAACCTTGCTCAGTAATTAGATGTCTGTAGTTTTTCTCCCGTAGACATTGTTCCATTTTGGTGGCACTTGCTGTAAGGCTCCGTGAAATTTTAATAAATCCCTGAAATGAACCCCCAGACAGTTTTCAGGATTTTTATACTACATTAGCAATTACAGAAATACACTGAAAAAATAATAAATGCCTGTTAGTTGCAAGCATTTAATTGTGTAGATTATTAGCATGAAGAGCAAATGACGGGCTATATTCTGCTGTTGCAGAAGTCTTGCACGTATTTTTAAGTTCTGTAAGCAATTTCATTTGGTGTAATGAATGATGTCTCTGGTACTTGGATCTTAAACTGAACAAATTTATACATACACAGCCCTGCTTGGCACTACCTATCCGACATCACCACTGCAAACCCCAGGTCTGAGCACCCTGCAGTAGGGAAAGCTGTCTCTTGGGGTTTAATGACATTTTAAGCTATGTGATATGTAAAGCTTGTAGAATAACTGGTATTTAATGGTGCATTCAGGAAACATGGGGGATTAAGGCTACTTTCATGCGGAAGAATCTGGAAAAAAATGTGAATACGGTGAGGCGAAAGGCCTTAGAGGAGCCCGTGATTGCTTTGGTGTGGAGGTTGACTCTTCTGAGCTAAAATTAACTAGAACATTTTCAAGGTTTGCTTGCGCATGGTTACCCCATTGAGTATCTGTAGGATGTTTTTTGCTGGTAAAAAACCCACAACCAGTACAGTCATGTTTCCTCTCCTCGGAGCTTGCAGGCAGCAGTGCTTCAGGCTCACTTCTTAATTTGCTCCTCACAAAAAGCATGGCTGCTGGATAAATGGTTGCCTGGGCAGGGTTTTGGAAATGATGGTCCAAGGGATCTTCACCAGGGGTGAGAACTGATGCTTTCCAACCTTAACATATGAGATAGAGTGAGTTTTTAAATCCTTCTTCTTGTTCACCCCAGGCAGCAGCCTCTTCTCACTCAGCTTCCATTCCATCGCTGCATGATGCTGGGTGTCATTTCAGAGCCCCCTCTCTCCTCCTGCCTCTGCCTTTCCTGGCACAGAGTCGTGTTTTGCTGCATTTTCTTTTCTCCTTTGTACTTCTTCTCCTGCTCATGTAGAGCTGCTGAAGGCCTGCATAGTTTCTGTAGGTGTGCATGCAGTACTCTGGGTCCTTCACCCCTTTTGCTGCAGACAAAACCCTTGTGAGGAGCCTCTAGATGTATGTACCTGATTTATCTGAGCTTCAGGTGGAGAACAAGCTCTTTAACTTCCCAGTTCTCTTTTAAGGAAACAACTCAAAACTGGATTATTTTAAGGAGTAACTCAGCCCTAGCATGCAACCTACAGCTTGTGAAGGAAGCTGGAAAACTCTGTTTTACTCAGGAAGCAGCAAATGCTGCTGCTCGGCAGGGTGAGCTCGAGCAAGGGAAAAGACACAGAAACAAAATGTCTGTAAAGCAAACAGCTACAGAAAATTTATTAATCTGTGAAACTATGCAAATCTCCTCTCTAAATTGACTTCTGAGATGTTTTGCCAAAATGCATAACCGTGTTTATAACATAGTCTAACAAAGGCTACGTAATTACAAAGGATATCAAGGCTTGGTCAGCTGGTGTAGTTAGATATAGCAACCTGTTCTTCAGATTACCAAAGTATTTCTGCATGGACATCCCTGTAT
Source organism: Grallaria varia (assembly GCA_013396735.1). Lineage (NCBI taxonomy): Eukaryota > Metazoa > Chordata > Aves > Passeriformes > Formicariidae > Grallaria > Grallaria varia. The sequence goes on from VWZG01004764.1 coordinate 161,355, forward strand.
TTCAATAAGGCAGCAACAACCACATGCTAAATCAAGGTGGTAACTTCTTTTATTTTACTTAGAAATACTTCCACATAAACATTAAAGCATGAATTTCATTTCTGTTTGCAAGGCTTCTGTTTTAATACGCATTAATATGCCAAAGGCCTTGAATTTGAGGTTTTTGTATTTTTTTTTTAAAAGAGTATATACTGAATTTTCCATCATCTGTTTTTAACTTACTTAGAAAAAAAAAAAGACGTTGGTTGAATTTTTTTTTGTGAGATAGTATGACAGCATGTACTAAACCAAGATATTTTCAGGGAACCAAGAAGTTTTTAGACCTGCAAGCCTTTTGTGAAAAAAATATGGTTTGGAGGATCTCTGCCTCTAAATGCCACTGGTCTTTGACACTCTTTCTCCCCTCCTTTTTGATGGTGCTAGTAAGAAAACAGGGCTGTTCTGCCTTTTGAATTTCCCTTTCATCTAAGCATGCTGTCTTCTACGTCATATGGGAGTTCTTTGTGTGGCTGGGGCGTACATGACAGGAGGAATTATTTCTCCTTAATTAGGGACAGGCAGTGGGCGTGAAGGCTCCTTTCGTAGCCTTGAGATTGTCACACGCTCCTCCAAACAAATCAGGTAGTCACCTGATACAAAGCAGCTCCTCTATTTTTACCTAAAACTGGATATTTAAGGCTCTGAAGGGGTGGGGGTTGTACTGTTTATCCCACTAGGAAGGATTGGCTGGAAATCTGGATTACTTGACAATTGGCTGGAAAATCCTTGGTGGTGGTCAGCAAAGCTGCAGGAGAGGAAAAGGTGCTCTGACACATTAAAAATGTCTGAAGCGTTTGAGTTTTTGCAGCTTGGACAGTGTACGGTGACTATCTGAGAAACCCTCCAGTGACTGAGAAACCCTCCAGTGACTGTGTGAGAAACCCTCCAGTGATTGCCCAGCGCGGCTGCTCCGCTATTTATGGACAGCCGAACTCAAGTGCAAGTTGTAGCTGTAATTCAGCAGAATTAGCAGTATTATGGCGAGTTTTTTGGTTGGTTCTTTCATTGGTTTTTTTTGGTTGTTGGGTTTTTTCCTCCCCCCAAGCCTTAGCCCTTAGCTATGCATTTTATGGTGTTTTTCTTTTTGCCACACATCATGCTGTTGACTGCAGTGGTGTCAGAATAGCCCTCCTTGGTGAGACCAGAGCCAGGACCAGCCTGTTGAAGCAGAGGAGGAATGTAAAATCCTGGTAATAAAAATAGCCTGCTTTATATTTTAGATGTAAACTAAACTTTGCTGTTGGTATGGGTCTTTGCCAGGTATGCATTCCGTCTGCTTTGTGACCTCTGTAGGACTAATGCAAATAGCAGTTGACTTCAGATAATTTCATGTTATTTAGCTCGTTAATTTATGTCAGTCAGAAGACAGGAGGACTTTTCTGCCAGCAATAAATTAGTTTCTGGTATTGATTTACTGGTAGTGACATGGAAGAATGAGGAATGACATTTAGTATGGCTATGTCAAAAACTATTATCCTAATATCACAGAGGTCAAATTTTAATAGCAGCTGCCATGCTGCTTCCCTGAATAGGGAGCACTTTCCAAACTGTGGAAAAAATATATGGTATTACAGGGTAGTAACTGGTGGGAAATTTTATTTTTATACACCAGCAGCTCTGCTTCTCACTGGATCAGCTGAGATCACTATGTACCACTCAGAAGAGGTTATTTTCTGGTTCCAGCGGAATTGTTGGATTCTAGACATGCCTTCAAGCCATCTGGCCACATCTCATTGCATTCGAAGAATGCTGCTGGGCACGTTTAACTAGGTCCCCATGCCAGGCTGTTCTGGCTAGGGGTGCTCCTGGGGGGCTCAGGAGGATGGGATGCTTCCCTACTGCAGGATACAGCATTTCCTCAGAAGTGTGTAACTATCTTCCAGTCTATATACATATTTTACTGCCTGTAATCCTTTTATTGGAGATTGTTTTTCTTATGTGTATCTGGCTTTCTTTTTGGAGATGGTGAATTTTCAGCGCATTTTAAAATGGTTTGCCTCATGGCATTTTCAAGAAATATGCCTATGGTGTATTCCACAAAACATTTTATGCATACTGAGAGAAAAAAATCCATAAAGGTATTCTCTGCAAGGAATAATGCAATGAGACCTTTGAGTTTGCATGATGAGTCTTGTTTGTGGAATGAAGATCCTTTGCTGTGATGCTCAGGCCTTGCAGCCGAAAGATCTGTGCAAGGCCCATTAATTTTCCATTAGTGCAATGTTAGTAGATCCCAGGAGTTCTTTTATTGATGGTGGATGTTTACCATTGCTAGTGTTGGGTGGAATAATCTTTCACTGCTCAATATGGCCGTTGACTTTTTTCTTTTCTCTTGTATGTACTTAATACTTACTTTTATTTTGCTTAATCTGTTAATCCTTTAGCCTTCTTACTTTTAGAAAACACAGTATGTTGTATGCAAAGCTGTTATGTTGTATTTTAAGAAGAAAATGTACAAAGCACTGAGAGGTCTGTCTGACCTAAAGAAAGAAAGATGTAAAGAAAGAAAAATGGACAGTTTTGTGTTGCTTTACATGTATACATGACTTTTGCACAGATATCTGTAGAGAAGCATCTTCCTGAAATTACATAGTCTGTTACTTTCTTCGTGTCCTCATTTTAGTTGCATAGAAGTAAGTTATGCATACCTACAAACTTTATGGCTTTGCTTGTAATTCTCTAGCTCTAGAAATTTAAATAGGTACTGTGCTATGAGTCGTCTGATTGTATTACTTATTTTCTTATTTTTTCTATGGCTTTTTACATAAATGATGTGATTAAAAAGTTAGGGCATCTGTACTTGAATATAGTCTACTTTTAGTAATATATTTTAATATTTTTGTAATTTCTTTGCATCTATTTATTCTGCCACTGTAATTTGTTGGAAGCTGGACTAGTGGACCTAAACAGACATCTTTACATTTGTGCATTGGGAAACATTAGGCAGAGCGAGCACATTTGAGGTTTTTCTTTTTTTTTTAAGGTTTCCCAAGGAAGTGGGGATCTCCTGCCAGTACAGTTTCTTCCAGGGTGAGGAGCACAACACACAGTTGCCAGATCAAACTAAATTTGTGAAGAAAAAGTAGTACATAATATCACACCTGCTTTAGCAACTGCTTGCATTTTGAGAAAGAAAACTAGATACATAGGCAGCTAACAGAATGAAATCACATGGTTGTTCTTTGTGGAGTGTAGCTGCATGAATCCAAAAATACTAATATTAGAAGATGAAACATGCCGGAAATGCAGCTTTTACACTATAACTCCTTTCTTCAGCTTTATTTCTTGTTCTCTGTTTGGCAGATATTCCTGTGCTATGATTGGTAAGTTCAAATGAAATTTATTTAGCTTTAGCTGCTAAATTCAGTCCCAGTCAGTGGATGTGGATTGAATCATCCCTGGAGATTCCTGTTTTATAAACCTATTTTAGGATCCAGTGAATCACCAGCTGAAAGTGCCTGTCTCTTACTGCTGATTCGAGAGGAAGCATCAATCATTACTGCAGAACAAATGTCAAGCATATATCTAGCTAAAATTAAGTATCATGAATCCGATCTCAGGACCACATTGAAAAAACTCCACATCTTCATTTCGGTAGCCCGACAGAAAGGAGCTGCCCAGAGCTCCTCCCCAACTCCTTCCAACAATGACACACTGCCTTTTTCCCCTCTGCATGCACATTTCACCAGGCATTTATACTCATTCTGCCACGTGTTTATGGTCCCCATAAACTGAGAGATAACATGGCATTACTGCTTACTGGTGATCTGTGTTGCTTTCATGTTTACAGGCAGCCTTTGCCTTCCAGAGTTCCCGAAAAGAACTTGCTTGATTCACTCCCATTTGATACAACTGCTTGCTTCTATCCCAAGGTACTCATTATGGTGAGATTTTAGTTTTTATAGTATCGTGTCACCTGATTTTTGATATTGTGAAGAACTGAAAGGAACACCTGAATGCGGTTGCTATGACTGTTGGCTAACATGGATTTTCCCACTCTTTTATTGCATGGCTGTTTAAATTCCTTTAATAGTTTTGTAGGCGCCATTACATCTTTTTTTCTTCTTCCCTGTTGGCTGCTTTTCGTTTCCAACACAGATATTTCTCTTTCTGTCAAACACCAAAGGTATAATCGCCCACAGTGGATTGCTACTGAGAGCTTGTAAAGAGAGGATTGTCCTGGCAAACTATTAAAGTTCAACCACTTATCACTGGTGGGCAAATGTCTGCTGTTTGGTTCCTGCTGCTGTATTGCCTTAAATGAACAGTGATAGGCAACAGAATCCCCTTCAAATCTTTTTGCTGTCCAGACAATGCATCATAATTTGAGGCCCTAAGCATATAAATTCCAACTTTACTCTCTGATTACAAATTCTGAAACCATTAATTGAAGTCTGTGTAAAGAAAACAAGTCAACAGCCCTTTCATCTGAACCCAAATCAATTTATTTTCATTTTCTAGTGAACTGTTGTACTAGATTTTCTTGATATCCGAACCTGAAAATGACCAAGTCTTGTTAAAATTGCATCTCTGGTGGCTTCCTCCTGAGAAATACAGTTACTTGACTGTGCTTTGGATTTCTGCATCTCCCACAGCAGAACTCTTTACACGATAAATAATGTAAGAGAGAAAAACAAAATGGCACACTAGGACATATTATTTGAGGGAGTGATGCTGCAAAGCAGCATTAGGGTTGAATCAAAACTATTATTTGTATTTTCTAAGTACCTGTTGGCTTCCTCTGCCAGGAGCATGGCAGTGAGCAGACAGGGCTGGGTTGAGTCCACCCCTCTATGGAGCTCTCAGAAATGAAACCCCCAGTGTTTCCTACGCTGTGAAGTGCCTGGTGTGGTGGTTTGAGGCAGCGTGTGCTCACAGGATCTGACTGGGTACCAGGAAAGCTAAAAGCTCTTTGAGGTGGCAATGAAGTCTTTGAACGTGCATAAAATAGCTTGATTCAGGTCTTGAAATAGGTGATTTCATAATGGGCTGTGAATTACTTTGATAGCAGGTCTATGAAGAGCTTGAGACACATTTTCAATTTTGTTTTTCTGGGATAACCGCAGGGTAAGTCAAAGTTGGATTTTGTTGCTGCCCTGTAATCAGAGGTGGTGTGAGTGAGGGCGGTGCAGGGGTGGCTGGGCACAGTCCCTTCACGTCGTTTCTGCCTTGAAATGGTCTGGTCACATGTGTGGTAGAGGAGAGGTTAAATCCCTTCAGCCTCTACCAGACTCTGCTGGCAAGGATATGAGTTTTCCAAAGTTTTGCATAACGGGACTATTGAGCGAGTATGTTTTGAACTTGTCCATACAGAAAAGCTTTCTGCTTTAGCATGTCTGTCCTTTCTAAGACGAAAAGTAGGGTGAAAATAGGGTGAAGGCTGGAAGGTTAGACACCTGCATGGTCAAGTGAAACATTAGCATTTCAGTTGAAATCCAGAGTTTTCTGCTCCTAATTCCAGAGATTGTGGTGTTTATTGTACCAACATCTGGTTTTTGTCTGTGTGTCCTCAATACTGAAGTAAGTTTATAATTTGTTTTGACTCCTTAATGCTTTCACTCTCCAGCTGATAGTGTCTTTATCCTCATCCTCTTGGGGTCATTGGATATTGCAGGGTTACTCTTTTTACTGGACTTTTTTTTTTTTTTTTTAACCACAAAGAGACGCTGACATTTTACTTGTTCTTTTTTTTAAATCAGACTTCACAAATAATTGAAGTCTAATTGTTACATATCAGGAGATGACTGCCTTTGAATGTGCAAGCCTACAGGAACATGGTTGAATTGTGCTAAAGAAATCCAGCAGATAAAATACTGAACTGGCCAGGGCCTGGTGTCTGCTGGGGCATGGTCTCTCTTCCCTCTGCAAGGATATGCGTCCTCCCTTTGGAGAATATGGAACTGATCCACTGAAGAGTCTGTACATCCTGCCTGCCTTGCAGAACCACAATCTTTGTGAGCATCCTCACTGCCCCACCAGCTTTTCAGGGCCACTGGCCCAAGGGGGAAGATTTTTCCTGAGCTTCATCCATTGTTTTCCAGGCTATCCCATCTGCAGTGGGGCTGGAGCCCAAGCTATTTCCTCCTTATGCTTTGTTGCATTCCTCTCAATTAGTTCAGCACTTTGAGAAGGAAACTCACTGGAAAGAAAGGTCTTACTTGAATGTCCAGCATAAAAAAGATACTGGGGTGTGTCAGCTGCTTGTACCCTCTCTGCCTCTTGGCTGCCCCATGGCCAGCTGGCACTAATCTCATCAGGTCATCCCAGCCATGGTGGCTCCTAACTCTTCTTGCTTTCTAATTACAGACTGGGAAAAATTTAACATGAGTATATATTTAAACAAGTTTGTCTTGGAATTGTGTCATTTTGCACCAGGTATGTTACAAGGAATATGAAGAGGTACCAATGACAGAACATAATGAAAAATAAGAAAGGGTTAAATGAATGTGGAAAACCTACATTACATGGGATTACAAAAAAAAGACTAAGAAAAACACTATTATTGGCCATATCATAGCTATAATAGAGAAAAATATCAATAGAAAATGCATAATGGAACAAAATTGTTTTTAAAAGGGTGATGATGAATGACAGAGTAAACAATATTAGCTTCTTCAGGAAAAAATACCATGCTGTCCCAGCAGATAAAGCCACCCTATGGAAATAGCGATGGAAAGAATAAGAGGGATGGGTGTTGGCATTTCAGAGTCCTCTATCTAAAGGCTACAGCGTGACAGGGAGACCTGATGACTGCTGGGTTTCTGCCACTAGAAAGGGTATTTTGTGTTTCAGACAGAGGTATCTGATAATTTAGCTACATGAAAATGTAGAAGTAAATGCAGTGTTTTATGGTCAGGGAAGCCCAGGCACAGTTCTGCATCAACAGTGATGAAGCAGAGCTTAGCTGTAATATTTAGTTTGCCTGTATATCTTTCACCGAGCTAGGAAAGCTATTTCTGTCGCTTTAGTTATCGATGTCACCTTCCACTGTTCAGCTCCTGTAATGGCTTTCATGGGGGGATAATAATACAAAGGACTGCACTCTTTGCATAAGTACATAGGCGCTGGAGGGAAATGCGGCAGTACAGGGGAGCGGAGAGCCGAGGGAGAGCTCCTATTGATTTCCTCTCACAAACTGCTGAACGCTGCGTGCAGGACTGAGCCCCTGGAGAAACCTGTCCTGCTACACATATATGGCTGGCTTTGACATCCCAGTGTGGGGTCAACAAAATCAGGGAGTGCTTGGAAAGGGCAAAGCATTTGCTCCTCCTCCCCTCCCACGTGCAGGCAGGTCCTGCTCCCCTCCGTCCCGTTCAACTGCAGCAATGGAAATTAAAATACAAAAAATCCTTTTCAATGGCTTTGTGATTTTCAAAATTATATGGGATAGAGGAGAAAAAAGGTGTTTAAACTTGAGTGTTAAGCTTTAAATGGAGTCTGGTGGTGGAACGGACGTGGTGGTATGCTTGAGCAGCAGGGCTTATGCCTCCAGTTGATCTCCCTTCTCCCATACCCTGCTCCCAGAGCCTCCCACCATCATCTGGGAGCAGAACTGCAGTGGCCAGGTAGACAGTGGGCAGGCAGATGTTCCTGGTTTGGAGGGTGAGGCTCCCAGCTGGAGTATATTCACACCAGCCAAAGTTTAAGCAAGGAAAAGCAGATCTCCAGCTGAACTCCCCTCCAGGCTTCCCTGCCTATCGGAGCCTAGGGAAGGCTGTCTGATGGCCTTTAAAGTGAAGATCTCTCCTTTGGAGTTGCTCGAGGCAGTCATTACATACCTCATACTTCCATGGGGCAGCATTGCGGTGCTTGGGAACCAGCTTGGCTTGTCTGCACGCAGGGAAATGCGACAGCCTCACACCTTGTGCAGGACGGGACATTGCCCTGCTGAAATGTCAGGGTGTAGAAGATTTAAAAAAAAGTTGGGTGTTTTTTTTTTTTTTAATTTTTTTTTAATTTATTTCCAAAATAAACATTTCTTAAGCTTTCTGTTTTCAATTGAAAATAGAGGGGTTTGTATTTGTTTTGCCCAGCTGGCAGGATGTTCTCTGACCAGCTGTACAATTGACACCAGACTGGGTAACATCAGTCTTGCCGAACTGGACCGAAACAAAAGTGGCTGCCACGAGGCACTGTGTGATGTGACTTTGAAGCACGAGGATCAATGTAAAGAGCTCCTCAGTGACACATATACTATATTTAAAGAGTTTCCTGGGTAAGTTTGCCGCTTTTAAAGCTACTTAAAAGCATGAGAGGCTCCAATTTTAAATACAGGTGCACCAGTCAAATGTGGTGCTGTGTGAAAATTTATTTGTCATTTCAAATTTGGTTGGAGACTGGACGGCGAAAGCGATGTTTGATGCATAATAAGCCTGTAGTTTTGCAAATGCTCAAAGAGTTTTGAACTGAGCTTTGTGTTTATCTTGAAGTGGGATTGACTTTGAGGGAGGGGAAGGCCAGAAGACTCTGTGTGCACAACCTGTGTGCAGGCCATATCAGAAATCCTCAGCTTGCGAGTGTTTGCTTTGGCTGTGGAAAGTTGTCGGAGTGTCTGGATCTACCCTCAGTTATCACTACCAGCTTTCAGCGAGGAACATGTGGTGCTTCTCTGCACAATTATGTGCATGTTCCATAAAACATGTTTCCTAGCCTTGAGGAAGGTGCTTTTTCTTGCTTTCAAACCTCATGAATGAGGGGCAGCCTTTTAATTGCTCATACTCTCTTTTTCTATTATATTCACCCTAGTGCCTTTAGTAATAACATCTACTTTTTAATAGCTTTTAAGGCCATGTGTTTTCATGGTTTTTCTACTGTTGTATAAGCCCTGTCTTTTCTGTGAGGCAAGACATCTACTGTCCTCTGCCAGTGCTGACGCAAAAAGGATAGCACAAAACTGTAGGTGCTAGAGTAGCATGGGAAGATGAGTCTGAGGAGTCCCTTAATCCACATGGTCATCTGGCTTCCTTTCGAAGAGGACATTTCCTCTAAAATGTGTATTAAGGATAGTTTCTTTATGTTTGAACTATGTGAGGTGTTAAGAGGAGACATGGTAGTGTTACAGAGGTAAGGAGGGCAAGGTGTGCTTTCACTGTGTGTTCTTCGTTCCTGAAGCTCCTGTCGGATTTTTTTTGAATTACGTTTGAAGGGGACATTTCTAAACAGACCGAAAGGTTAAATAGCTTAGAGGAAAGTGATGGACAGGGGAGTGGAGTAAGTATTTTGTAGACTTTTCTCGTTAACCATCTGATGTATAGATACTTTGGGCTGTGGAGTACTGCGCATGATTGCCTGGGTAGTTATTTTCGTCCCAGTATGCCTATGTTTTTTCCTATCTAATAAAAAGGAAGACTTAATATGATAACTACATTGCAATTTCTTTTAATTCATTTATTTTCAATGGACTGAAGATTTGGGGCACAAGTGTCTTTGTGGTCAGTAGGAAGAGAAACATTAAATTTCACAAGCTGTGTTTGGTAGTGGGAAGAATAAATTCAATAGTCATGTTACTTTAAGGGTAACGTCTAAGAATACACTTGTTTGCTTATTTACAGACCTAGGCAGCCATAAATTGAGCAATGTTACGCAACTCCCAGCATAAATATAATAAACATGCACACCAAAAGATGGTCTGAAAAGAGGAGTAGAAATTTGAGAGAAGTGATATATATGCAAATACAAGAGCATTGTCCTGCTGTAATGAAGTATTGTCATATAGAGTAGAGAAATATATTGCTACAACTTTCTCAACAATCTTCTTTCCTAACCAATCTAAAGACATATATGCAGCTGCCAACTTGATGAAATAAAGATTTGTAATGCTTTTATATTGTTACTCCAAGGAAATGCTTTTTATTGCTGTGTGGGGAAGGGAGGGCAGTAAGTTCTGAGCCACCATTTTAATAATTTTATTTTTCAGTATAGAAAGTGTGGATAAATTTTACAGTGTTGTTATCTGAAAAATGCAGACTTGTGCTTTTGAGTGTCACCGGTAAAGCAGTAGGGTGAAGAGAACAAAGAAGATCAAAGAGAAGTGAGAGAGTTTATTTCAAAGACATCCATAAAAATAGTGGGGTTTTAAAATTTTATTAACAATGACCTGAATTAAGCTTAACTAATTTGGATCCCAATCTTGAAAATAATTTCATGCATGCTTAACCTCAATCATGTTTGTTGTCAACTAATTACCTCTGTTTACAAACTATTAAGTAAGCGTAGAATGTTTGCAAAATGAGCACAATAGAAAAATTGATAAAAACCACAGATATGCTAATGTGAAAAATCAGGCAGCCACACAAAGTATAAATATGATTTCACCTTTTAGTACTTGGAAATTCAAGAGACATTAATTCAATGTCTTTTCAGCTACTGGTGAATTTGATGAAACCTCCTTTTCACCTGAAGGAATGAATTAAAAATAACCAAACAACCTAATTGGAAGTTGATGGAAGAATATTGAACTTAAGTGAACATTGCAGTAAGTTATTGGGACCAAGCAGAATTTGGTTTGAGGCCAAAAGTTGTTTGGTTTGGCAAGAGTCTTACTGATGCTTGGCTTATTACTGGCTATTTGAATATACATTACATTAAAGTAATGCCAATAATTCAGGTGCCACACACAAAAAGATTAAGTAGCAGGATGACAATTAACTGTTATAAAGAATTCTTAGCAATGCCCAGTAAATCAAGGCACTGGCATTTAAAATCCGAGGCAGAAATCTTGAGCTGTGATTTCTAAAGTAATATTTGTTTAAATCAAGCTTGCACAAATAAAGTTTTAAAATTGCAACGATAGATAACCCAAGTGAAAGACAGAACCAAAGGTGGCAGTTCTCTTCCACGCAGTGTCTTCATGCTAATGGAGAACAGATTTTTTTCTGGGGTTGGGTGTGTACTGTGTGTAAGTGCTATATAGCAAAACAAGAACTGAAGAACAGAGGCACTGTGTGTTTTGCCTTTGCCTGATTGACCTCTGTGGAAGTCATGCATGTTAAACTGCAGATGCAAGTGCATAATGCATGTCAAGGTTGCTGTTGGGTGACGCTGCTGGTGCTGCCACATGGCTCTGATGAACACCCACCTGGGTTTGTATTCTTTCCAGATTTCTATCCTGCAAGTTAACTTGTTTTCTCTTGGTTTTCTTGGTGGGCAAGAGCTGTATTGAAACCTTTCACCTGGAAGCAAGTTGAAGGTGGTGTTTTAGGTAGACTGTGTCACATATCAGGACATTTGTCATGGTAGTTCACAAGGACTTCTGAGCAGAGCCAGCTGAAGAGGCAAATGGCCTTTATGGGATACTGGAAATTAAGCATTTCCTCTACATATATGCTCATATGCCTTGTTTCCTTCTGGAAATCAATGAACACAAATTTAAATTCTCACAAATTTGCAGCTTTTGTGTGATTTCTGTACAGAATCCAGACATAGCACAGTTTGAAGAAATCAGATTCGGGCTTGTCAGAAAAAGTCTGCAAACCCTTGGTTGCCTAGCCTCAGTTTTGAGTTCATCAGTGTAAATCCAAATTATGGTAGAGAGGTTTTGGTTCTTGTTGAGAAGGATTCCCATGAGTTTTAATTCTGCTGAATTAATGTCTGGTGTATGCGGGAGCTGAATTAAAGCAATCACCTGTTCTTGCTGCGTTGCCCCTTCTTTGATAGATTAGCCCCTTAGGTCATTGACCTTTCTCTGCCTCTGGTACCTCTCAAAGGCGGATGGCAAAAGCAATCCATTCAGGAAAAATAAAAGCAAAGATAAGATATGCAAATATAATTTATGTGATATACAAATGGCAGCCTTGGAGTGCTTTTCTAGTGAAAAGAACAGGGAAAAGCCAAAGGGCAGAAAAGTCATTAGAGAAATTGTGTGTTGATTCCCTAGTTCCCATCTCAGAAGGTGGGACTCTTGTAACATAATGTGGTCTTTGGGTTTCAATGCCCACAGAGTTCTCCATCTCATTTCCCAGTGGCCATTTCTGACAGTTGAGGATTTTTTTCTGAGGATAATTTTGAAGGGAGGATGTTGTGAGTTTTTCCTACTCTTCTCCTGACCTGGGCTCTAAACAACACTGCAGGGAAGCGGCTACAATCTCCGTTCACGTCACTATGCAACTCCTCCGTGCTTGTGTCTGCGCCTTTATTCCATGGTGCAACTCCCCCAGGCTGCAGTTGGGAGGGACCAGCACTGGCCAAATCCCACCAGTGACATCAGACACAGCATGGCTGGGAGCTGGTGTTTTCCTTGTTTTCCCCATGCCCTCAGCAAAGGCAGCTGACCTGGACACTCCACAAGTTGACTGGGCTTCTGTTCGGGAAAGGTCGTGCTGACAATGGGCACACTGGGGCTCTGTCTCTGTGACAGGGAGGGACAAACCTGCGCTGGGTCACAGGGAGCCATCAGTTTTGGGGCGATGAAGGCAGCTTTGTTTCCGAGCAGAAGCTGTTGCTTCTCCAGCCTGTGGCTCGAGGTTGCCCCTGGCGTGTGATGGAGGGACGTTTGTGCTCCTGCCGGGCTGTTTGCATCCCCCAGCTGTTTTGGCCTCTGTCATGGCTCTGGAGAAAGGACCAGCCTTCCTGGTTGCAGAAAGGGGCAAATTACACCTCACCTTTGCTGAACAGGGCCATTGTGTTCCGAGCTGGCAAATCACCCAGCTCAAATAAGCTTGAATTTCTCATAGGATTCTATTGTTACCCTGTGGTAAAAGCTGCTGTGGGAAACTTTCATGATAACGTCATGAATTTGTGCTCACTTCTTTCTGGCACTGCCTGTGTGGCCAACACCAGCAGGAGCAGGGACTGTCCTGCTGGAGGGGGCTGGTCATCTCTTGCCACATGGCACTTGGGCTCCTTTGGTCTTCCCTGGCCCGCCAGGGGGATTATTTGTCTCTCTCTGTGTCTGTGTTTGCTGGTCTTCTTCCCCTAGTCACAGGGTGGGAACAGAAGGGCTGCACTGAAGGATGAGAGAGGAATTTTGTGTATATGTTTGATACCTTGGCACAAGGTACCCTGAGTAGTACTGAAGGTGCAGAGCCTGGTGCCTTGTCCCAGGTGCCTGGTGGGAGCGAGCCCTGCCGTCCCAGCTGTCCCTGCCACCGTGCCAGAGCCTGTGAGCTGGCACTGACAGCCCCATGCCATGGCCCATGCCCTGACCCTGACCCTCAGCGCTGCAAACGCTGCTGGAGACTGCTGTTCCACAGGCAGAGTGCACTAAGCTTCTTATTTAATTTAAATTCCCAGCAGAACAACCCCATGGACACGTGCAAGCGTGCAGCAAAGGCACGCGGCAGTGTTTGCCTGGCGCACTTGAAAGCCTTTGTGTGGGGCTCTGGTGTGGGTACACCCTTGGTGGGACCCTGGTGGTCACTGTTGGGAAAGGGACATACACCTGCTCCCAGCTGAGTGCTTCAAAGGGGAAAGTGAAATTGTAAGTTTTGAACATGCATCGAAGCAATTTCAGAGCTTCAGGTGTTGTGAAAACACATGCACACCACACGCTTGTTTTTTAATTTCTGCGTGTACGGGTTGATTTTCTTGCCACTGCAAAATTCCTGAGCTTCATTTGGGCTCTATGATCTTCAGTGTCTGCAGAAGGTGCTGGCACGTGCGCAGTTCTCCACCATGTAAAATTGCATCATGGGTTCCCATTTCAATGCTTTATTGCAGTGAACCAATAGTAAAAAGGGTTAATGACTATCTGAAATACTTCTACACTTTTTTCTATTAGATTATCTTAGATGACAATATTTCTAGTATTAGATTTTTTGAAATCTAAAAGGGTCTTTTTTTTTTTTTTCCCATTGCATTGCAATGAAAAGACAGAAATTGCATGAGCAAAATAATGTTTTTGAGAGAACTCTGAATCCGTAAGCTTCTATTTCAGTCCTGCACAGGAGTGGGAGTGGTCAGACAATTTCTGAAGTGTCAGGTAACTTCACGTTTCTGAAACCATTGACTTGAAAAGTTTATTTAAAACATTTCTTTTAATTACTTGCTTATCCAAATATCTTTCTTCAATAACTCCTGATAATTGTTGATTTAGAGATTCAAAGAGAGAGGGTGTGAAACCTTTGCATGGTTTCACCTTTTGTTTCTTGGTAGGTGTTAGTGGTAAGACCTTTTGGAAATGCTTTACCATTGTGTTTCTCAAGTGTAAGCTGGAAATCATGTCTCATAAATGCATGCTCTCCATTTTAAACCTTTTAGACAAATATTTTTGTAATACTTTATAGCTTTCTTTTGCGTGCATAAAAACTTTAATGTTCCTGAATGTAACCTTGTTTCTGCTTTCTGGCATATTTTTGTTAAAATCTTAAATCCCATGCAGCCTGGTAAATCACTCACTTTTTAAACAAGAAAACACAAGACTGTGCTTTTAGGTTTCTATCTTTATTTTACAAAATCAAACTCTCTTGAACTTGGCCCTAGGTGTAGTTTTCATTTTACTTTTTTTGTCCACCCCTGTGGCTTTGTGTTTTATGATTTCAAGTAAAACATGAAAGACGTTGGCAAACAATATCAAGTGAAGCTATATATTCTAGAAATATTCCAAACATTTTTTTAATAGTTCTGCCTTCAACAACTCACAGTGTGGGCACTGGCACAGGCAGCCAGATACAGAGAGTACTTGAACTCATGCTTCATGTTACAGGAATGGAGTATGTTTCCATGCAGCTATGAAGGTTTGTGGGCCGCCAGAAGATGAAAAAGCCGTGTCAGTGGATTGTATAAAAGCAACAAGGAAAAGATTCCTTTTCCTTGTCAGAGCTGTATTCTAAATCAGTGGTACCCATGAGGCCTGTTCTGCACTCATGGCAGGGCTCCATACGCCTGCTTAAGATAATGGTACTTTGCTCAGTGTTGCCTTCTTAAAACCCAATATTCTTACCAGTTTTCCAGATTTTTTTGGTTTACGTAGCACCCTTTGCCTTCATCAGACACAAGACAGTGTGTCACTTTACCAGTGATTCTGCATGTGAGGATTTCAAAGGTAGCATGAGACTTACCCTGAGCTGTCTTGTAGCTCATCAGGGAGGAAGAGAGGGTCTTCCCAGACTGGTTATGCAGTGAATACTGATGTGGTTACCGTGGGTAAAAAAAACCCTTCTTCTTTTTCCTTCTTCTCTTTGTTCTGATCTTCTGACAAGTACCTTGGGTGGTTTTCCTTCAGAGTGGTCATTCACCCTGTCCCATGGGTGTGCTTTCAGAGATGCTGCCATGGATGGAGGCTTCCTCTGCAGACTTCACGGGTTCTTTTAGAAGCCTCTTGAAATGTAAGCACTTGGTCCATTTTCCAACAGGCTTAAAATCCTTTATGATTGACTCAGCTGATTTTGATTTTTATTTTAGTTGGAGGGAAGAAGAGTGTGGACAGGGTAAATATGTAGCAGTAATAAAACCTGCAGATGGTTCAGCTTCTTTATTGTTCCATCAGTCTATTTGTGCACTCAGCAGAGGTGGTGAAAGTGTTAAAGACACTCATTACATTAAAGTCTTTGACTGTCCTCACAGCTTTGGTCATGCATGGAGAATGCAACCACCTCCATTTCATGCTGATGAAGTCTTCACGTCAGGCTGTGTTTGATATAAATGCAAATGCCTACAATCAAGCCAATTATATACGAGTTGCACATTCACCATCCTTTGTGGGGTGACCTGTCACAGCCGCCACACTGATATGGGCTGAAGCTGTCATGTGCTTTAGTGACTGGGAGAGTCACTTGGGAAATGCTGGTTTTTAATTGAAAACTCATTTCTCAGAATTAGTACTGCAGTTCAAAGGATTTCTTGTGCCTACTCGTGCGTGTGTCTCACCTTCGCAAGTCTTTGTTTCATGGATTAGATCAACTTCCTTCTGATGACAATTGCGTAGGAAATATTTTTTCCTGGAATATCTATTTTTTAATTGAAAACTCTAAGTAAGTAGGTCATACACAGCTTAGTGTTTAGAATGCTTATATATATATTTAAAA
Source organism: Grallaria varia (assembly GCA_013396735.1). Classification (NCBI taxonomy): domain Eukaryota; kingdom Metazoa; phylum Chordata; class Aves; order Passeriformes; family Formicariidae; genus Grallaria; species Grallaria varia. Next base: position 177,356 of record VWZG01004764.1, read on the forward strand.
GTACACTAAATAATTTAGCTATGAGGTAAGATGAAACACAAGATGTCAGGGGAAAAAAATCTCATTACCTGCAGTGTCAACCAAGGAAGCTTTGAATTGCTCGCCTTTTAAATTAGTATCCTGCAGTTTCAAGAATATGTTCACATATAGAATGAACATACTTGCCAGTTTAGGTTGCAGATGTCACGTGATTGTTGTGTACTTTAATTTAGATTCTCCTTCATTTGCTGAAAATACCCATGCTAATGCTTTACATTCATAAACACAAATCCCAAATGTGTCAGGAATTCCTATGCCCAATTCATATGATTTGCTTACTTGCTTAGTGAAACAACTGTGCCCAAAATGGCATGAATAGCCACATGTGCCTTCAACTTCCCACTTCTCAGAAGACTGAAATCTTGAATTACATAATCTCCAAGGAAAGGAGAGAAATTAGTCCCTCATGGAGAAAACACAGAGAAAACAGACTGCTGTTTGTTCTCTTTCTTAAACTCTGTCCTGACAGTTTGACATCAGTGTCCACAGAGCCACGTGACTTTTTTTCACTATTGACCTCACGTGTGCTGACTGATAAGGAGAGATGATGGAGGAGACCCCAGATGAGAACCTTCTCCTGCACTCCAAACAGCACCTGAGATCCACTTAGCAGTGATTCAGCTGGTGTCTGCTGGGGGCTGCAGGCTTCTCAGTGAGACTCCCTGGTGGACGGTAGTTGATCTTTATCCATTTTAAGGAGAATATGAGCCACTGCTCCTATGGGAAACTGTTGTATCACCAGTTATCTGCTATTCATGATTATCTAGAAATCTATCATATCTCTTGGAGGGAACATGTGTTCACAGACTTCTAATATACCCAAGTGTTTCAACAGATCTGTTCACCCTTACTGTCTCCCTGATACCTCTCTAAGGTGAGGTGATGACCACTAAGTGCCCTGCAGAATGGGGCTCACCATGAATTTATATGATGTTGTAGGGATGAGGTTTTCCATTCTCTCCTAATGATTCCTAGTATCTGTTTGCTTTTGACTTCTGGTTATTTCCAATTATATTTTATAGATCCAACTGAAATCATTCACACATTTTTCTCTTGAATTACAGTAGGTACATTATTATATACAGGAGATGAATAGAGATGATTTTTCACGTTGTTTTAATGTTCTTTTGTCTGACTGTGATGCTTACCACAGCTCAGTATTTTATGTTTCTCTATATGGAGAAGACCTTTGAATATAAACTCTTGGGGCAGGTCATTCCTTCTCTTCTTCAGAGAAAATGTGGATCTCTATCACAAATGGATTTGCTCCTATAGCTTTTCCTGGACAAAAACATGATGTGCATGTAATGATACGCAACTAACCTTGCCAGGACTACAGAAGAGCATTGTTAGATATTAATCAAAGTGATCATGTAGGTCATAGAGATAATTAGTGGGACTCAAGGAATCATCAGCCTCTATACTTAAAAGAGATGTACAGTCTCAGTCCAGCCAAAGTGAACAGGTGTTTTTTAAGCCACCTTTTTTTGCACATACAGAATAAGCTGTTTCCCCAGCCTGGTGATGTATGGATGCAAGGAAAGGGGAATGCATAATCTATTTAATCATCAGAAGGGAAGAAAAACATCATGTTCTGAAGAATTTTCTATTTTCTTAAAGGGCAGTACAATGTTATGGGTAATACACTGCCTGGGGATCTGCGTTCAGGTCTCATCACTGCCTTGGACTGCCTACATGACTTTTGGCAAGTCACACTTATTTTATTTCTTCATGTACTAAAATAAGGATAACAAAAGGATATAGTGCCATGATGCTGTTGATAATCGCTCATTACTTTACATGGCAATGTTTGCAGTGGGCTGTTGCCACTGTCTTACACAGAACAGTAATGGAAATGATCCTGCACTGAAGGAGACAAGGACTACTGCATATCAAACACCCCATGTGAATGGTAGGTGGGTAGATGCATATGTGGAGCCTATAATTTCCATGCCTTTTGCAATATTGGGTGGTGTGTGCTCTGAGAAACCATTTCATCTAAGCTCCATCCCCAGGCCACATAGCAGGACCTATATATGCCTGCAAATACAAAACAGGTGAAATATTTTGTGTTGCTTTAGGAAGGCAAAATCTCAGATACTGTTGCCTTTTAAAATTGTCCTTCTGTAGTGCTGCTTTCTGAAATTAATATATGTAATTATTTATAGTGTAGTTCTTTCCTTTAAAGAATGCTTTATTTTTGAGTTTTAATTTTTTTTTTCTGAACTTCCTTCTTCTTTTTCTTGAGCAACTAAAAGAACTTTAAGTAAACCAGTGATTTGCCATCAGTTTGCCTGTGATTGGATGCCAGGGAGTTTGGGTATAAATCATGTTCCTTGTTTTTCTTCTTATGAGATAAAATTGTGATGAGTAACATGCTGAAGTCTTCTGCACCAATGACCAGGGTTTGTGAAATATGTGGAAATATTTTGTCACTATTTAGTGTTCCATTTACTTTATTTTATGTTTAGTAAATGCATCCATCTTAAATGCTGAATGTAAGGTGGCCGAAACACTTCTGTTGTTAGGAAATATGGAAAGGGAAGTTAGAGTGGTTCCCTTGTGTCACCCTGTGGTAAAATTTGGGGTATAAATCTCAGTATTCACTCTAGAACTGGAATTAGAATGCAGCAGTAGTTTCTGGTTTTTAGAAAGAATAACATAAAATTGAATAGAGGATTTACACAGGAAAGCTCATTCACATCACAAAATTAAGTCACATTTTCCAAGCATATTAGAGTTATTTCTGTGGGAGCAAATTGCAGCTGCAAGTAACTGCACAACAGTACTCAGAAAGCTGAGCTTTCAGAGGGTTTTTTTTGAGTCCACACTGGGATTGCTGCTTGCAAGAAACAGAGGCTATGGCTGAAATAAGATGAAATGTAATACTAAATTATTTTTGTATAAATGAGAACATTGGCAGCCTGCATGTGGCCCAATGTAACATTGCTTTGCAACCTCTTGAATTTTCATGAACAATAGAGGAAAAGTGTTGTTTACTGAGGTTCACAATCTGCAATCCATCTCCTTTGCTCTCCTGAACTCTCTACCTATGCAGCTCATTTGTACCAGCCAGAACCAAAGGCTTCATCCTGTGTCTTGACCCTTGTGTCTTGTGTTTAAGGAGGGAGCAGCAGCAGAGTTCTGCTCTTAATGTCTAAATGTCTCAGCAGGGCCCAGAGTACAGTGGGAGAAGGCTGAAGGTTTTCTGCCTGTAGAGCTAAAGGAGAACAAATTAATGTTAAAAGGAGGAGCTGCAGGAATTTCAAATGCCATTTGTGTGCCAAGGTTACATCTGGGTTCCCCATGTCCATCCTTTCCTCCCTGTTCTAGAACACAAGGTAGTTCTGTTCCATTTTTAAGTCTACTATGGCTCTATATTTTAGACTTGCTCACTGCCTGACACCTGTACCAGAGGCTTTCCTTTATTATTTCACTTGTTTCCGATTAGTATAAGTAATGTATGAATCAATTATGTATTTATATAGTTATTTCTTATTTAAAATAATTATACAATAAAAAAATATATATTCCATTACTCTATTGCTTTTCACACTTATCAGATAGCCAATGCAGCCCATAGCTTTGCAGGAGGCTGCAATCTAAGTTTTACCAGGTTCTGTTACTGCTGCATTGATGGAGTAGCCAGGTAATTCAGTAGCCTGTTTACCCCATGGTCTTTCTAGGATTTACCAGTTAGATTTGCTGGCAACTGTACAAACACAGTACATCCATTGCTGAAGATCCACCCATGGCTTAGCCATGCCCTGCAGTGTCTGTGTGAGGAGAGAGAACAGCCAAAGTTCCTGCTTTAGGCGGCCAGATGAAGGGGAGAATGGGTCACGAGGCAGTCAGGTCACTGAGGTTCAGCTTTGTGTGGAAAGCTGGTGGTTGAAAGCACTGCCTGCCTGCAGGTTTGCATGTGGAAGTCCATCTCCCATGTAATCCATAGTAATGACATCCCTGGGATCCAGGGAGGCGCCAGCAGTGACTTGGCAAATTCTTAGATAAAAGCCAGCAGTGTCATTTTCTGTAGGACAAAGAGTTAGGGTCAAGAAGGGAGAATTCTGTGATGGTGTGGGTGGTATAGTCCTGAAGGAAGTGCATTGAATTGACTCTGACAGGAAAGAGAATCCACAAAATGACAAGGCAAGTATCGAACAGTATTCTGGAAGAGGAAAGGCAGTAGTGAGCTTCACACAGATCTGTAATACTCTGTGGTGAACAAAATTGCTGAACTGGATTTCAGGGATGCGTGTTTAGGGTTTCTGTATTTCAGCAAAGGCCTGTGTCCCACTCTGTGTTCTTCAGTTGTAGCATTAAATACTTTGGTTGCATTAGGGCAGTGATTTCCCTTGGGAAATGAAGAATACCTCACTATATCACCTTCCAATCATGCATAGCAAGCATCCTTAATATCCCACATATTTTCCTGGATGGTGTCCTCCTGGTCTGCTATGAAAGAAATTAAGTAAGCCTCTTGATATGCTCTGAGAGTGGGAAGAGAGCAAGTGCTTCTACAGTACATCTGATATTCCCTACATGTACAGGCAGAAGTGAACCGTGGCCTTGCTGTACCTGCAAAAAACATGGGCTTGTCTTTTGTTGTGTTGAGCCCATAGCAAAGGTCGTTCATTTGTCACATGGAAAAAAGGTTGTGATTGCTCTCCAGTGACTTGATATGGTAAAAATGAATCCAATCACCTTTTTGATTAGGTGACCAAAAGACAAATAAGCTGAACTGCTTTTTTTTCCTGTAATTCCTTCATACATATGTATGCAGAGTGTGACTTCTGAAATAAGGCATTAATGTAGTGCCTGACTTTGCAAAAACTTATGATTTTTAAAGGGGCTGTTTGACATACAGCTTGCAGAGGTTAAAGAGTAAAAATGTATACACAGCCTGATCTATAAAACTCAGGGCAAGTGTTTTTTTCGTAGGGGAGGTACAGATGCACTGTTTGTTATTATGCATTATTTATATTCCAGTGGTACTTAGAAACTGCAGTCAACAGTGCTCTTCCAGGCTCTGTGCACCTTAATATGGCTCCAGTAGTACACTTGAAACTACAGAACAGGTCAGCACTACACAGTGATGGTTTCTGGGTCTGAAGAAGTCAGTTTTGTAAATTTAGAAGACATTTCAGTGATTGTTCCTAGGAGCTGTTAGCTTGACAGAGTCTCTTTTGGCAGATGTGAACTTACCCTAATAAAAACACTGTAGTCAATATACATTTTCTTTAAATTTTGACTTCCATCCTGGTTGTTCATGCTCCTTCCCTTACTCAACTATTACCAACAGTGGCCCACTGGTAAGTAAAGATACCTACAGAGCCACTTCCTGAATTAGCCCAGATTGTTCAGAGCATCAGCCAGTCTTACCTGGACATACCTGCAGTATACCTCGTCCCAACCCAAGTTACGGCTTTAGTGTGCTCTTGTATTTCAAACCCTTGCAGGATTTATGAGTCTGAAGAGTTAGTGGGTTTACGTTGTATCATAATCTTGTGCAAAAGGAGTCTCAGAAACCTTTACATAAGGCAATTGCTTAAATACCAATGCAAATGCAAGTTGAAAAATGAAGGACTAGAGATTTCAGGAATTTATTCCTCTGGGTTACCGATTTCACATATATATATAATTTCAAATAAATAAAGAAAAGGCAACTGTATGTGCTAATACCTTAGGCTGCTAAGGTTTTTAGAAATATTTATACAATAGCCGCTACTTTAACGACTTGTTGGAGAGAAGTTGTAAGGGAAGGGGTTAATGAGAGTGTGGTATATGCAATGTTATTTTTCTTGTTGAAAGATTTGGAACAGAATCCTAACAAGAATCAAGTGGAAAAGAGATTTTTTCTCTTATTAGCGGAAATCTTCATTCTAACTTGAAGGAAGCAAACATATGCCTTTGTCTTCATAATCTCTTCAACCCTCTTATTCTCCTGGGTTTAATATTTTCAAATGAGATAGGCTTAGACTGAAGTGGATGTTCAAACCTTTCTGCTTCAATCCAGAGAGCATTTTGGGGTAAGTAACTAGGCAGCCAAGGAAAAGAGAGGGGAAGTATAAAGTAGGAAAAAAACAACCAAGAGAAAAACTCAGTCCTAATGACAGCATAATGATTGATGGCACTAAAATTGCAAGCATTATAAGGAAAGCTTTTAGTAATAAAGAATTAGATGTAGTATGGTTGTTGGGGTTTGTGGACAGCGCTGCACAGGACAGGCAGCTGGGAGCCACTGACTGGGAGCATTGGGAAGCCCCATGCTGGAGTGTGATCCAAGTGTTTCTCCCTGCACTACCCACTGCCTTGCCCTACCCATGGGCAAACTGGCTGTGACTGGTAGCGGGGTGAGAATGATGAACGGCATGGAAAAAACTGTATCTGAAGAGTCTTGAAAATCTGGAATTAATTACCCTGCAAGGAGCCAAATGAGAAGGAACTGACAAAAGTGTGTTAAATAATGAATGCTGCAGAGAAGGTATGTCATGAACTTTTCATGGCAGAGGGTAGGGGGATATTTAATTAACTTAAAAGTTGGCAAATTCACACTGAGTGTAATTACATTGTGGAATTAATTCTTCATTGAAACTTATTGAGGCCAAGACTTCAGCCAGGGCTTCAGCAAAGTTCTAAACAGGATTCCAATTTTCTTTGGGAGGCAAAGGTGCTCTGAGCTGTGGCAGTGGTTTTTGCAACGTTGTTCTCTAAGGTTTAGGTCAGTCTCTAACAACTTTAGGTCTAATGACATTGTGAGAAGAAGGAGGATAGACAATTTACATTTTCTGTTTCAAACTTTTTACCTTACCATGTCCTGTAAGTAACTGTATGTGCTGAAAGACATGAGAGGACATTGGAAGGGATCCAGTGTGACTGTTCCTCTGTTTCTGACACTGGACAGGATCCAGTATGATTGTTCCTGTGTTCTTATGCTCTTCCAACCATAAAAATTAATAACTACCTCTTCAGACATCCAAAACATGATGTTATTGGAGAAGTGGCAAAAGCCATTAGTTGTCTTCAGGAAGACACAAAGATGCTGTATCTTTCCATTTTACATGTACAGGCTTTCAGATGCCACTCACTATTTTAATTATATAAATAGCATGGGGATCACCTTTTAGTTAATGAAAGCATCTGATTCTAGTTGTGCTGTCCCTGTTTGAGTTATAAAAATGGAACTTGTCATGAAACCTCAGACGTTCAGGTGGGGAGATCGTCTTTGCAGTGCTATCATGGTGAGAAGTCGTACAGTAGTGATGACATCAAGTGGAAACAGTGAGGCATTCCTGTGGGGGCTGGACGGAGGAAGTCCCAGATTGTGTGCAGAGGGGAGAAGTTGTGAGGTCTGATGTCAGCCTCGGCCGTGAAAAGCCTCAGCTGGACTCAGCAGATCCAGGAGGATGTTAGGATGAACAATATCTGAGGTTGCAGATGATTAATAAATGATAAACCTTGTGAGCATTAAACAGCAAAGAGGTGATTAAAGGCCTTTGCAATGCAGCTTGAGGGTCAGCAGGTCTGAGTGAGGCTGGCCAGTGCTCTGGTTGTGTGTGAACACCCAAGACCTGAAGCAGAGTCAGGCAACTGACTATTTGCAAGGCAGCAAAGAATGATGGTCAGAATGAAGATCGCTGAAAATGTGGTTCTGGCATGGCCTTACAGCATCAGAGTCCAGTGGAAAATGAGAGGAATGAGTGAAATATCGAGTCTGGGTAAGAAATAAGCAGAAGAAAATTAAAGCATGGTCTGTACCTAGTGCTTCAGGCTTACCAAGTTATTTCTTAAGCATTACCTGGTCCACCAGCTGCTCTGACTGATGTATCCCTCTGCTGATGTGGAGTTACAGTCAGAGTGGGTCTGTAGGATGTATGGATCTCTTTGTGTAGGACACCAAGCAAAGGTACACCTTCAGCTGGTACTTCATCTGTGACTTCATGGGGTTTAAGCAGACAGTTGTCCCCCCCACGCTGGGCACTCAGATCAGCAGCATTTGGGGCCAATCAGATGTCTGAGGACAAAACTGCAGCACTGAGGGTCGTGGGTTGCAGAGTACAAGGTCGAAGGCTGATAACTGATGTGTTTGTGCTGGACACGTACATTTCCCTCCAAAACAGTCTATGTGCATGTGCAATCTGAATTATGCTGAAAAGTCAGTGTTTTGGGGATATTTGCAAGAGGTTGTAAATCCTACCTTAATTCCTGATTTCTTAATTCCTTAAAAGGTGGCTAACCTTCCCAGGCTCTGCTGGTCTTATTTCCCAGCTAGGATTTTAATAACAGAGTATTAAAGGCAGTCTCTTGTTGATTTTCTGCATATTAAGTAATCTTTAGTCGCACTTCTAAAGTATAGCTTTATTATAAATATAGAGGCAAATGGACTTCTGGGTTTTGTAAGGTGTGTTATTGTGTTCCTTCAGTCCTCAGGCTGGCATGTTTGCTGATTTACCTACTGATCCACACAATAAAGTAAGCCACAAAGGGGAATTCCTGCAAAACAGTGAATTAACAAATATTTGTGATAGTAATTAGCTACCTGTCACCTCATGACAATTCAAGAACAAGAGCAGTGGAGTATCTGTTTTGACATATTGATAGAAACAGTCACTCATGGTCTTTCTCAAAAATTTGTGCTTCTAAACCACCAGCCCTGTCCGTGAAAGCCAAACTCAAGTGCTGAAATTTGTCATCATGGGAAATGGCCTTTGCTAACGCCTGCCTTTTGGAAAGGCATTGCTGGTTTTGGCTTCTAGTACAGGTGAAAATGAACACTACTCAGTAAAATTTTACTTGCTTTTATTTTATTAAGTATAGCTATGATTTAATTCCAGCTTCTTTTTGAAAAATACTCTATCTTTCAGGAAAGAATGTAACAGAGATGTGAAATCAGTGGCTTCTTTTGGGTTGAAATACTTTATTATTTTTGAAATCTGAGAAAAAAGGCTACAGAAATCACAGAATAACCTCATTAACGTATGAAATAAATCATGAACTCAGAGCTGAGGAAGAAAAGAAAATGTTTGCACATCTGGCTTACCACAGCAAATTTCCGTATCTTGATCAAGAGTAGTTGTAAGCTGGAAATGGAGAAAAATAAGAAGGATGAGAGTATGGAGATCTGATTTTCCAGCTGCATGGAAGTGTGTCCCTCAAACCTAGCAGAGACTTGCAGATTTCCAAGTGCCATATTTCACAGGCACTGGAGGGTAATGCCTCCTATGAGAACAGCTGCTTGTGCGAACATCAGTATGAGCTGTCACATTAGGTCTGTAATAATGTCACAGACCTTTAGGAGCCTTCAGAGGTGCTACAGCTGGGAAAAAATGGAATTGTCAAATACTGTGAAACCAGTGGAAAACAGGGACATCGATTGTGTCTTGAGGTAATTGAAGGTATGGAACTATTTTTCCTTTCAAGTTGTTTTGCAGACTTAAGAGAGTAGGATCTGAGTCAGCCTTTGGGTAATAGGAGTCCTTGAGTCAAAGGATACATATTTCCAGTGCTTCATAAACACTTTGCCCACATAACAGGAGAACAGCGAGATGCTTTTGGGCTTTTCTGTTCTTTTAGTAACATACTTGGAATTGAGTTGAGTAATCAGATGATGTTAATTTGTCTTGCTGTTTGAGGTCCTTGTGGAATAAGGCAGCAAAATGACATGAATGCATTTTAGGTTATTTCTTTTAAAAGTGGAATTTCAGTACTTTGGTTCATGCAGAAATGGGCCAGTGACTGTTTTCAAATTTACTTTTTTACTTGAAAAAGATGAAGTGTTCTGTGCGTCTTATTAACAAGTATTTAGAGTTCATGTATTGTGAAGGCCTTTGAATAGCTGCTGGTTTTGTTATATCTGTCTGTTGGATCGAGTACGCTATCAACAAAATGTACTTTAGCATATCAGCCTAAATTGCATTTGCAGGCTGTAAAATAAGGATTCATTTTTTTGATTTCTTGAGACCAGAGAGAGATTTTATTTACTCTACATTACCAGGACAGGCAGATTCTAACATTTATACTTGGTGGAAGATCAGTTTGCTCGGCATACATCTTCTTTAGTTTTCAGGCCTGGAATTGGTTAAAAATCTGAACTGAGTTTTCTTTGAATTGCAAATTAATTGCAGTGGATTTTTAGTTTTCTCATGTTAGTAGGAAAATAAATACTTCCAGGAACTGTGCAGTTTGGGAAGCCTTTATCTTTTTAGAAACAGTTTGGGTAGTGTTTATTATATAATAATGACAATGAAATAAAAATTTGCTAAAATAAGCAACTAGATAATATCAACACTGGAGTGCTAAAAACAGAAATGAAAGACAGAGAGGTAAATTTAAACTTGATAAAACACAACCTGAATTACCTTTGATAATTGGTATACAAAACTGGCCTGATCTCTTTCTTTATTACGGTAGTTCACTTTTTTTTAGACAAATGAAGTTTGTCTACCAGGGGTCCAAGAAAGCTTGTGGTATAAGGGTAAATGGAAAAGATTTTTTTCAAGGTGAAAAGATTCAGATCTGTGAAAAAAAGATCAAAAAAAGGCAGAGGATACTATAACAGCTTGAAATAAAAAAATCAAGGTCTCTAGCTGAATTTAGTTCCAGATGAGACTCAGTTCCTGTGAGTGTTTGACATGCTCTCCTCTAGTACAGGGAACTGGACTCAGTGACCCAGAAGTTGCCATGTACTTGTCTGACACCTTTTAAGACCTCCTGAAGGATAAGGTTAGTAAAATGGGAGGACAGTTTTTCCACAAGTGAAAGTGAGCAGTGAGGTTTATGAACAAAAATACAGTCATTCGCTCCACAGCTCTTCAGGGAAGGCATCACTTTTGGGTTGCTCCGTTTATTCCACAAGGAACCTCAATGTTCTGTTTGCCACTGACCTTCAGTGGGACAGAAGTAAAATTCAGGTGGTCTGTGCAGGAGCTGGCGTCTAAATGTGCTAAAGTGAAATTTTCAGTCACAAAATTATAAACAGATTTTCTTGGAAAGACAGCATTAGTATGTATGTACTACGGTGTAACAGTTCAGAAATTCCTGAGTGTGGTGTTTTCTGTGTCTAGCAGTAATAGCAGAATTACTTTTCAACTGTGTGAGAGCTGGAAGAAGAGTAACAAAATTTTGTACCCGTTCTGGGTTATTTGGACCGTGGGATATGGGTTAGAATATGTTGATTAGGCTCGTAAAATGTACATGAGTGCAACCTCTTGCTGTGTGCAAGTTGCAAGTGCTCTTCTACTTAGTGAAACTGTCCTCGTAAAGTCGAGGCAGGTCAAAGGAACGACACGTCTTCTTCCCAAAACAGGACCCTCTATTGTATCAGAGGCTGTGGTTCTTATAGACCTGAGTATGGACACATGTCCAAGGACCATTGGTTTCTCTATACATAAATAATTCCTAATTGGACACACAAACCACGCATGTCAGTAAACGTGACTCAGCACTTTAGAGACCGGATTTCCGTTCTAGGTGTCACAGCCTTTCCTTCCGTGCATATCACCCTGGCGTGTGCAGAAGGTTCCCAGCACAATCCAGTTATTCCACAGAGACCCCAGACCAGCTGGAGTCTCCCCACACATGAAACCTGTGTTCCCAGGAAAAATCACGAGGGTCCATTGCTGCCATCTTAGCAAGAACATAATTGAAAGCCAAGAAGAAATGCTGTAGAAAGAGGTGTGTCTTTTGGAAATTTATGTGGCTTATTTTATACTTTGCACCACTTCCAGCCTGTCTTACAAAACAAAACTGGAGAAGGTGCCTTCATGTATAAGCGTATGTAGGAGCACGTAAAACTAAGCTTCCTTTCTCTCTCAGATGAGATTTGAAGCAACATCTCGTCTCTTAAGCAAATCCCTCAATAACCATCTTTTCAACAGGTATTCTAAGAAGGGAACACTAAATGAAGTAGTTTTATTTTGCACAGAATAGTTAAAAATCTGTTGAGACGGAGAGAATGTGAGTTACTATTCAATGTCATTGCTTGAGTGCTCATCACTGAGAGCAGGGTGTTCACTTTGTTCTGCTGTTCCTGCAAAGCAGGATGTTGGACTGGGTGTCTGAGGAGGTTGTTCCCTTATGGATGCTTTTCAAATGAATATTTTTCCATACTTTAGGGCTGTTTTTTTTTGTTTCTGAGTGAAACTTATTTTACTCTTGTTGGAAAGCTTGAAAAAAGAACTGGAGTTAGTGGGGACTGGAATGGAGGGAACAGGGTGGTGTAACAATGGAGGTGTGGGTTAGGTTGTTGGGAGACTTCGTTACCAGAACTTGGAGGTGCCTGGAGCTTCCTCACATAGTCTGGTTCATATTAATTATCCTTGGGCACTTTGAGCTGGTGATAGGTTTGGGCTATTGCAAATATGGAAGCAGGTGATGGGCGTATCAGGTGTTTATGGGCAATAAATAGTTTTGGTCCTTGAACATTTGCAATGGATTTTGTGATTGAGCGAGTTTGAATTGAAAGCGGTAGGAAGTAACTTACATACTGGATTTAGTAATTAAGCACCATAACTTAAAGAAAAAAATGTGAGTATTGTCATGGAAGACATTTATGTTCCCCTTCATAAATATTTACTTTTTTTTTTTTTTTTTTTTTAATTCTTCAAAGTCATATGTGTCATGTAAGAAAACATGGTGTACTAAAATTGTAAACCAGATTACTGAGCTCAGTGATCTCCCAAGTGATACATTTTTCAAGACATTATGGTCACTCCACATGGTTGTCATAGTAATTCAAGTCCCTGTTCACAACTACTTAAAACTCCTCAATATTCTTCCACAACCATTAGTGGTCTTCTAATTGTTTGAAAAGGAATAGTCCTGCTTCAGTTTCCTCATGGTATTTAAGAAATCTGGGCTTTTCTGTCTTTACATGCAGCTGTCAAAGTACGTGGAAATTTGCAATGGCATGAAGAGGTGGANATCTCTTGACTCTGAGAAATCAATGCCAAAAGAAGAGGCTGTGTTGTGCAAGGTGGGTTTTTGATTTTTGTTTTTTTTTTTTTCTTTTTTCCCCCAAGAGGTTCTATTTTTACAAAAAACTGTGGGAAGAGATTTGGACATTTTGGCATTCTAATACTACAGTACAACTGCTCTAAATACCTATTTTTGAAATCAACGTAATGTCTTTAACCCACATTAGAGTAAAATAACATTATTTTAGATACTTTAAATAGAATCCCTTCTATTATTGACTCGCATAACTAATATCAAACACAAAAGCTTTATGGTGAACCCAAGTAAAAATGGAGAATGCTGCAATGTGTCAAGTAAAAGCTGTTATTTTATTTTTTTTTCCAGCATATGAAAATAGGAATTCCAGATTTCTGTTCTGAGTTGAAATTTGGGAAGAGAACTGCAGTCATACTGTGGTGCATCCAAATACTGAAAACAAAATTATGGATGAAGGATTTAGAAATCTGTTGATTTTTGGAAGATTTTCATTCATTTCCAAGGAGATTAATCCATTTGGACTTTTTTTGGTTAAACTTAGTGATGTCCAAAGTAGTGCAAAAATGGTTAAAAGTACAAAGTTGCAAAGAGGAGTTATGTTCATAGGCTACTTCCTAGATGAGTGGCAAAAATAAGAAATTTTCCTATCAATGAATTTTATCATTTTACTTAGATACTGCAGGTTTTTCCTTTTGGAGAACCTGGATATATTTTTCTACCCAAAGGAGCAAATATGCATACAGTCTGGTTTGGATAATGTATCCTCAATTTTATTTCATACATCTATTATATATTCTTCCTTTAGGATTCCTCCTCTTGTATTTTTTTTTTTCAAAGACATTTTTCAAGACTGTGGAAAAATTGGGACACAAATTTGCAGTACTCCGTGCAACATTTATGGAAATGTCTGATTTGCTCTAAACTGTAAATTCTAAATAACGATAAGTGGAATTACTGCTATAATTATCTTTCTGTAGGGAACATTTCTAACTTGAAATATAAAGCCTGTCTATTAAATAACGTTTATCAGGAATGTTTCCTTAGGCGTACTTTTCAAAATTGTATTTTATTTTTATCTTGAGCAAGATCTGACTCTGCACCGTTTGTGTCAGAGACAGGGAGAATAACTAGAACAGGCAAATGCCTCATAGGCAACAGGAAAGCCAGTGGAGAGATGAAAGATGAGCTTCCAGCAGCTGCAGAGAGGATATACACTTCAAGGGTGCCCCATAAGCCTTATAAAGCAATAAAGGAAGGAAAACAACATTATGAAGGGTCCTAACAGTCATAAAATTCCAAAAATGGCAAGGATTGCTTTCATTATATAAAGTGTTCGTTAAAGCTTTAAATAATGAAATAAACTCTTGACACTGAGAATGGAAACCTTCACTGTTCGACCAGCCTCTGTTTACTTTACAGTAATCCAGGCCATAAAAGTAGTGCCGCAGAAAATTCCCTGTTCTGGAGGAGCTCCGGGATGGCCGGGGACGGCAAAGGAGCGGGGTCTCCAGCAGCACGCCCGGCCCCTGGCCCGCTGCCACGCCGCCGGCAGCCACCGCCGCTCCTCGCCCGGCCAAACCGGAGAACGTCTGAGTCAGAAAATCCCTGCCATTGGTTTAATTGGCTTAAATTAGGTGTTTCGGGGTTCCTTTTGGGGGAGGGTTTCTGTTTGTTTTTCTCTCTTTTCCCTTTTTTCTTTCTTTTGAAGCCCAGGGAGTATTTTGAGTATTGGGAAAATGTGCTGAAGACTTTGGGACCAGAAAGTAAGTGGGGAAACTCCTTAAGGGCTCTTCTGGTATTCAAGGTGGAGATGCTAAAAAATGTGCCCCATATAAAATTATTTACTGCTCACATGCTCGTTTAAAAATGTAGAATCTGAATTAAAACCTGGCAGGCTATACAGCAGATACTTAATTTGCCTATCAAAAGAATGGCAAGAAAGTATTCATTTTGAACAGGAATACTTTCAAAACTCAGAAGACCTTGTATCTCTTATTTCAGCCATGTTAAAATAGTCTCCCTTGTCTGCTAATAGCATAATCTGTTTAAATATTTTCTCCTGGATTAGAACCCTCTTCAGAAAACATTAGAAGCTTCCCCATGTACGCATGGAGCAACTCTTCCTTATCTGTCCCTGAAATTCAGCCATTTTCTGCTTTGCTTGCAACAAACAGGAACAAAATGTATCCTTGGGGAAAAAAGAAAGAATTCAGCTAGATGGGTAAAATACTCATTGAAGCCTTTAAGCTACAGTGTATTCCCCTTAAAGGCATTTGAGCAGTTCTGTATTTTATGGCGCTGGTTGCAGGGAAAGTGTGGGATCCCAATAATTTTTCTGCCCACTGCCATAGTTTATCATTTATTTCTTCATCTTAGGTCTGAGTAGTTTTCTGAGCTGCTGCTGTGGTTAAACATAATTTTTAAAAGACTTCGGAAAAGAAAATTACTCGTGATACATATATTTGTTTGCTTGTACACGTTACATGAGATATATTTGTGCAGTTTTGATATCTCTGTACTTGCACCATCCAAAATGAAATCCTTTGTTTCTTGGCATATTTTTGGGAGACTAGACAGGGAGACTGTCTGCATCATGAGTGGGAGAAGTAAATGACTCACAGTTCACGTTATGAGGAGCTTTGTTTCATTCAAATCCCTCTTGCCAAGATGCTGACACCGAATTTGAGTCATCAGCAATAAACAAGTCGTACAGAAAATTGAATCTTTAGAGGGCTGAAAATCATGGGCTAAGGAAACACGCTCACTGGCGAGCTCTGTGTTAGTCTGTGCTTGAGAGGAGTTATTGATTGCATTATTTCCCATGGTGGATTTTTCCATAAGTACCTTAAACTAATTCAAACTCTCAGCCTGAAATTTCATTTTGAAACATGCATGTGTAGTGAAAAACTGCACCATTGGTCAGGCTTTGAGATCACGGAATGCAAAACTGAGTTTTCACCGCACTAATCAAGGTAATTTGGTCCCTGGTTTTGTCAAGAGCTTTTTACCAGTGCTGTGTCCTAAAGGGCTGAGATCAGTAAGAACCATTGGCAATTTCCAGGAAAAAAGGGGTAGATTTAGTGAAATTTATCTTGTATTGGGTTTTGTTTAGGATTTTTCCCCTTGTATAATGAAATAATCTTGAATAAGCATACTTCATATATCATGGTAGCAGTTCATCAGGACTGATCATGTTTGCTTTCAGGAAGTGATGATAGACCAGCTAATTGATATTTCAATTGAAAATGAAACTTTTGTATTATATTAATGGTAAGAATTTTGCTTTCATGAAAATAGCACAGCACCTTATTTCTCTGTGGTACCAGTGTTTCTAACCACTCTCAGCCTTTAAAGTGCAAATGCTTTCAAGAAGGGTGGTAATGCAGAGACTCTAAAAAGTCAATAGTAATTACAAAATGTGCCCTTTTTATTATTTTCATTTTAAGGTGTGATATAGTGTAGGATATGACATATAAATGGAGGGAGCTGACTCATGAAGAGGCCAATAAAGGGGTAGGATAATGGGAACGACTTCAGCATTTGCAGGCATTTCTTATTCCTCAAAGTGTCTTGTACAATGTGGAGCATCTCAAAGGGCTCTCTACTACCTAACATTCCGTTCTTACTCATGACAAGTGTGTGTGCTGTGGTTCTGTTCCTCTGACGCACCTGCCCCAGCTTTAGACCTTTGTCTGTACCAAGGCAGAAATCCAGCACTGTCAAAGGAAAGAGAAAAATCCAGTAAATTTTTCAACTAAAACACGGGGTATAATGCAAACAGTAACAGTTGTGAAGAGCATAGTCGAATGAACTTACACTACAGTGTGGCTTTGCTAAATATAGCTACAGAATACTTGTTGTCTGCGGGCACTGGTGTCGGAGAGCATTGCCATCCACAACCTGGGAAGCTGCAGAAGCAAGGGCACAAATCACAAATAAAAGAGATGGCAGTAGGATTACAGGCTGCCAGCGCCCCGGTCCTGTACTCAGCTTGACCGGGCAACCTTCCTCCTTGGAGGGCTGGATGGTCTTTCGTTTGTGCTGTCCCTTTCATTGCAAAAGTGGAATTTTCCCTATTGCGCCTGGAGAGACTCTGGAATCCAGACTAGAAATAAGAAATGAGCTTGTTTGGGTGAAAGAGGGTCAGTGTACTGCATGCTTGTTGTTCAGCAGTCCTTGACAACCAATTTTAAGTATGGATGGGGGAAAAATCAGGGTAGAATTTGCTCACTGTTGGCAGATCTCTCAGGCTTGTACTCTGTTCTCCCCTGCTGATCCTCAGACACAGTATCCCCCCAGGGTATACACCTGTGGCCTCCCATGGTGGAAACGTGTCAAATAACCAGTGGAGCTGAGGAGGAAAAGAGAGCATGTCCAGGGGAAAAAACCTGGAGAGTGCTGATGTAAACAGGAGGCTGAGATCCTTGGGTGCAGTGAAGTGAATGCAACCTGGGAGGAAGGGAACCAGAAGGATGGAGGGCTGGGGACCAGCTGACCAGCTGTGGGATGAAGCTGAGAAGCAGCAGAGCTGGACAGAGCACTTGGGAGCAGAACCAGGGCCAGGGGTTGGGGCAAGAGCTGTGGGAGGAGACAGACAGAGCAGAGATCTGCAGAGAGCTGCTAAATGGGATGCCTCCTTCAGCTGCCTGACATTGATGTCTTGTCCCAGGGAGACCCATCCCCAGAGTGCCCTGCAGCCATGTGCTCCTTCTGCTCCTGCGTGTCCTTAATGCTGGAGTCTTGTCATCATCGCTCCATCCATAGTCTGGTCTTTTTACTTGAACCCACTGCCAGCCCCGTCCCCTGCTCATTCCAGCCTGCCACCCAGAGCTGTTCTGTACCCTTGGAAATGCCACGTAAAAACAGGAAAAAGTTTAACGAGAAGAATGCTAGAGAGTGCAACAAGAAGGTCTAAATTTGAGGGGGCTTTGGACAGTGTGTTCTTGTAGTGGGTAGAAAATCCAGCACATACTGGTCTGCTCAAAGGACTTGTGGTGAGACCATTTTCCCTCTCCGAGTCTGCTGGCTTTTCAAGAGGAAAAGGGTTGGTTAGAAAGGCACCACAAATCCTCTCGTCTCAGGACAAGGATATATTGTTCTTGTAATCCTGCTGGTACTCTCCAGAACCCAACCTAAATTCAATATTGCACTGTGGAAGAACATGAGCTAGGTGGACCTGACTGAAAAGGGGTTTGCTTCTCAGATGATGGTTGTAAAATTATTGCATTCATTTGCAAGGGGAGGAAGGACCTAGACCAAAGCTCTTAATATTGTGTTGAGAAAACTGAGTGAATGATGATTTATGATGAGCAGAATTTAAGCTCACTTAACTTTTGGTGAACTGAGCTTACACAATGACTACAACATAGCTTTGAAGTGCAATAGTTTTGCATATGTCATAATAAAATTTTAATGGTTAGTGAGATATTGTTTCTAATCTGAAATCAGTCAACCTGAAAAAATACAAATTAATACGAGTACCATTAACTGTGATAAATAAAGCATAGTACTTCCTCAGACTGTATGTTATGGTTAACCCCTTCCACCTCAAAATGGTGATAGTAATGCTACAATGAAAACTGTGGTGATTTTATATTTTGGCTTTGCATCTTTTTTTATAATTCGCTACTTGGGCAATAATGGACATGAGTATAGAAGGTTTAGTGATAATTCCAAATTAATTTGCTGTTTGCTCCTGGAAGTTGAAATATCTTAATATTAAATTGTATCAAAACCTCATTTTATTGGTGATTTTTTTGGTAGAGTTAGTGGTCTGGGGAAGAAGTCACTCTGGTTTCTGCTCAGAATGATTCTTTTATGGTGAGCTTCAAAAGAGTGAGTCTGGATACCAATTTGAATGAAAACTTACTATTGACAAGAGATAGCACTTGATTTTTATCTTTCCAACTTTGGTGTAAAAGAAATTGCTTGTTCATTTCTTTCTAAGAACAATACTGGTTTACAAACTAGCGGAAGAAACTTAGCATGGAAATGGGTGCAGGTTGCATAAACAACGTCTGGAATGTATAGCTTGTGGTATCGATTTGCACGTGTACGTACTAGCATGTGTGTGGAAGTGGAACTAATAGTTAAGCACTTGTTGTTGACAGCGTGTCTCAGATGGCATTGCCAACTTGCACATACCACAGTGGAGCTGTGGTTCTCCTTAGGATATGTCTGTTCTCCTAAAAGAGTAATAGTAAAATAAGAAAACAAAATGTTTCTGGAATGCGTGAGAATTCAATGCTACTGAGCACAGGGAGTCAATAGTAATTTCTTTAGCAACAATTTAAAGAAAAATCTAGTCATATTTTATAATTTTCAAATAGAAGCAAACACATTTTTTTCATTAGAACATTTTAATGAAGTGGGTCTCTGCCGTTGCTGTCTGGTTTGTGAGAAGCTGATGATTACAATGGAGAGGGAACTTCTTTCGCTAGTTTGAACACATGCCAGAAGTGTTCAAAATGGGAAGAAATGTGCTTGAGGAGTCAGTGGGCTTGAACTTTAAAGGCTTGGGACCTCTTGCCAAGTCTGCCACTTCTTCTCTGCATAAATATGGAAATGCTATCATTTAAAGTGCTTAACTCTCTCTATCCTCTCTTAAAAACACAGATATTTTAGCTGACTTTTTTTGTAGAGCAGTTTGAGATATGGTACTGATGAGGATAGGTGTTATTTTAAGCACTGTTTTTTAACCAGGGGCAAGAGGTTGGCTCAGGACACTGGCAGGTTTGGAGACTTTTGCCTCCTTGTTGCTTACTGGAACCATTTCCATGAAAAGGTGTTTCAGCTTGGAGGAGCATTTGAAGATGTTTTTGTGTAGTTACTGATTTCAGACCAGCCCGCAGGAAGCTCAGTCTAGGCATTGGTGCTAATTTAGCATCCATTTACCGGCACAGCTGGGATTGCAATGAGTATGTTGTTCTCTTGGCAAATGGGGTCCCGAGGTAAAAGTGGAGCGTAGGAACGAAAGAGCACAAACAGGCACCTGTTGCTGTATCTACCTGGACATTACTGCCAAGGCTCCTCACCTTTTTGTGGTTTCCACTCTGCCGAGCCCTCAACCTTTACAAACATTCTTATGTCCAGGGTTGCAACTGAACTTTAGCTGGATGAGGAGTCTGACAACAGCACATAGGCTTATGGAAAGGGCAGGCAATTTTGTTATTTTAAAAATCTTACAATTGTAAAACTAGAACACTTCATACTGTCTGAACTAGCTTATATTGAACACGAGCATATACACATGTATTAAATTCAGTATTCAACTCCAGAGCCAGGACTCTGTCTCACCTTTGGTGCCAAACCCCTCCTGAACTCTAATAAGACTAAAAGTATATGTTTTGTCCGTCCTATGTGACTAATTATCCGAAGTTTTCAGTCAGAAAACTTTTACAGAAATTTTTTAATCTTTACATTAAAAAAAACACAACACAACTTAGTTGGGGAAGCTGAAGACACAGTGAAGTGTCATTTCAATTGAATTGAGGAAATACAAACATTTGTCTCCCACGTTTTTTTGAACTTTAAGTGAAAGCCAGATAAAGAGACTTTATGGTACTGTTTTCTAGTGGATCTGTGGTAATTTGTTTTGGTTTGGATTTGTTCCTCTCAGTACTGCTTAGAAATTAGTTAAAACATTTATATTGCAGAAATGATACAGCAGCAGTTTCAAGTCTTTTATGTCTTACATGCTTGATTAGAAAAATCCCATTAATGATAGAAAATGCTAATCAGTGATGTGTTTGGCCAGCCACTACAGGCCCACGCATTCTATATAATCTGTTGTTTATTAACCTAATGAAGGTCATTGTAGCTTTTGAAAGCTTGTGTGACAGCACATCAGAATGGTTTTAAAACTCTGTGCTGCTGGACTTCAGTGCTGGAATAAGTCAAGACTGGGTATTTACTTGTCAGAATGGCTCTGGCATAAATGGAGTTTTTTCTGGGTGGAATGATCATACTGCGCTTTTCATTTGTTCATTATAGTTGTCACGACAGACAAACAGTGCAATGGTGGCTAAGCTGATGGTGCTGCCATTAAGCAGCTAGACATTGTCTTTATCCACATCTTATTGATTTTCTTTTTATTTTCATGGCAGGTGACATCACACAGAAAGGATATGAAAAGAAGAGATCAAAATTAATTGGGGCCTACCTGCCACAGCCTCCCGGTATGTATATCTGTGCTTGCGATATATGAAGATGTCAAGTATACTGATGGTTGCCACTGTAAAAATCTGAATCTCTGAAGAAATATATGTGGAAGAAGCAAAGCTATTGTTATGCAGAATAAGCTTATTCCATCCATTTTATGTGTATTTTTATATATATGTCCGCTTTGATGTGTGTGTACATTTTTTACATACGTTGGTGTGGGTTTGGCAGTCATGTCTGGAAAATTAAATGAGCCCAGGCTTGTTAGAGAGACATTGTTTGCTGGAAGGAATGCAAGAATACAGAAGAAAACGTGATGTCCTAACTCATTTATATCTCAGCCCAGTAGTTTTCTGAACAGAGATATACACAAGAGTGGAAGAGAGCCTTGGATCTTTGTACCTTCCTCTATTTCTGGATTTCCTGTCCAAGTCTCACTTTGGAAGACACTGGAGAGACCAGCAACATCCCTAGAGTTCAGCTTGTCCTATGGTGTGTGAGCAACCAGCCTTTCATACATAGCTGGTCTCAGCATTGAGGGACGGGCTGCATGTCCTTGTCCAAAAGGTGTAAAAATTTCTTCAAACTATAGTTAATAATGTATTGCTTCATTGAATTTATTTCGTATATATGTATAGGAACTTTCAGAGTTCTTTCATTCTTCTGAGGCACTGGATCATGGAGTTCACCACGTAGTTGTAGGTTTTGGTGTAGACCTCTGTTCTGTCTTGGCCTCAGAGGAGTGTGCCCACACTCTTCTGGCATGTCACTGACCTTACGGAGGCTCCTCTTGGGCTTGGCTATCCTCTGATCCCTGTTTTTGTTGCAGGCCTTGGAACTAGTTTCCTCCTCATTTTACAAAATCCTTCCATTATGGTGGAGTTGATGGGTTTTTATTTAAACTGCTCACGTGTGATGGCATTGCCTTGTTCACTTTTTCAGGTTCATATAACATTGTCTAGCTCCACAGCAGAATGCTGGTTTTGTGCCTTTGGATTTCACTTGGTCTGCTCCAGTGGTGGAAGCTCCACAAAAGAGATCAGTGTTACAGACACCTCTGTTTTCTGAAGTGATGCAGCCTGTTTTGAGGGTGTCTGTAACATTTCCGAACCATTGGGAGCCACTAGAGAATGAAACAAATCAAATCAATAGAATCACAATACCAGAGGTGCAGTTTATTAAATTTCTGGGTATTTATTGGTCTGACCAGACTATCAGACATACAATAGTCTTCACAGTTTGTTCTCATGAGACCGGCTTAGATTTACTGAGTTGTGGAGAAACTATTGCTTCACAGTGATCCTCAACACAGCAGTGCTTGGTGCCAGTGTTTGTTCATTTGGCTAGTTGTGACTTTTGTTTCTTCACACAAGCAAATAAAGCTATTTCTCCAGAAAGCTCATAGTCTTCTGGTCAAACTGTATCCATGGCCGTGACTAATGGGGAGTCATCATGCATGTAATGATGAGAGAGAGAATGTGGAGAACCCACACGGATTTACCTTTCAAGGTCTCTACAGTGATATTAAAGTTTTCCAGCATAAGCGATCTCTGTAAGACAGTTCTATAGTGGGATCCATTCAATAATTTTAAGAGGTCATAGTTAAGGATGTAGGTGATTTGGGGCTGTTTTGAAGGTGGGACAAAACGGAGTGAACATTTTCTGCTCAACCACTTCGCAGAAAATCCCAGACTAGGAATGTGGGATATATATACATAAGTGAAGAAAGATTATAAAAGGATCAAGAGGAAAAGTAATGAAATATTGTCCACCATTTTCTTGTAAATACATTAAGCTCAGTTGTTTAGCTGATGGCTAAATGAATTACTTTATTGCAGTGGTAGACACTGCTTCTACTGTATCAAAGTATTTTCCTCCAGAAGCAGGTATTATTTGTGCTTGGGTCTTTGCTGTCTTTGTATTTTTTGTTTGTTTTGTTGTGTTACCTTTTGGACAAAACTTGAAAAAGTTCAATTTTATAATCTCCTTCTAAGACTTTATTCATCTGAATGGCTTGAGGTCCCTGCTCACCAGGATGGGGGAGATGAATCCTTTCCAAGAAGAAATAGAATTACAAAACAGATGCCGCCTTTTGTAAGCCTCTGTTAATATCTCAACAGTCACATACATGACCAATTTGTCCTTTTTTTTGTCCTTTTGGGTTTTTTGTAGCCTGTTTTGGTGGGGAATGCAAGAATTTATAAGCTTTGACGGACTTGGATCTTGCTATTAGGAGGAAAACAGAGATTTTAGTGATATTTTAAAACAGCATGGAGATGGACATAACTCTTTTGCTGGGATTGGAATCATTGGGAAAGGACAGGGACTTGCTTTCTATGACAGCACTCAACAAACTGAAGGAAATCCAAAGGCAGCTGTCCTGTGTTGGGACATCCATCCCTCTCGCTGCACCTTTGCTAACACTCCTAACGCCCATGTTGGCAGAGTGGAACATTGCCCCGCGTTGGCTCCGTGAGTGTCCTGTGGTGTCTGTGCGTGCGTGTGCGTGTGTGCTCTACTGCATGGGGGCAGCAGCTCCATTCGTTGCTGTAACAAATGTAAAAAAACTAAACGTGAATTAATTAGTTTTTTTCAACTTGTTACAGCAGCGAATGGAGCTGCCGCGGTACGGTGTAGACTGCAACACAGTGAAGGAGCTGCCAGAAGAATGCTCCGCACTGCCAACATTGGTGTCTGTGACATCCGGGAAGCGGCCGCTAGAGAGAGAGCAGCCAGCACAGCAGGAAACCGGCCTCTCTTTTATTTTCGTTTTGGTGAGCACGACGAATGTATCTTTTCCGCTCCGTATCTGTATATAACTGTGCCTCATCTGGAAGCCTCTGGTAGACACCTACGGCAATATGATAGACTTGGGGCAGCCAGTTGCAAGGCAGGACAACCGAAGGACAACATCTGGGAGGCTGTTGCTGACTTTTGTCTGCCTAAAAGTGGAGTGATGGGATGGGAGAAGGAATAGCTCTTCTTAGTAACATTTTAACATGTTAGCACTTCTCTAGCTTCCATGCCGTGGATACTTTGGAGGAGGTTTCATACAACACGCTGGTGAAACACAGGAAGACATGTGTTTCTAATTCCCATTTTGGCATTGCCTTTTTACAGGGCTCTGAACAGGTCCAAGCTCACCAGATTCTGGAGGAAGCTGTAAAAATCTAAGCACCCCCAATTCTGTGCTGTTTTTAAGTAGAGTTCACCTGAGCTCTGCTCACAGCCAAACCATTCAGAAGCACACTGACTTCTAAGGACAGACATCAGGCTGGTAGAGCAGACTGGAGAAAGAACAGTGTGCAGGGCTACATCTCTGCAATGTGGACTGGCAAGGCATGACCCCAGTCCTGCCTTCTGTGAGGACCTGTGGCTGGTGGCAGGCTTTCTGCTCTTACTCCCTGTGTTTGTAACAAGGCAGCAGAGGATTCACAGCCCCTCAAGACACCAGATTTTCTCTTGGCAGCCATGTGGGCACATGGAGGACATCACACTCTTGCCAGTGTGCTTGTCCATGCTTGCAACAGTCAGTACAGATATGGTGTAAGAGATGGCTAGAGTGAAGATAATATTTGCAGTTCTGTCAGGACAAGACATACCTGTAAAAACATTATTTCAGAAAGTCTTTCCCACTCATTTTCAAACCAATTTGTTAAACAACTATGGAGGAGATCCATACTGGATTCTGACTGTGTTTTTATTTCTGCTCTTATGTGTGGTGACTCTAAGTCAGGTTCCCTCAGTCTGACATGATTAATTTCCTCTGCACAAGATTTTTGCAAAATGGGAATGTTTAAGTGTAGATTGCAATTTCAGGTTTAACAGTATTAATTATATGAAACCATGTAAGTACTAAATGTAGGCAGTAGAAGGGCTGGCTATAGACTTATATGAATACACATACATATAATGGTATTTTTGTCATGTTTACTGAGATGCTGTCATTTTAGAAAGGGAGAGCTGTTGCTTTTCAGGAATGGGATTAATGAAAGGTAAAGCTGAATAACCATGTGATTGATCCTCCTCCAGGTGATGTAGTTCACTCTTAGGCTCCCTGTTTCTGACAGGACAATCCCAGAGAGCATATTGTCACATATGCTGTACAGCAAACGTGCAGTGAGTCTGACACACAAGGGATGTCTGCTTCACAAAGGATGTGCTGGATCCCCTGCACTCCTGCAGGCTGAGTCCACAGTGCATGCACGGCAAGTCTGACACATCCAGATGCTGCACAGACCGCACATATTCAAAGGACATTTGTACTGTTCCAGCTGGGCTGTCGAATGTCCAGAAATCTGGAACGGATGTGCTACATTTGGCACCGTTAATGGGAGAAGGGGTAGAGGCAGCACCTTTTTCTTTCCCATTAAATCTCCACCTGCTTTAAGTCAAGGAGACAAAAATACAGCTTTGTTTCCTCAAAATGCATTCTCAGGATGTCAGTTTGTGGCTGGAGATGTTCTGTGCACAGAGTAGTTTTTCTTTTCTTAGAGTGCCTGTGTGTCAAACATCTAGAAAAATTAGTGAATTCAGACCTTTATATCTGTACATGTATCCCACTCCCTCTTGTGCAGTGACCTTTCTCTTACTGCCTCTGTAGAGGAACCATGACAGCCAAGTGCTGCAAAAATAACCACTTAAACAGACATTTATTTTAGAATAACTTTCTGAAGATTATCTTGATTTGATCAGTCAGTTCTGGGTAAGATAATGTGGACAGCTGCATGTGCAGTATTAAGAGAAATCATCCCTAGAAGAAAAATGACTAAATTACCTGCATTCCCCATAAGCTGTGTTTTTGCCCAATTTGTTTCCAGTCTTTTGCCAGGAAATTTGATTATTCATTCACATAACAGAGACAATGTTGTTATCAATTAAGCTTTGCTTCTAACAGCTTAGACATGGGTGGTTCATTCTCTCTTAATCAAGTGCTGTGTCTACACTAGATTGCTTTCTGTAATTTCCCATCATTGGTACCACCAGTGTAGCTCTATTTGTAGTGTAACCATGTAGACCAGTCATCAGTGCTTTATTTATTATGGCTAATAAATCTGTGAGATGCAGTGCTTAAAAGGCACCTGCTGCTCCTTTCACAGGTCTAGAGACAGATCACTGCATCTCCTGCTGGTGGAGCCCCAACAGCACCAGCTTGGGGACATTTCAAGCTGCAAGAAGATAATACATTTGCACAGAAGATCCCTTTACCTTAGGAAAAAACAATTTTCTGTAGAATTACAGGAACTGATTTCCATAGCCTCTGTCATTAGCATGGCACATACATTAATATATATCTGTAATGTGTGCATACATTTGCATAGTTTTCTATGTGTATGCGTGCATGCATTTACTTTCAACTATTCCTGCTACTAACCCTTTGGGCACTTCAAGTGAACTTGGTGATTACAATTTCATTTTCTCTTCCACAGACATTATTTGGATTGCAACATTATTTGGATTGCAAAGATTGCAAAGGAAATGTTTAAACAAAAGTTGATTCTGGAACTGAAAAAATACCCTCGTGTATTCATTTTATTAATACTAACGAGTATTCCTATCACATCTGCCTTACTAATTCTTAAAGATCTTATCAAGGGATAACGATGATGGGGCACTGTATGTGTGTTGAGAACATGTATCTCGCTGAAAGGCATATGCATTGCACAACACCTGGACACATGCCTGAAAACAGTGTGACAGATGTTTCACAGCGGAGAAAATGTGGCACGTGGACAAATGCTTAGTAAGGTTTGGGTTCAAAGAAGAGTTTTGTTTTGAACTGGTGGATGCTTTGCAGAGCTTAGTTTGGTTAAAAAGGAAGGCTCTGAAAGCATCTGGGAACTACCCCTTGAGGCCATCACTGTAAATGTGGTGGTTACTGCTTCACTTTTGCCATGGCGACTGAGAGCCCTGTTACCATTTTATCCTTTGTTTTTTGATGGCATCTCTGTTTCCTCCATAACCTTGTAATATTAAACTTTGTTCAAGCACAGAGCAAAAAATACCTTTCTTCACTTTTCACCATAATAGTAAGGCCGAACAATGGCTGTCAGGGAAGCAATGAGTACGTGATGAACTCAGTTAGTAATGCAGGTAGTGGTTTCAGCAGTCAGCATGGTATTTTTTGGGAGGGAGGATATTTTTAGTCCACATCAAAGTTGGGATGTTTTTGAAAGAATTTGAAGATTTCCAGTGAAATATCTGTTGATGGTAATGGATACCATCTGCTGTACATAAGAGCATAGGGGAAAACATGAAAGTGTTGGTCTAAAAGTCTTGGCAAATGAGTGAGATGAGATGGCTCAGTCAGAGGTGAGCAATGGAGGGTAGAATGGAAATACACCAGTGAAGGCCTTAAAGCTTACCTGTGCTGTAGCAGAGGAGGTGGAGCCCATGGTGGTGTTTGAAGAGCTGGTTGCCACTGTCAAAACGGGAAACTTCTGGAATTCACAATGCTGCCCAAATTTGTCTGTAGTATGAGTTGACCTATCCATTGGTGAATGTGCTTGCTGTGTGAAAAGGTAACATTATTTATTCTCCTTAAAAGAATCTTCAGATGGTACACTGAAGATGTGGGACTATCTAAAGGAAAATGGAAATCAAACATCACGTGCCTTGGAGCTGTAATGTGATGTCCACCATCAAAGAGATAAAGGAGAGGAAAAAGAAGCCTATGGTATCCATGCTAGGCTTGAATTGAAAACTAAAACTTGCAAGAAAATGCTGGAAGGCAAAATCAATGTTGTAATAAGGAAAGAAGATCAATTAAAAGTACGTACATTGCTTGAAATCAGGACCAAGTGAAGGGGTAGGCTCACCTGTGAAGGAAAAATTCTTATTTAAAGAAGTCCACTCAGAAATTCCATTTTTTTCCAGATTTATCTAGCAGAAAGTGTCTCCACTTTCCTCGATGTCTTTGATTAGAAGTATTGCATTTTAAATCTCCTTTGACTTATCCAGTGAATTCATTACTTACTTGTACATTTGATGGGAAGAGTGAAATACCAGGCTAAGCAACAAGTTCCGTGGTGAGGGGGTGACATTTAACCTATTTACAAAATACATGGTGTGTTCACCACCTGGCTTTGATTTTAGAGCTGAGCCATCGGCCATTGCATAGAAGCTCAGGAAATAGTGTGTAGGGAAGGTAAATACTGCTCCTTAAAACTGCTTTGCAAGCACTGTTTGCCTTCCTTCCCACTGGCCCTGGAGTTGTTTGGTTTATCCTACAGCTTTCTCTCCTAGGGGCATGCACTGTAAGTTAGTTTTAGAACAATACATGTAGCCTGTGTCTAGGAATACCTTCTATTTCTTGTCAATTAGACATTTCAGCTTTTAAAATATTTTTAGATTCAAAAATTTGACTCAGGAATAAGAGATACATCAAAACAGCTTGTCAGCTGTCATGAAGGAAACAATTGTCCTCTGTTGGGAGAGGGCAATGCAGCTATTGCCACGTTATCAGCACACAGCACTGCAATTTAGCTACAGAAAGAAGTAATAAAGAAGGGAGGAACAAAGAAGTGATGGCAAAAAAAAAAGAAAAAAAGAAAAAAAAAAAAGAGCTGAAGCCTGCTTCCAGCTGAGAGTTTTGTACCTTCCATGTGCTTAAAGCAATCCAGCTTGCAGTGCTGTTGCTTAAAGAGCTTTACTGAGACTTGCATTTTTAGCTAAATACAGTCAAGACAGGACCCAGCTTGCAGATTAGGATTTGTGGATTGATGTATCTGCATTAAGTTGTCTGCCTATGAACCTTATATTTAAGCTTCCATTCTTATGTTAAGAGACAGTCAATTCAGTTAATAGAACCCAGAGAGCTTTCTGGTTTGTTCCATAGCAGATACCTTCACTGACCACCTGCATAGCTCTCAAGGCTTCACTGGGCTTATGGACTTTGCCTGAAGATAGGTGTCTCATACTGTTCAGGATTTGCTATGGTACTGGAGACATCTGCACAGAGCAAGCACACGTAAAACAGGATTTAAAGGGAGCAGATGCCCTTCTGATCAAGCCGGGTGTCATAGTCCGCAACATCTGAATAGAAATAGGACACCTTTGTTTAGAATCCTGAGTCCTGGTCTAGGTTTCTGTTGTTCATAATGGGAGCTTAGTTTAAGCACCTTTTTGTAGACACCTAAACATAGGTGTCTTAGTCTGCAAGCTGCATCCTGCGTTAGCAGCATTAACTGTACTAAGAACATGGCTGTTTGCTCTAGTGCAACCTGTAGATACTGATGTGTAATGTGTTGACCATAAAGGGTGATTTCTCAGCCTTTCACAGAAAATAACTGTGTTCCAGGCATATGTATTTTGCTAAAGTTCTTTGTGGCTTGTGACAAGTCAATCACTAGTGCTAATTATGCTTACCTATTAAAGTCCTGCTTCAGCTGCCAGAAGGGGATAGACCATGATTTTATTAAGAATTATGCCAATTTGACATGTGATTGTGTCTGTGCACAGGGCACTGGCGTGACACTGTCCTTTCTTTTAGGAAAGCCATTCATTGCTCTGCTGTCTCCCAAAATTTAGGAATCGATCCAAGTACAGATTCTCAAAGCCCATTATGCCATCACTTCCACCAGTTCACAAATGCATCTGGGCGAAGCCGCGCTTGAACAAGCATTAGCACTTAACTCACAGGCCCTTGTGCAGGCTGTGAAAGCTATCAGTTTTTTGGGTTTAGTTATGTTCAGAAGTGAAAAAAAAAAAAAGAAAACGATGCTTGTTACTGCACTGTACTGCCAGAGCCTTCATGGAGGTGAACAATCCGGCTGTTAACACTGCTTTGCTATTTATGGCAACACTTCACTGATTTCATGGTACTCATTATTCTGCATGGCTTTTACTCCCACCCATCGCTCAGGACTGGCAGTGTGTAGGTTCTCCTATTGTGGCCTGTGTCTCACACCATCGCTGGTGCCGTGCGCGGGAGCGGATGCATGCACGGGAAGCCAAGCCGTGGATCCCGGCGATGCCAGCCAGTTCCTGCTCCAGCCCCTTCAGCAGAGAACTGTCATCCAGTTTCCTGCTGTCTCTCCAAAGCGGGGCAGTGCCTTCTGTTTTCTCACATTGAAGGAACGTAGCACAAAGAGGTCTCCCCACAGATGGCTGACGGAGAGCTTCTCTGTATTTTACTACAGCATTAACTTCCTCCTGTTAGTTGGTGCTATCAGTGAGCCAAGTTCATGTCCTGCTCCATACACGTAGAGGTTTGTTCACTGTTTTTGCATATATGTGAAAGTGGGAAGTAAAGCCATGAATTAGCCCCAGACCACAAAAATGCAGATTACATTTTTATACTCTCATTTAGTTTTCTATAGCCTTGAATGATTCTGGGGCAGGATGTCGGGGCTCTCTCTTTCCTGATTCTGTGAAGAAAATCCATATTACCAGTTGGGTCAGAGCTGACTTACTTAAAAGAACAAACACATGAATGCAAAGTGGAAGGGAAGGAAAGTAGCTCAAGTGTCTCAGTTTTAGGATTAGGTGAGAGATTTACGTATCTGTAGGAAGGACAAGAAGCAGTGTGGCCTCTGTGGTGAACTGGAGGAGGGAAGAGCCCTTGGCAGTGCCAGGGAGGGCTGTGGGTGGCAGTGCCAGGGACTGCTGTGGGTGGCAGTGCTGCCAGGCCGGCTGGGTGTCCTGCTGTCTTCTGCCACACCAGGTTCAGTGTTGGATGTCACCTGGAAAAAGATCTCTGTGCACTTGCCAGAGCTGCAGAAGAGACTGAGACACTCGGGGTGTCTCACAGCTGCTGGGCCAGGAAAAGGAAACCACAGGCTTGAATGTATTTTATCCAGTGGCTTTTGGGGCTGCTGCAAAAATCTCCCTCCTGCAGTGGCTGTGCACCTCTGAAACCAGTGCTTTTCCTCACAATTTATTTTCTCCTTAGTGCTTCTAAAACCTTCTGCATGTGGTTTTGTTGTTTGAGATGCAGTTGATTCCTTTTGCCCGTATCATCGAGATGTTGTACTCAGTGGCAACACCTCAATTAGCTTTGTTTGTTTTTCTCCACGTGCCATTGCCCCACCCAAAGCATTTGCCATGGGAAGTGTGGCCCTGCTTGCTTCACAAAACCTTTGTCATGCAGCAGCAGTGTCTACAATTTTTGGGGGTGTTTGTTTAGGATTTTTGTAAATATATATTTCATACCTGACAATGTGGATAGGGGCTGAGATGAATAATGATGCTTAACCCTCATACAGACTGAAACATGATGTTTGGAAAAATTTCGATCAAAATTAATCTTCTTATTAACTATGTATTACTCATTTTCGGGGTGACCAAGTAAAGAAAGAAAAATTCTGAATATTCAGATGAGGGGAAACTATTTCTTTTTATTATTTCAGTGATTCAGCAGTTATGTCCACCTGCCTTAAAGAATGTAAGAGCAAGTGGAATTGCACAGTACTATAGTGTGGAAACAGAGGAGTTAAATGAAGACATTTTGTTTGATTTAAGTGTGAATTATTAATCACAGTCTGAGTAGAAGAAAATTTATGGATTCATTCTGTCTTTTAGGCGCCTATGGGATTTTACTCCAAGTATGTTTTTTAGCCAACCAACTGTTTCTCCACAAAATCAAAGCAGACTTGACATTGCTGATATTCTAAAGATTTAAGAGAGAAGTTGGGATTTTGAGTGCAGTTTGTTTTCACAAAGAAATGAGTATACAATGCCAACTTTTTTAAAAATATGCTTTTTAAAGAGCCCAGTGGAACCTAACTGAGACTGATTAAAGTCATCACAGTATTTTCTGTATTCTACATAAAAATTATTGTTTCCACAAATGTAAACTCTTATCCCTCTCCAATAACCTGGAATTGAATAGTTCAGAAATAGTAGTGGAGAGTTTTTACATTGTGTTTCAATTGAAAAATATGAACATATTTACCTGCATTGCTTTGTTGAATCCAATTTCAAATTATTAGTCACCCGTTTGACCCCTAAGTGCTAGGGACCAGGTTTACTTCTGTTCTTAGAGTCACACATAGTGTGTAGCTAGTTCTTAAAGGCAAAAAAATCATAGGAAAGGATAAATTTCTTCAGGGACTCTTTTTTCTTTACCTCTGTGCTTTGTTTGCTCAAAGCTGAATGCATAATTTACTGGGCTTGTCTGCTCAGATTCTTCTCTGGAAGAGATCTGGCTACCGTATTATGCCACTATTACAGATATAGGTTTGTTTTCTTTTCCTATTGTTTGTTTGAATTTTTCTGCATAGGTAATTGCTTTCACTCTCCTCTTGAGGTTGTCAAGAAACATCAGTTTCTAGGAGCATTTGTCCGTGATGCTGCTGTAATACCACTCTTGTAATTTAAGAAGCCTTCAAGAAAATACTATTTAAAAAAAAGAAAGCAAATTCGCTATGAGAAAGGGGTGACTAAAAGGTTTGAATCTTAGAATACTGGATGTTTAGGCCCAGCGTACTGACGTACTGCAGGTATATTTATTACAAGGCTACTTTTGTTGTTTTGCTGGAACAGGTTATTATTTTCAGCCTGGGTTGGTGCAGTTGTTGTTTACTTTCTGGCCCTTGGTAGCTAAAAATGCTGGTAGATATTCCTATGATTCCCACAGGAACTAATTTCCACAGATTAATATTGTGTTGTCCCCAGCTGATATCATCCAGCCAGATGAGGTTTTAGATGATACACCGTGGCTAAGTTTTCTTATGAACCAATTTGCAGAAAGTTTCAATATCCATTGCAGTGGTGTCTGCCTTTATTAGCTCATTAAAATATTTCCTAAGTGCTACTTTATGAAAAGTCATTGGTTTGGGGAGAAAAAAAATCACCAAGCTTGCTGTCTGTATGCTCTTCTTATGTTGTCCATGATCCCAGAAAAAGGGTTCCTTAGAGGGAATCAGGAAAATAACCACACCAGAAAAGCTGTCCAGAGGCAAGTAGTGTGTGTTGACATGATGTGCTTTAGGCACTGAATGTTCATTTTCTGCTCCTAGTGTATGCTGAACTCCTCCTCGCTAAAAATCATTTAAAATTCAATCAGAATGAGCTGTTTGGTTTTTTCTTTTATTAATGCAGGGGTGGACCAGGCATTACCACAAGAACGTCGAACTCCTGTTACTCCGTCCTCTTCCTCTCGGTATCACCGTCGCAGGTCCTCAGGGTCACGGGATGAGCGCTATAGGTCGGGTGAGTAGAACTGAAGAGCCCAGAATTGGAATGAAAATTTGAAATGTCTGGTTCTGTTCTTTGTTTTTTTTTAAAAAAGAATTTTGTTGTAAACTCATGTGGCTATATATGGGAAACATTCATTGTACGAATACAGAGATGTGTCCAAGCATGCAGGGGTGGAGTTACAAAGCCAAAGTACATCTGGAATTGAATCTGGCAGCAAATGTGAACGGTGGCAAGAAGGCCTTCTACAGGCACATTAGTAACAAAAGGGAACAAGGGAAAACATGGGCCCACTGCTGAATGGGGCAGGGCACCAGGTGACAAAGGGCATGAAAAAGGCCAAGATACTTAATGTCTTCTTTGCCTTTGTCTCTACTGGTGAGACTTGTGTTCAGGAATCCAAGGCATCTGGGATCAGTGGGAAAGTCTTGATCAGTGAAAACCTGCCCTCTGTGCAGGAGAACCAGGACAGGGAATATTTGAACAAGCCAAATGAGTAGAAGTCCATGGGACATGATGGGATGCATCATTGACCAATGTCCTTGTGAATCTACTCTCAACTCCTTGAAAAGTTCTATCAGTCAGGGGAAGTTCCTGAGAAATGAGAGCAAGCAAGATTCATTCCTGCCTTCAAGAATGTCAAGAAATAGGATCTGGTAAACTATAGGCCAGACAGACTCATCTCAGTCTCTGAGAATGTGGTGGAGTAAATAGTACTGGAAACTGGTTTTGAATATATGAAGGACAAGGAGGTGATTGGGAGTAGACAGCATAGATTTATAAAGTGTTCCTACTGGGTTGGTCACTTCATGCTCTATCAGTCCAACAGCCTTTACAATGAGATTACTGCTTTGGAGGTGGAGGGAAGAGCAGTGGATGTTACATGCCTTGACTTTAGTGAGCCTTTTGACAGTGTCTCTCATAACCTCCTCCTTGACAAACTGGTGAATACCAATTAGGGAAGTGGACAATGAGGTGGACTGAAAATTGGCTGAAGTGTTTGAGCTCAGAGAGTTGTGATCAGTGGCACAAAGCCCAGCTGAACACCAGTCTCTAGGGGGTGAGTACTGGTTCCAGGACCTCTTAACAGCTTCATTAGTCACCTTGCTGGTAAGACAGAGTGCACTCTTCAGACATGGCAGATGTTACCAAACTGGAAGGAGTGGTTGATATACCACATGTGTGTAATACTATTCTGAGGGATCTGGGCAGACTGGAGGAGCGGGCAAACAGGAATCCAGTGAAGTCTGACAAAGGGAAACATGAAGTCCAGTGCCTGGGAAGGAATAACCCCATGCACTGAGACAGGTGGGGGACCCACCTGCTGGAAAGCAGTTTGGCAGCAAAGTCCTTGTGGACATGAGCTAGGAAGGTGCTCTTATGGCAAAGAAGGCCAACAGCCTCCTGGGCTGCACTTGGAGGAATGCTGACAGCAGGTCAGGAGAGATGATCCTTCCCATCTGTGCAGCACTGGTGAGGCACCCCTGGAGTGCTGGATCCAGTGCTGGCTCCCCACTACAAGAGGGATATGGACGTACTGGAGAGAGTCCAACAAAAGACCACAAAGATGATTAACAAATAGTGATATGTGAGGAGAGTTGAGGGAGTTCTTGAGAGTTGAGGCTGGAGAAGGCTCAGAGGGATTTATCCACATGTGTAAGTACTTGATGGGTGAATTAAAGAAGGTGGAGCCAGATTCTTCTCAGTGGTGCCCAGTGACAGAACAAGAGACAGCTGGCACAAACTGAAATATAAAAAGTTTCATTTAAGCACAAGAAAAACATTTTACCCTAAGAGTGGTCAAGCACTGGCACCGGTTGCCCAGAGAGGTTGTGGTGTCTCCATTCTTGAAGCTATTCCAAACCTCACTGGATGTGGCACCGAGCAATCTGCTTTAAATAACCCTCCTTAGAGCAGGGAGTTGGACTGTATCATATCCAAAGGTTCCTGTTGACCTACTCTGGTCCATGAGCTCTGAAACTTCTTTACTCCTACCTTTGAAGGCATAAAGTGCATGTACTGCACCTTAGCTGAATGAAGGGTGGGTGTGCTCAGCTGTTGTTTCATCTGCTACAGGGACTGCTGCAGTATTAAGCCTCCTTCCCAGGCAGCAGCCAGAGGCCACAGACTGGTTCATCTGGTACTGCCTCTCTTGCAGCTGCAGGAGAAGGGAGCTATAGACAGCACCTTTGTGGCAGAGAGACCCTTGAGAGCTGCGAGTCAGAAGCCAGGGCCTGGTGGTTATGGAGGGTGCCAAGGAGCTGACTGTGGAAGCTCTGGATTGTGTTTGAGAGATGCATCTTTCTGGACGCGGTCAGACTCACTGTGCTGACACAACTGGAAAATTACAGAGAACTCCTTATTAAACCCTTTGTAACATATCTCTAGTTCATTCCATTAGTCAAAGAGCTTGCCAGTCCCATTTAAAGGAAAATTAAATGATAAATGTGTCAGAGAAAGTCCATGTGTATCCAGACCATTCTGATAAATTTTTCAAGCTCCTCTCTCCCCTCAGAAACCTTGGGTTCATACTGTAGATGCTGCCAATTTTTTGTTGAATAATGGTTGTGGTATCTGCATAATAATTCCTTAACATATAAGCTCCCAGAAGCTTCTCGAACATTACACTAAAAATGGTCTGATTTTTACTCCGTGGTTTTAAATAGTAAAAATATACTAATTCTGTACTTGTCTAATTTGTGGATGTACAACACATGGTCTTCAAACATCCAGACTGTGACTCTCCAGAGCAGTTCTGTTACAAACATGTATTTAACTGTATGTTGAACGTTGTCTGCTTGAGCTATGCTTGCCATTCGTTAAATAAGATGTCACGTCAGTTTGGGGATGGGTGAAAGGAGGTGTCGTGCACATCTTCCCTGTGTGCCTTTTCTGAGGCCCCAGGAGTGCTCTGAGTTGGTGTTGCTGCTCCCTGATGTCAGTCACTGCTTGCTGCCTTATAAGGCAGGCATTTGTTCAGTGAAATGGTGCATAAGGTCCTGCCTTAGGGATGGGATGAGTTGTTGTAATGATATATATATAAATAATAAAGACACAAACTTTGTTGCTGAGAGGAAAAGTAAGGAATTGAGTGTCAAGGGTTGTTACTAGTTCAAGAGTCTCACTTGAGGAGAGTCCAGACTATATACTACAAATGCAGATCTTTCTTGCTGCTCTGAAAATGTCCCCAGTGTTAAGACTGAAAAGTTTGACAGTATTTTGGGGACTTATGGCAGGGCTTTGAATTTCTGCATTGGCTGCTGTGTAGCATAAGTCCTCAGCAAATTGGTTTGAACAACTTCTGCATCTTCACTCTACTCAAGAGAAAATAGTATGTAGCAAATGTCAGTAAAGCTAAATGTAAATATACATTTCAGTTGTGAAAAGTTGTCAGGTCATCTTTAGATTTACTTCCAGAGGAGCTTTGTTTAGGTACAGTGCAAAATTCCTAACCTGATCTATGTTCTCCCCTTCTATACATGGCCCCTGTGAGGTCAGAGGTCTATTTCTTTCTTGGTCTCATAATTCATACTTTCTGTTACTGCAGGTTGAAAACTTGCAAGTCAGATTTCATTCTGGTTGTCTTGTTCTCAGATTCAGATTTGCTTTAGGTAGAAACCTTTGTTTCACTTGTTGTTTTGCTGTACTTAATACTTCAGCATCTGCTCTGATCACATTGTGATTGTTAGATGCTAGCTGTTACCCAGTTTCAGTGTTTGTTATCATATTTGGCACATCTTCTTGGTAAAGGCCCAAACCAAAATGAATGCAGTCTTTAACCAATAAGGAATTCACTTCTAGCAAAACATTTCTCTTCCTTGGTGTTTTTGCACAATTTATTTCAATTAACATCTGCAAGCAGATCCTCCATTCCATCACTGCTCAAAGTACTTTTCTGTCTCTTCTTGCTAAGCTTTTCCTAATTGGAAGTCTAAGATTCTAAAAGTCATCCAGTTCTCCTTCCATGCCTTTGCTTTTTTACATAGATTTAGATGTCAGTGAAGATTGTTTAATGAACTCTCTTTGGAGACTCAAAATCATTGCTGCCACTAATATCACCTTCAACTTATGCTCTTTTATTATGGAAAAAGTCAGACTGTGACATTTTAAATCCCTACCTATTTTCTTACTTCAATATTTATTATTATTATTATTTCATTAATGTTATAACAGCATTTTTAGCACTGTAATTGTGAAAACCTGGTTTCCATGACTTTTATATTCTAAATAAAATCAGCTTTTTGAGTTAGTGGAAGCTTTTTTTCCCCCTAAATGTTCCTGGTACATTTTGTGTTACAAGATTAATTTGATTTAAGAATTCAGCCTACATTGGAAATTTAGTCTAATTTTTTAAAATCAAGAAAGGTTTAAAATTTTTTGGCTGCTTCTTTTTATACAGGAAGGAAGGCTGAAATTGTTATGTTCCAAAATGTCAGCTTTGATAATTTTTCGGATGTCCAAAGAAATAGGTAGTGCTGTAAGTGCAGTAACTGAATCAGTTCAGGGTTAAGCTGTACTATTTGCTTCCTACAAATGTGGCAAATAATTTAGCTGTTATTAGTCCAAAATAATTTTTTGTTTACTACTGAAATTAAAAAAACCCCATACTTAGTATTTACTCACTTAGAAACAGTGTTTGGAAAGGTTTGCCAGATGTAGATCATGGCAATGTTTTCCTCTTAGCAGCTGCCATCCCTTATCCTGTGCTTGCACTATAACGTTATCTGGGGGCTCGAGATGGCACTGAAGCCAAATGTTGCTGTAGTCTGGAGCAATAACTTTGGCCAAGAGGCTTTTCTGGCCAGTGAATTTTCAGGCAAGAAAACTCAGTCTGAGGAAAGCTGGCTTGCACTGCACTTCTGGCTCTGCGTGTGGAATGGTGGCATTGGGCTCGGTCTGGCTCCGGTGACAGGACTGCAAAATCGGGCACACACTGTAGTATGAGTTAATAGTGGTCATGTAGATGTAGCTGCAGTTGGGCATACAGCTTTGTTTCCTTACTGCCATTTAGAAACTAGGTTTCTCAAGTACTTCTGGAAGCTGCAAGTCCATGGATTTGGTATGGTGTGTAGAGATACAGAGACAGGAATTATGTGATAGAGTAGGCAAGTGGGTAACTGAATGGCTTAGCTCTCACACTCTTGCCATGCCATCTAAATGAGCTGACTCAGTTGAGGACTGAGATTTTTGGAGGATGTTGTCCCTACATGCCCTCCATAGAGTAAAAAATGAACCTGTTTGCTCCCTGATTAGCACTGGCTATGTCTGCTCCTGCTGATGTTGAAATGTCTCATAGAGGGACCTGAAGCTTCTGCCATAATTATTTAAGATACCATCATATAGGCTTTCTTGCTTTTGGAACAACGGTCTGAACTGATTTGGTGCTTCAAATAGTGATCTGTAAGCCCTCCACAGTGTAGCCCTGAAGTAGTCCTGCTCGAGTTTGGCCCCTTGCCTGTGGCTGCCTGTTGTGGTGGCCTGAAGCAGAGCTGGGCTCTGCTGCCACGTAAAGGCTGCAGTGCAGTACAGCAGCAGCTGCTGCTGTGGCGCTGCCGAAGGGTAACTGGGCAGGTCCTTGTCATCAGAAATTTTCTCTTGGTCACCATAAATCTCCCCCAGTTCTTTGTTTCTCAGCCATTCATGGTCTGCAGGGTTCAGAGGGAAACTCCTTCAGAGACTTTCAGCATCAGTTTTAACTCCTCTGTAGAGAACAGAAATGCTATCCTCCCTCTCCTGGGTGTTCAACACACAGAGAACTGAAACATCATGTCCCTTCCAACTTGATTTTTCCAAAGGGACACCCTGTGACCTTTAGATTAGGCTAAAGCAAAAAGCTGGAGTTCTTCATCCCAGTGCTGAAAACCAGAGGACCTTCTCATGTGCCAGGATCTGTTTCCACACCTGTCAGTAAAACAAACAGGCTGACAACCAACCCAAACCAGAAGGGATAATGCAAGAAATGTGCACCAATAAAAATTAGAAACTAAAAGAAATCAACATTAAATGGTAAGGAATGTGGTGTAATGTGTTCAAAGGCACATGTATGTGTTAGGAATGAGATAGCTGTTCTACCATCTCTACTGCACCAGGATTCTCCTCTGATGAGAGAATGGGAGAGATGGGTTGGGCCAAGTTTATTAAGTTCCTTGTTTCTCATGAGCTCTCTTAAGAGGCCACCTGGATGGAGCAAGTGTAATCCTTAAGAAAAATGAGACCAGTGAGCTCTAAAAATTGAGTTTTCCAGATGTCAGAAAGGATGTGGGAAGTAGCAGCATAAGTGAAATTGCTCTTCCTCTGTGTCAAAGGGTTCACAGAATATGCTGAGTTGGAAGGGATGGATCAGGATCATTGAGTCCAAATCCTGGCCCAAAAAAGGACATCCCAAAAATCTTACCATGTGCCTGGGAGCATTGTGCAAATGCTTCTTGAGCTCAGGCCGACTTGGTTCATATTGTCCTAGAGGAAAGACCAGCAAATGAGAGCACGTGTGCTACTTGGACTATGTGGACTGATTTTAAATGGCACAGCAGCGGGTGAGCACAGAGCTGGGAGCTGGGACGTGGAATAATTCGAGAAATGCATTTGTGGAATTAGTATTTCTCAGACAGTAGCATGGAGGAAGGGTCCTGCCTGTGAGGTGGTTGTGCTACCCGCAGGAGTACCTCTCTTCTCCCACTTCTGCTGAATTTTTTTCCCATACATTGAGGTTGTGAAGATGAGAAAGAAAAAATTGATCTGATACACCATTCTTGGAGAGCTGCCAGCTCTGGCCCCAGAGATCCCACCGCTGCAGGGAACAGCCCATTTTCCAAGCTCACTCAGCAGTTCTTTTAAAAGACATCTTAATATAGGAGATTTTTGGAGGTACTGCCAAAACAAATGCATCCTGACTACAACTCTCTCAGCTCAGATTACTGAGCCACCTTTCCCATACTGGTGTTCTACAGGGAAATGACCGAACAGCTTATACTGACCATGAAATTGTGAAACTTCAGGACAAATCATCTCAGGCCAGGTTTGAGAGTCGTTTGAAATAAGGGAGCTGGCAATGAAAGAACATTCCCTGTAGACACAAATCTTAGAGAGTTGGCACCAGACCCGAGGTAGCTGAGCTGCTCTGCTCTGCTCTGTTCTAGGAGCTTCAGGAGCCTTACCATGTATTTGTTCTCATTTACCATGAGGTAAGTTTGTGTATGAACCCTAAAAAAGGTTGCTGACATTTTGCATCTTTACAGCTTACCTCATGGGGATTTTAAGACATAGGCATAGCTTGTATTTTGTGGTTTTGAAAGGACATTGAAGATCTTGCTGTGCAATCCTGCCAGAACGGACAAAAAAGAATTACACTCTGAGATTATAAGAGTTGTAGTGTGTGGTAAAGGATGGAATGTGAAGATTTGAGGAATCATTTTTATGGATCCCTTAGCATATAACATTTCTCCAAAGAATAAGGAGAAAGGAAAATATGATTAATGTACTAAGTGTCGAGACAGAACTACATATAAGTATTCATATAGCTTGTCATAAAACAAATAGTTTTTTAACCCTTGAGGTGAGCGAGGGTTGTATAAGTGTATCTATAAATATTTATTAATTTGAAATCATTAACCTGGCTGTAAACAGACTTAATTAATCACCTATTCAATTTAGCTTACTTAAAGTTTTCAAGCTACAACTCAATTAGGGCAAAAAAGACATTGAAGAAAACTTTAGCAAATATGTAGTTTATATTGCCACATTCTTGTTTTTGACCCAGCAGAAAAACTTGAAAGGATAAATGTAGAACTCTTGAGGAAAACTATTTGAGGATCTCCAGAGAAAAACAAATAGAAAGTTGTGTTACTTCAGATTGCATAGTAAAGAGGCCTGAGATGAGATCACCGTGTGAAGCTGACTTCCAGATTGCATTACAAATGAGATAATAAATAAATGGAGGGATGGGCATTATGAGTGGAAGACCTGCATGTTGGTTTTTTATTTAACTTAGGAGTTAATACAGCTTTATATCTCAGAGTTTTGAGAAAAACATTTTGATATATACATTATTATAATACCTGAAGAATCCAAAGTAAGGCAAATACTATGCCTGTCAGAAGAACTAGCAGTGGAGTCGTAAATAGTTCACTCTGCTGTTTTGGTGTCCTCTGTTTCCAGCATGTAACCTCTGTGCTTCTCAGCCTGCCTGTGCATCTTTCCCAACTGCATGTTCAGCTTTTCCCTTCCTTCTACCCAGGACTGTGGATTATCACCACTGCCAGCCAAAGGGGGACATGACAGCCACGCTTTTCTTCTTTAGAGTTAAGCTTTCTGACCCCGTGAGAACATACAAACCACCTAACTTCTGCATGTGTGCACCAGGTGGGGACAGGGGATGCTCGGCAGGTACTTGGCATTGGCTGAGTAATGGCACAGCTCTTTGTGGAGTTCACAGAGCACAGTTTCCTGCACCAGTGCAGTTTGTTGGCTGCAGTGTTCTTGAAGAGCCAAGACTTTTTCAGTGACACATTCATGGGAGTGCAAATTTTTTCTAAACCACTGACTTTCATTGTCAAAAATTGTGCAGATCAACAAAATTTGGTCCCAGATTCATGAAAGGACAGGAGAGCTTTCCCCTGCATATTCATGTATCCCCAGTTCCCAGTAAAACCAGAGGCCCATTATATGTAGTTTATACATCCCAAAGATTGAAACTTGCACACTTAAGTTGTTTTTTGGAAGGTAAGAAACAGTTTATTTCTTCTAGTAACCTCCACAGCCCTCCTATAAATGAGAGTCGTCTCAGAGCAGCTGTTCTTGCATTCAGTCAAGTATTCACTGTGTTTGTTGTGAATGCCATATTTCAGAATTAATGGCACACCTGCTTGCAGCTGGAGAGAAATTAGGTGTCACACTGTTGGGACTATGCGCTTTCCTATCTTAATACCTAGAGAGATTGTGAAAGTATTGTGAGACTTTTTCATTACAGCATCACCCACAACAAAGATCTGTTTTTATATGGACTCACTTATATTCACATTCCCATGGGTGAG
This sequence comes from Grallaria varia, assembly GCA_013396735.1. NCBI lineage: Eukaryota > Metazoa > Chordata > Aves > Passeriformes > Formicariidae > Grallaria > Grallaria varia. The sequence goes on from VWZG01004764.1 coordinate 219,673, forward strand.
ATGATTTCCCAAGGACTGATCTGTGTTGGATGAACACAGCAATTTTTATGAAATCACTTGCCCTGTATTTGCCTGGAAATAACTCAGTGCTGTCAGGCTGGGACAATCAAAAGACAAAGCTCAACTGTAATCTCTTCTGATGATACCACATTTACTGTGTCTCACCCTATTTAGTATGTCCTGATTGCATTTCCAATAGATGTAGCTACCAAATTATCTCTACTCAGAGTATTTACAGGCCACATATTAGGAAATGAATTCTCAGTATATCCTTCATTTCCATGGTAACTCTAACAAAGGTCTGATTAAACTCATAAGAGACTTTCATGCTTTCAACTACTGGTTTCCTGTAAGACGGCAATTGCCAACCTTCTCTCTATATAATTATTTAGCATACCATTGTTATTTAGCTTTGTCTTATCTAGAATTTTCAGCTAAAATTCACCTTCCTTTATGCTGTTTTCCTGTAGTGTCAGCTGTCTCCCTGTAATAACTAGAAGTTGTTGTGATTATCTGTTGCACTATGTGTTGATGCAGATAACTGCCCTTGCTCCCATTGCCTCCTCTGCCTGTTCTTCCAGCTGTTTTCCTTGATGCCATCGAGATGCTGTTTTCTCTATGACAGAGAGTTATTTGTGGTTTTACTTGTTTGTTAAATAAGTAAGAGGATCAGGGCTGGTCCTCTGTACAGTATAAGTAAGACATAACTATGTACTGTAGGTACATAAATGACCTCTTATTAAAAATCCTTTGGCGTTCTCAACTCATTAGAGCACAGCATCAACCTTCTTGATTTTAATAATCTGCCATTCTACAAGCAATTCAGTTGTGTTTGTGGACTGTCCCATAACAAGCAAGGAGGTTAAGCCTTCTCAGAGTCCTTGGGCCTGTCCTACTCCCAGTTGTATCATTATGTTACTAGGAATTGGCTAGTAAAGCAGGGGAATAAAGGTTGTTTCCAAAGGCTAACTCAAGAAAACGCCAAAAACCCACCCCCAACCCCCACCAAAAAAGCTCCCCACATCATCAACAGCAACCAAAAAAAAAAAAAAAAAAAAAAAAAAAAAAGAGCTTATGGGAAAAGAATTACATGAGGCAAAAGAAAGAAAAATAGAAAGAAATAGGGAAAATAGATGTTTTCAGATGACAACTAGGTATATCTCCAAGCACTTTTATTCTTCTAGGGTAAGTCCCCTGAAAGGAGGGATGGAAGTAGTACCATTAGTTCAGAACAGGAAAACCAGGCTGCAGGGTAGGGACTCTTGTTAGGTAATTCTGCATCTGTACAGCAAAAATTAGGCAACAGCTTGTTTTTCCATATTTGTGTTTCTTAAACAGCTGGTGAATGGTTAGCAAGGACTTATAATTACTGGGAAAGAAAAAACATGAGCAAAACCAACAGAAGGAATGCATTTTACGAGAAACCAAGGTATAAACAGACTTGTACTATCTTGATTCTAGCTATGCACAACTCCTGTCTACAGCCAGTCTAATTTCTTGTCTTAAAAAGAAACAGAGCTGCGTGATAAATGAGATGTGGGAGAACTACTTCACAACAACTGCAAGACTTGGTTTAAGTACAGAAGAAGATACTGTATTCCTTTTTTGTGCTGAGGCATTTTATGCAAGGCGTGTGAGAAACAGTTTTATAATGTGGAATTTTTTAATGTAGCTGTTGCCTGCCATGAGATGAGCACTCTGTTTCATGACCCATGCAGAACTCATACCCAGATCCCTGATCCCTGAGGAGATACCGCTTTTTTTACAGCATGTTGAGTGTTTGACATGCCCATGGAGCAAATACAGCTAATACTGAGTAAAGGAAGCTGCTGAGGTGTGTTAAACTTCTATAGAGAAAAAAAAAAGTAACAACCCTCCTACTTGAGGGAGAATGCAACTGTAATTTGTTGAATAGGTTTGTTTGGGTGTGGTTTTTTTGTTCATTTGGAAAAAGAAGAGCTGAACAAAAAGCAGCAAACTCATTCTGCTAATAACTGCAAAAGTCTGTTGGACAACTAGGAATTTGCAGCGTATTTCAAATGTCTCAGTTACAGTTCAGAACTTTCAAGGACACCCTAGCTGGCCCAAGGAAAGAATGGAGCATCCCTGTTTATGGGGGGGTAAGGGGAAGGGCAAGTCAGGGTGATGCTCCATGCCAAATGAGGATGCACTCTTCGGAAGAGTGCTCTTCCAGCAGCTGTGGAGAAACACGAGATAGTGCAGCACGGCTCCATATGTGCAGCAGGAAGTGGCTGACCTTGTTCATCACACAACAATTGCTTTTTTGCTTCAGGAAAGGAAGACTGATTTGCTTGTGGAGACAGCTGAGCCTAGAAGGATCATACATACTGTCTTCCTCAAAGGAAATGACTAGGAGAGGGCAGCTTGTCATGGAGGGAAGTCACCACTTGTTCTAAGTATGCATATGTTTGTGCAAGGAGGAGAGAAAGTACGTTCTCCAGGAAAGACTTAATTAAAGTTCCAAAGAGACTTTTATTATCCCAGAGCCAATAAAAAGCCATCCAACTCAAATGCTGACTCAAAAAAGATTGGATTTCAGGTCATCAAGAGTGTACGGAATAAATTGTTAAAGACCGTTGTGAACAGGGAGTCAAAAGTTTGAGCAGTCTTAAATTAACAGTGTTTGTTTCTCTGTTTCTGGGCATTTTTATTTAACCTTTAACCACTGTCCATCTATCAGCAGTTAATACAGTTATCTCCCTAACATCTTCTGTCACCCAGTTATCCCTTTTGGGTACGGGTTGCTCTCTCTCATGCCATCCTGCCTTTAAGATGAGCAGTGTCTGAGCACAAGCTCACCCCTCTGGCTGGGCTGTGTGCCGGCCGCTGATGCTCCAGCCTCCCACTGGTTTGTTGTGTTGGGGGATCCCACTGAAGCAGCCTGTCAGTGCAGGCAGGATGTCACTTTGTTCCACAGAAACAGGGAGGTGAGCTTGTTCCCTTTTCTATGGGCAGTCAGATGCACTGGGTGTTGAACATACAGCCACTGATCACACTGAGTGGCTGATACAGCCACTGATCATGCTGAGAGATAAAGGGGGGAAAGACCATGGAGAACACGGTGTCTGCATCGTGTGGTGCCACACAGCAGTGGGTTTCTTCTTAACCCTTTCCATTTAAATAAGGAGCACAGCATTGTGCCAAGCTATGAGATAAACCAGGTAAAAAGAATGGCTGAGCTAAGCAGAGCATCTCCCAGGAAAGCTGGGCAATTCATCCTGCTGATGGAATGAGGAACTTACCTCTACTTGCAACAGATGAGAGTTTCTGATTATGGAATGCAGTGGCTGATGCTGCAGGTCATCACTCTGGGAGTCTGAACTTAAAGACCCTCATTCTCTTTGCCAGTTTTAATTTCTCTACCCTTTGTTTTGAGGCCTCATCTCTTGTTTAGTAGATCATGAAGTCTTTGAGGGGAAACTTTCTCTTTACCACCTGCTTGTTTTCACAGTTCCACTTACTTTCTATTTGACTTACTGACTTCGGTCCCAGAAGTATGCTTGCCCTCTCTATCCTGTCATAGAAAGTAAAGAGAGAGAATAAACAAGTAAAAATGCTGGAATGCAACAGGGAAGAGTCTGGGGACAGAGCTGTTTTGCCTGGAGTTTGCAAAGTATTACCAGGCAGCATATAAGATGTATGTGTCAGGTTGAATGCTGAACACCAGGTTGATTGGTGTTGAGCAGTGAGCAAGATTAAGCAACAAGCTTTCCCAAGTGTGCTGTTTTACTTTTTCCCATATATTGATTCCTTGAGTATAAACACACAAATTGGGTTCAACATATGGTTGGCAACCTAAGCAGTGGAGGACAGTAGCAGATAAGGCACTGTGCATTGGTCCCTACTACTGTAGATAGATTCTTCTCTGCTCTAGATTTTCTTTTGTAAAAGCCAGATAGGAAGAGTATACAGGGGTGCTTTGAAGGGTCAGGAACTGGGCTAATTTTATCAGTTGTAGCAGGGTACTTACAATGTCACAGACTTGTACATGAAACAACATTTCTCCTAAAAGCACGGTTTTTCAACTTTGGACTTTCTCTAAAGGCTTGAGTGCAATCACATCAAGGTGTATCTGTATTTGAAACACTATCATAAGTTTATAGCAAGTGAGAAATAGTAGCAAGCAACACTTTGAGGAAAGAGAGAAGTGTTTTTTATCTATCTATCTATCTATCTATCTATCTATCTATCTATCTATCTATCTATCTATCTATCTATCTATCTATCTATCTATCTGTCTATTTTTTAATGAAAGCATTTCTGTGTGGCATTTCTGGACAAAGTTTTCATACTTGAATGATTTTTTTCAGGAAAAAATTAATAAGAAATCTGTGTTTTAAAGAATGCTCAGTGAGATTATGATGGGTTCAGTTAGCCTGAGTATGCCAGGGTAGGTTGAGAAGGCAATTCAGACACTTCTGTCAGACGTGCAAGACAGGGGCATCGCCCTACCGGAGATGGCTTGAAATTCTAATGTGATGTTTCTGTTGATGCTCTCTGTAGTATGTGGAGAATACAAACTGCTTTGTGCTGATGGATTTGGGGGGGGGCATGGGTAGCAGTTTCCTGTCCTGAGAGAATTTGGATATGTCTTTCAGCCTTCTTTATACTTTGTCCTAGTGTGTATCACATATGTGGTTTCCTTCCTTTAATGAACAAGGAGTGTCCAGGTACTATGGTATGAACTCCTGTTACTGGTCTCCTTGTAGTTTTTCAGTAGCTAAAAACCTGTAAGCTCTTGCTGATGGTCCCTGGACCATCTCTGGACTATCTGTCCTCAGCATTTTCATGTGTCCTGTTTTTTTTGGTAGCCACTGTAGTCTGAGTAATGCCTTTTGATTAGTTGACCTTGCAGACTGGTCTGAGAGCAGGTGTGCATGTTCCTTCTCCCCAGCCAGCTTCCCTCTTGTTTAGTGGGAGTTTCTTATCTTTTCCATTGTTTTTGCTTTCCTGTGAGGTTTTGGGTTGGAATTATTTTTAGCAATCCATACTCTGATTTATTCCACACTAGCCCATTGCAAATAAACATATCGAGCATGTGCTTTACTAAGAAAACAATTCAATTCCTGGACTCCTGTGGACTCATTTGAAAATTAAAACCCTGCAGAGTGTTTTTAATTAAGCTGATGAGTCTACCTTCTTACATCAAAACAGCATCAAAAAAGAAATCAAAGAACTTTCAAGTTATGATTCAGCGTCCAGCTGTCACTAAGCATTTTAATGATTTTTTGTCAGCTGTCCTCCTTTAAAAATTCTTGGAAGAGTTTCTTCTGCCTTTTAACACTTAGAGTAAAAAAACCAATTCTATATACAATAATATACAAATAGTTTCTCCCATGTTGATCAGCAAAATTTATTTTCTTCCAAAAATTGCTGTAAAATGTTGGGAGTTTTTTGGTTTTAGTTTTGTTTTGGATATTTTTTTAAAAGGAATGCTCATTTTTTACTGCTTGATATCTAATTGGTACCCTTTGAAGGAAAACTAAGAATTTTCGTTCTTTGATGTATAAGAAACACAAACTATTTGTGAGCATGTTCAGTCTTTTAAGTGTTACTGACATTGGTGTGGAGTGAGCAGGTAGGAATTTATCTTGGGGACATGCTGCTAGGTAAAGACTTACATCGTTTATTTTCTTAGTCTGATACTTTTTACGTAAACTTTTCATCATGTTTCAATTACAAGAAAGACCTTAAACTTTCTACTTTAAAATAATGACTTGACAGGACAGAAATTGTTCTCTGATGTTACATTGCAGCCTTCCTTGGTTTTGGTCCATCAGCTGCACGGCTCTTTTCTCTTTTGAGAATGGTTTTCCAGCTTTGCTGTTTGCTTTACTTGCTTTGCTTTGCTGATGTGCTCATCCTCTTCATGATTTAAAACACAAGAAACAAGAAAGCAACTCACAGAACCAGCTGATAAGGCTCTTATACTTACTCTTCCCTGTCATACTTGCCCTGAGAGCTGCTTAAACCCCAGCAGAAGATAGGGAACACCATTATTGAAAATGAGACACTGTAGCTTATCAGCAGCTTATCATCCAGCGCTTCCAGTCATCCTTCCATGTTGTTGCTCACAAGAAGTTACTTAACACTGATGGGATCCAACCAACACTTCTTTAAATAAAGATACAGATGCTCTTCTTTTTCCTGTTGCTTTTCTTGGGGCACATTGTCCATTCAGAGCTGCCACCACATTGATACAGGAGTAGGAAAATGACTCTGTGCTGCCAACCCAGGCTGTGAGGTTGATCTTCAAACAGATTCAAGAGCAGCAGAAGTGGGATCACTCTGGGTTAGACCTGATTCACTGTGCACTTACTTCATGAATGAAAATAGCTAAATTAGGCTCCCACCTTGCTGTGTTTTCTGCATCTGACAAGTGGCAACTGGTTACAAGCCAAGACGTCAGATGGTCAATATGTGGCAATCACAAGGGACTTCTGTGTGTTGCCATGTCATTTGCATGCAGTCTCCTTATGTGCATCTTGACCCAAAATCCATAGAAATTTGCAAGACAGACAGTACAAGGTAGTAAACTAAAGGCAGACTTATTTCCAGATGTAGTTATGATAGTAATTAAAGAATTTTGCATAAAACAGGGTCATTATAAAAAAATCACTTGCCTCCTTTAGGCATGATAAATGGCTTTTTTCAAGCTTTGAGAGGCAGGCAGCCATATAAACATGTGAAAGGTAGAGAAGCTGTTCCTTGGGAGAAGTGATCTCTTGGATACTGTGGAGTGGGCTGGTATGAGCTGTGTGTAACACCTGCCTGGAAAGCACCAGGTCTGTGCTCAGGATGCTTTTTCTTCTCATTCCACCTCAGGCCAACCCTACATAATACTTGTTTTTCTGTGAATAATGCCAAGTGACAGAGGCAGGAAAAGGACTGGGGAATGGGGGACCTGTTGCCATTTCTGTTGTGACATTTCACATACCTCTTACCCTTCAAGCAAATGTTCATGTTCACTTGGTCAGTATGACTTTTGTGTAAATTGGAAACCTCATTGATTTAAGAAATGGGCAATGTTAATATACCACAATTCCACTGAAAACAGTCATGGTTGCTGAAGTAACAGCTCTTGGTTAAACAGAAGTTTGCTCCAGGGAAGTGATATTCCTGCTCTTCAAATACTGCAACATTGTTCTGGGAATATCAAACAGCTCAGGGGGCTTGTTTGTTGGTACAGCACTTTTCACTGTAGCTGCTTTTCATACAGAGAGGAGAAACCAGGCAGTTCCTCCAAGATCCTGTGTGTTCCTGGCCTTTCATCACTCAATGTGCGTTGCCAGCCCAGCTGGCACACACATGAACCTGTGTGCAGTTGTGCTGGGGGCACAGAGAAACAGCTCCTGTCTGTCTAACGCTGGCTCCAAATATTTCCTTCCAGATGTCCACACAGAAGCAGTTCAGGCAGCCCTTGCTAAACATAAAGAAAGGAAAATGGCAGTCCCCATGCCCTCAAAACGACGTTCATTGGTGGTGCAAACATCAATGGATGCCTACACACCTCCAGGTGAGTATCTCTATTTTATGAGAATTTTAAAAATAGTTCTTTGTGCTGCTATGAGCTACTAATCTGTTTCTAATGATAGTAATGGAAATGTCATTTGAAGTACACTGAGCATAATTTTGAGGTATGTTTGAAGAGAAGGTGAACTGAATGGTGAAAAAGTCAACAGGGGCAGTTCATAGGACTGCTTTGCCTGGGGTGGTACCTTATCTTGCACTGGTCCTTTTGGTCTTACAAGGACCTACCTATGGCCAGCCCTTCATATTTTATGTTTGTCAAAGTTTCTTTCAAGTTTCTGATTTATTCCCTAATACTGTAATGTAACATATTTACAATAAGTTGTGCCATTCCTTGTCAAGTTTTCTTCTCTTTTATCTACTACACTGAAAATACCACATCTTTCATGCATTCCCATACTCACTGAATCTGATTGAGATTCCTGTTTCAGTGAGGAGTGGTCCTTGTACAGTTGGAAGAGTGTTTCACAGTCTTGATGGAGTGAGCTTGGGAAAGTATTCTGTATATTCGGTACTGCTAACACATGGCTGAAGATCTTCAGAAGATTCTATGTTTAACATTATAAAGGAAAATTTTTATTATTCTTATTTTTTTGTACAATGATACACAGGCCATGACATAGAACAGGGGAGTTCTCTCAATGTATAGTTAGAAACTGACTAAGTTTCAAGGCTTTCAGTATTACAGACATTCCTGTTTAAGTTTGCCTACCTTCCTGAGATTTTCTTAATTGCACTTTCTTTAGATTTTTAATATGAACTTGGCTTATTTCTATTAAGAAAAATCCAAAGCACTGCAAGTTAACAGGCTGTTTTTAATTACTAGATACTTCTTCTGGTTCAGAAGATGAAGGCTCCGTACAGGGTGACTCCCAGGGAACTCCCACCTCAAGTCAGGGGAGTATAAACATGGAACATTGGATCAGTCAAGCGATCCACGGCTCTACCACATCAACCACTTCCTCCTCCTCGACACAAAGTGGAGGCAGTGGGGCTGCACACAGGCTAGCTGATGTTATGGCTCAAACACATATAGGTTAGTATACAGACATGTTGAGTATGCATGGTTTAACATGAATTTTGACCCTGACATTCAGCTGATTCTTCTGTATGAAGTCTTACAAAAGTCTTTCCTATGCTTCTTTTTTTCGTTTTTCTATTTATATATATTATGTATGGAGATAGTTCTATGTTCCTATTTGAGTAGGGCAAAAAAAAAAAGCAGTTTAGATTTGGAGGTAAACTTACGTTGTGGCAAGCAGGGTCTAGCTATTGTCTCCCAAATATCTTAAAATGTACAGTTGCGTGACTTCCATTTCTTAGCACTATAAAGGTCTGTAGGATTCATCAGTGAGGAAAATCAGTGCACGCATCATTAGGGATTGCTTGCATATGAGTTTCCCCCACTGTTGCACCACTTTAATTACATAGCTTGAGTGATTTTTGATAATTCTGTTAACAGTAGTCCTTTTAAACATATATTTTCTGCCCTTAATTGAATCTAGAATACTTGAGCTGGGGTATCTAGCTATTATACTCCATGGGAGAAGCCATTATACGCCTTCAGAGAAGGGAGCTGTTATTATTAGTAGTGTGTTTATATCCTTTGGAAAGATCCTAGGAAGTCGAAGCTCTCTTTCCTTTAGGGCTAAGCTTCACAGCCATTATTTCTGAGTACTGTGCCATTGGCATTAGTCTTCATTAACATGAGGCAGCTATTTTATTAGCTATGTGGAAAGCAAGGCTTGTTTTTCTTCACTCTTTAGTTGCTTATCATGCAAGGCATCTGCTTTGGGTATGTTCTTGATGGGGTGTGTATATTGGGCTGTCTCACTGTAAATCTCTTGGAGTCTATGTTGGAACAGATAATGCAATATAACTACTGTTCTACTACACATATGAAGTCAGTTTTGTGTGACTATTCCTCAACTGATCATTCCTTTTCAAGTATGTATAATGAGATACGTGAAAGCATCTTAAATGTTCCTGATTTTATGTGCTGGAAGAGTCATTTGTATCCATTTGTTTTTTGCTTTGAGTATATCTTGATGTAACACCTGTATTTTCAGTAATCCTCTCACCATGGTCTGGAACTGCTGAACTGCAGTCGGGGAAGAACTTGTATTATATTCGTAAATTGATGCTAAATGAATAGCTTAGAATCTTGTTTTAGAAATGCGTACCCTTCGGAACACATTAATCATTGCATTTGATTATTTTCTGTGACTTCATCTTGAAATGCTAGAGGAAATTATAGCATAGGGAATTAAATTTATCCAAACTCTGAAAGGTTGCATTACTCACACACCAAATCTTAATGTGTCTTTAAATATAGCTTCTTTATAATGTGACATTTCAGTAATTTTAAATCTGGCACAGTAAGTCTTTTATAATCACTGAGTTTGTGGTAAATAATACAGCATTTATAGAGCTAAATTAAGATGGCAATAGTCTGCAGAAGAGGAAAAATACTATTTCTTATACTTGTTTTATTTGGCCTTGTTGACTAGAAAGATCTTGCCTTTGAAGGAAGCAGTTGAGCTTACCTCAGTGTATGCATGTTTTCATTCATTCTGGCAATAAGATACCTTATATTGCACCTCTAGTTGGATAGTAGTTGTGATGTAGTAATGTAAAGGTCAGTTGGATATAAAATATGGGTGATATCTGCTAACAGATTGAGACTGTGATCTTATGGTTTCTGTCAGTCATTCTTGCTAAGATCACTGGAAATGTAAGAGAAGGTGCACAGTTGATAACTATAATCCTGGGTGATCTGCATTCTGTAAGAACTTGAAATTAAAGTGCTCTTCTGTTTCTTTTCAACTCAAGGAGGTGGATTTTGCATTTAAATGTATTCTAAGAGGTAGTAGACTTGAAGTATTCCCACAGATAGCCTTGCTCTTTCAGAGGCAGTGGGCCAGTGATGGTAGATGAATAATCCTCTTTGGTAGGAGAGAATACAGGGGAGAAGAGTAATCCTGTTCCTTGAAGCTCTTCAACTACTGGGAACAGTTTGTTCTTGATCACAAAGAACATACGTTACCATGGCTTGATGCTTGTTTGGTCCAGGGAGTTGTTCTCCAGAGGCAGACCAACCTGCAAGAGAGAAATCAGCTGTAAATGTGGAAGGACATACTGACAAGCTCTGAAGGTGCCAATTCTGATAAATACAAATCTAAGGGGCAACCGGAAAGACTTTTAATGATAACGAAAAAAAGCTCTCCATTCTGATACTCACTAGGATTTGACCTCCACAATGTATCACAGAATTGAAGGGAGATTTTTTTCCCAGTTTAAGTCCACTAATGCAGTCCTGAGAAGGGATTTGATGAAAAACTTCAGCTATAGTAGAAACAGAGTTCAGCTTTGTGTATAATTTTGATAATTTGCATAAGCTATTATATGCTTTTAATATTATACTGTTCATTTAATTTGACTGCTGCTGCTGTTCTATTGTGTTCTAATTTGGAGTAGATATGATATAAATATTTATTTTCAGCATTAAGATGCTCAGGTGTCTGCATTAAGCTATAGGGAGAATCTTTAGTTTGGCATCTGTATCACAGCTGTGTTTGGTAATTCTTGAATTTAGAGGTCAAACCAATGAAATCTGTTAAAAATACCCATGTTCTGACCCTTCTTTGGGTCAGTACTGTATATATTTCTATGATCTTTTAAGTTTTCATTTGTTAGTATTACCTGGTTTGGATTTCTGTGTATATAAAAATCAAGAAGAGAAAGCACATCCCAAAGCTCACAAAGTTCATGCAGTGAAAATTACACAGTGCTTACCTATGATTGTAAATCTGTATAAAGTCAATCATCTCACTACAAAATTATGATCTTGCAGGTGCATTTAATATTTCTTCTATATGCTTCAAATATGTTTCTGTTTGAAAATCAAAGGCCTTTATTTACATTAAAGGCTACATAGAGTTCTAATCAAGTAAATATAAAAGCATGTGCTGTTATGCATGGCTGATAGTTTTCATACAACTTGAAAATTCTTGTGTTCAATGGGAAAATGTTAGGCCATAATACAGGAGACTAGTTTACGGCACTGCCTGTCACCTGGACATCAGTGGAGAAGAAACACAGCTAATGGAAAAAGCCGCACCTCTGGCTCTGGATTTTCCTTCCATGACAACCAGAAGAACCAGGTCATTTGGGAGGAAAAGCTGCATTTTCTTCAAGTTAGTACTGCAGGGATGCTTCTTGAGTTCCCGGAGACTATTCAAATGCATGGTACTTATGTGAACTTCCCAACTTCCACTGGAAATATTCCTCCACTTCTTTGCTTCTCCTCAGGGAAGGGGGTTTGTCAATGCACATGCTCTGTCCCTACATGAATGTGCTCTGCTTTGCTGGGTCTTTCTGATTTTCATGAAACAGGGTAAACGATGTCACTTCAGTGACAGAATCAAGAGAGCCTTAACTGGAACCAGCTGTTCTGTCTGTGATCTTCTAATGCAAGAAGATTGGAAGAGATGGGAAGAGGAGGTGACTCAAATATGTATGTTTGATGGAGGAAATGCTTTGAAGTCATGCAGCTGTCACAGTTTCTACTTTTTAGTGAACAGATGTGTCAGGATCGTGATTCTTAACTAAACCTCAAACAATGCTTCAAGTTACCTGACATAAGACCAAGCAACTCTATACAGATTGTGTCCATAGTTGGAGCCTGGACTGACTGTTCTGTACAGAAAAAGGCTCCATTTCACATAACATAGCAATTATCTTTTCTTTTAGAAATCATTCAGACCAAATTCTTGTCCGTATGATTTTCATTTCTCCAAGCCTTACTCTGAGACATGAACCAACCAAGGATTTGTATATCTAATGGATGAAACTTAGAGCTCTAGATATTGCCATGATAAGACATCTGTTAAATAGATACTATAAAGCATCACTGCAATACAAACCTTAATATTCTTTTTCTGAATAAAAGTTCTTAATGGGAATGTAAACAGCAGATTGGCAGCCAGGGCACTAGAACTCCACTCTTTGGCTGACCAGTGGTAGCCACCTTGGGAAGAGTTTCTTTTAGGGAATTTCAAATACCAGTGCTGCTTGTTCAAAAGGAAACCCTTTTACAAAAGAGCAGGACTCTTCTTATGTTCTCTGACCCTACTCGGCACCATGTGTAACAAAGAAGAATTTGGTTTCAGAAGCATCTCTGCTCTGTGGTGCTTTGGATCACGTATCTTCTGTCCCGTGCATTTAAAAAGAAATTAATCTCAATGCTGAAACCTGGAGATACTCTAACTCCAATTCACTTTGCCTTGTAAAGTCTGAAGGATGGAAATATTTCTCTGGAAAGATGTAAACAATTATAGCTAACTTTAAAAATACTTTTTCATGTTACTAATAGCTGACTAAGTACTATTATTTTCTTAGTCATGATCTGCTGTGTGCATAGCAAAGCTGCATTGTAAGTAAAGATGAAAAGATAAACATCAACAATTTTTAATTGACTTATTGAGTAATGCAATCATGATCTATAAAAAGCTCTTGCCACTAAGTAAGAAAGGGGAAAAATTTTGCTGAGTCTAAGATAATGACAAGACATCTAAAATGAAGACACTATTCAAATAATTATCAGCATAAGTTTCATTGTTCAAACTATTATACTGCAGTTGGTTGCTTATAGCACAATATAAGGAGTTTGTTTCAGTGAAGTTAAACAATGGATGTGATCAAAAGCAAAAGCTTTGACTGGACATTTGTAGAATGCAAGATGTTTTTGCGTTGCATGATGAAAGCCATCTCGTGTTTCCATCAACCAGACAGAGTGATTAGGTGATAAGATTGAGTCCTTGTGATGTTCATGAATATAAAGATTAAATAATGACTACAGACATTAATATCATTTCTTAATTTACATGATTTTCTGTCAAATGCTATGTTTAAAAGAGGAATATGGAAAATAAGCATCTATTATAGCATTCTTTTACTCTATGTGTAGCATAAAAATTAGTTTTCTGTATTGATGGTGCATTAATTTGGGATTGAATGCACAAGAATTACAGTGATCCAAAGTTCAAGACTCATGAAAATCCTTTATAGTTACCTTTGACATTAAATTTACTGTAGAAATTGTTGTTGTAACAATTATGGAACCATAATGCTTAAAGGACAGGTTTAATAAAAAACACATATTGAAAATAGTATTGGAACAAGATGATGTTTTTCCAGAGTTTTTGCATTTTTAAGGACTCTTACCCTGTTGTAAAATGGAATGCATTTCACTTCAGGAACAGCAGAATAAAGACCTGCCTTCTTTTGTAACTCAGAGGCTAATGAGGATCATTTATGTCAATTGAAAGAGAAGTTGTTTGCTCATGGTGTTTATCTCCATCTAATCTAATGCTGATAAAAATCTGGAAAAAAACTATGAGAAAACCCATAAAAATAGTACAGATGCATAGGTAATACAGACTCAGGCTTGAAAACATGGGAAAACAAACTGTGGTAGCATGCTGAGTTATCAGGCTACAAAAGAGAGAGAGATCAGCTCTGCAGAATTGTTTAGCAGTGCTGGCATGAGTCAGACCAGATCGTGTTTGCCTTCTGGAAAGCAAGGCTTTGTTATGTGGAAGAATTGAAATATCTGTCTAAAAATAGTAGACAAGCAAGTGTCCATGCAGAATGCAAAGTTCATGTTTCTTTACATTTTATTTCTTTCCTCTGGATCCCAACCCTCCCTCCTACGATTGATTTTTTTTTTTTCCTTTCTTGACAAAAAATTGACATATTCAAAATACAGAGGTTATAAACGTGATATGCATTGACACTTGCAAGTGATTGACAGCATGCTATGTTCTTTTTGTTTAGAAAAACTAATGCAATAATCCATCAGAACTGTATTTGTCTGGGTATCTTCTATTTGTAGATGTCCACAGGCTTCAACTTAGTATAAAATCAGATGTCAGTGAAGAACCTACAACCTATTGTGTAATTTTTTTAGCCTATTGCTTTTATGATTGCAGATATCAATGGAAACTGTATTTATTAAAATCATGCTATGTATTATATATAGTTTTAAACATATGTGTATATATAGATATAGTTCTATATAATAATTTTGTGCATTAACTGTAAGGCCTGTTCAGGTGTTGGGGGAAAAAAAAAAAAAGTGAAATTATATCCTTTCCTCTGACCTTTCCTTTTCTGCCCTTTAACACTAGAGGTACATGGTTAAACCTTTTAACTTACTTTTCACAGAAAATCATTCTGCCCCTCCAGATGTTACCACTTACACCTCAGAACACTCAATACAAGTAGAAAGACCACAAGGATCAACGGCACGGGTGGCACCAAAGTATGGAAACGCTGAACTTATGGAGACTGGTGATGGTATGTCACAAAGCAGCACTGGGGTTTTTTGAGAATCCTAATTTTTTCAGTGGTTATTGTATGCATCTGGTCTTGGTTTTTGTTTGGGTTTTTTTTATTTTCTCTGGACACTTTTCACTTTTGAACACCTCCAAATTTGCAGAATCTTTACAGTCCTAAAATGATCTGATATCAATGAAGACAACATAGAGAAATATTTTGTAATCAGCAGCTCTGACTCCCTGTAGAAATTGTTTGGCTAAAGAAAACAGTGAATATCTTTAGATTTGCTTTTATCATGCTGTCTGGTTATAGCTAGTCTGTTTTTAAAATGGCAAAGAGTGTGATGTGCCAGGATGGCTACATCATGAAAAGTGATGTTTGAAGTTTTATTCTATGAGGTTTTATCTTTTTTTCCTTTCTTTTTTTTTTTTTTTTTTGAAAAACAGTTATTTGTAAACCCTTTCTTATTTACTGCTCCTCTTTTCTAAAACTTACTAAACAGTATTTCAGCACAGCATGAAATTTTTGACCAAGTGTATCGCCTCTAAACTTAGTAGCTTCAGCTCTAAAACCCACTTGGTAGAAGTTTTGTAGCTAACCTTATGGAAGGGTAGGAAGTTGAAATTCCTGCAATGGAGTGACAGAAAGCTATTAGTTCAGGAGTAGATGACATGAACATTGCACTCGACTAGAGAAAAGGAAGGGGAAGGGGATTGATGGGACTATATTATGAAAATGTCCCTTGCTCCACACTCCCTTTCAGAACTGTGTTTTTCAAAGTGCTGTGTGAGGAAACACACTCCCTTTGGAGATTGCTGGCTGGTGGGATTGACTGTAGGGATGTTCAGAGAATACAGGGTCATGCTGAAGTAATAAATACATGTGAACAGTGCTTAAGATGGATAATGGACAGATGTCCACTACAGCGTAAAGAACAATGCAGAATTAGTGATGGGGCAGTGCCTGTGACCCACACTCCTCGCTGAGCTGCAGTCAGGTCAGACAACATGGGTATGACCCATGATCATAGGGAGGGCCAGTGCCTGACTTCTCACTGACCATTGCTGCGGGAGTTCTCTCAGGGTACTGACATTTGCTGCAGGGACTTTTTTTCACTGTGCTTCTCTCCCTCAGTCTGTGTGCTGTTTCCCCCCTAATTCTGCAACCTCACTCTGACATTGTTGTATTGTTTTTGTTTAAATTAAACATCATTGTTCCTTTTTGCTTGTATGTTTTAATGTTAAATACATGAGTCACAGTATGGCATGAAACTCTAAGTTGTGGTGGCCTTGCAATCCTAGACCACTTTCTTACCCCACTTAACCTCTGGTGGCGTTCAGCGCAGCAGTCGACTGATGTCTGCATTGATCCCTGTCCTGCAGGAGTACCAGTGAGCAGCAGAGTGTCAGCAAAGATTCAGCAGCTGGTCAATACACTAAAACGGCCCAAACGACCACCATTACGAGAGTTCTTTGTAGATGACTTTGAGGAATTGTTAGAAGGTAAAATGACTGTTTTTCAAAAGGTTTGGGGATCTCTTATTAAAACTCTGTAAAATGTTTGTCTCTTATGTTGACTTTCTAGAAAGACAAGCCCTCTCTTTACTGGCAAGTCCCAAAATGCACTGGTATTCAGCAGAATCTGTTTGTAGTGAGTTTGGAAATAATGCTGTAGAGTCAAAAGACTCTCTAATTTGCTCAGCTCCTGGTTCTGCTTGCAAAGAAATGGCAGAAGAGAGTGGAGAGAAGCTTTGCTTTGAGAACATTCAGCTGTGGGTTGCAGTCATGACTTTTGAACACCAATATGAGAAAAACAGCTAGTGAGGGAGCATGTTAAATGTTTTGCACGTTCTTTGTATAACAGGGAAGCATCAAAAAATGAAATAAATGTAAGATTAGAAACAAGGATTAAGTCAATAAATGGAATATCTTTTAAATAGTCTTCATAGAGTTTGTAAGAAAGCACGTAACAGAACATTGCTTAAGTCAATCTGTTGCTTGTTAAAGTCCATCTTTTCAGTAGTTTTGCAGTTCATCTCATTACTGCATTTTCCCCAGGAAAAAATATTCTCCATCTCACTTTGGGAATAAAGAAAGGTTGATTATTTTGAAAAATAAATATATGAATGTTGCCTCAGCAGTTTCTGTCCCTGCTTGTAGAGCTAGTGTCAGGATAAGCACATGCATTCCTGAGGTGTTTCAGTTGCTTGATCTGTGATAAGGTTAAAAGTTAATTATTCTGTTATATTTCTCTGTTGCTTCTCAATGCCTTCTTATATGTTACTGATTTTGGAATATTTTGCAAAGATAACTTATTCTCTTGATTACACAGGTATACACAAGGTATAGAATTTACATGGTAACTGTATATCTTTTCATAATCATAAGTTCAACAGCCAGATCCAAACCAGCCAAAGCCAGAAGGAGCTCAGATGTTGGCTATGCGTGGGGAACAATTAGGTGTGGTTACAAATTGGCCGCCTTCTCTGGAAGCAGCTTTGCAGCGATGGGGGACCATCTCACCGAAAGCTCCTTGCCTAACCACTATGGATACGAATGGAAAACCACTGTATATTCTCACTTATGGTGAGCACTCTTCAAATTACCTGTGCTTTTATATATTCCATGCAGTGTCTGTGTATGGTAAATGCATAAATATACAGTGAAAAAAGAGCTGTAATGATGCATCTGTTCTGTTTCTGAGTAGGGTAAGAGCTCTGAAGCTGTTGGTGTCTGAGTATGGGTAGTTGAGATGTTATGGTATGATTTATCTTAACGGCAAGGAAAAAAGCCAAGTAGATACACCCGTGGAATAACAGATTATAAATTAAAACCACCTCTTAGACAGAAATTCATCATGGGGCAGAATTTCCTGAAGATTAATGTCTAAATCCATTGCCCTTGGATATCGCCCAGGCTTTGTTCTGCAAAAGCAGAACCTGGTGTACAAAATTCATCAGCTTCCTGAAGAAGTTAAAATAGGATTTTTTTCCTGTGTTCTACTGACACTATAGTAAGTGTGATTTGAATTATTCCTCCTCATGGGTAGTTGTACAGCTAGCAAATGTAGCCCCTTGAAACAGAATTTCCAGGATATATTTCAGTGTGATCTTTGGTATGTTGTTGTAGTTCAGTGTTTACTTCCTGGCAATCTATTGCAACCAAGACAGGTCAAATAAAAATAAACATAAGGATATCTCTGACAAGTAACTCCCATATTGCTTCTAATTTCGCGATGTTCAAGGGACATTCTGGAGATGTTCAAAGGAATTATTATGAATAACTGTCAGACTTCGAAAGCAAGTTGGAGTATTACCATTTCCTATTGATATGGATGTAAAAAATGCTTTGCTTTCTTTATTTCTGCTTTCTCAGGGACCTTGAGTTCTGTGCAGAGAATGTTGTTACATGCTGTTATATAGAGATCTGTCTGCTTTGTTCAGTGCTGAACATTCCTTTTCATGCAGGAGTCAGACTCAGTGAAGGTCCCTGGCCAAAAAGATGTCTGCTGCAAGTTAGGCATTGCAAATAAATGTTTTTTAAAACATAACAGAACCTTTGCAACTCAGGGTCATGCATGAAACATTTTCCCTTCAGGTACCTTAGAGTTTAGAAGTTACTTAATTTAGGGGGCAAACATATGATTCACCATTGATGAATGTTTTTCTTCCTTAAGGACATTTTCTTGGAACTAGGGAAGAATTTAAAAGTTTGCAATTACACGTTTGCAGAAGAGAAATCCATGTCATCTACTGAATGCCCTAAATAAATTGGACAGGAAAGGAAATTAAGATGTTACTAAGAATCAGTTCATTTTTCTGTATTTGGGATTCTGTCCAGAGAGTCTGAGCATATGTCCTGCTTTGCCTGAGGCTGCAGGCTGAGCAAATCAACCTGAGGAACTCATCTATGTGGCTCACAGAGCCACCTAGTCTTCTCTGTCTTAAGATAGCTCTTTCCTCTTATAAATTGTTTAAATCCTGAGGAATAGGACTAAAATTCATGTTTTCACACCTTTCATTTGGCAGCACTCTGGGATATGGTTTTGCTGTTGCCTTTCAGTAGTTCCCTAAGGTCAGGAAAATATAGTGTTTTTTTTTTCTTCCTTTTTTTTAATAGATAAAAGAAATTGCAAACCAAAACATTACATAGATCTACTGAATTCTTCTCTGCTAGCTACATTTCAAGCTGACATGCTTTTTCAGGGGAAATGTCCATTCAATATGCCATAACAGTTTTCTTAAACGAGAGCTGCTTTTGAAATGTCCTTAACATTACAGCCACCTTCCATTTTACTGGGGGCTTTATGTATGGTTTTCCTGTCACTAGTCCACCTTCTGTGTCTGCAATATTTTCTAGCAATGGCATTTTTTAAAGCTGAACATTAATAGACATTAAACCTTGAACTCAGCAAAGCCGCTCCTACTCATGAATTTTTATCCCTGTGCATAGTTCCACTGGCCCCAGTAGTAATAAACTTTTGAAACATGAGCTAAATCACAGTCCTGCCACATGGTATTAATGTGACACTGAATTTCCTCATGTGCGTGCTATGATCAGGTGGTTAAAACTTTAAAATATCAACATAGAGGACTTCTAGTAGTCTCTGATTTTGTACCAATAACAGGATTTTTCATATGTCTGACAAATATTCAGGAGTTCTAAGAATAATTCTAATTTCTAGAGTTTTGGTCTTTGACATGTTGTCAACGTGGTCACTGCACAACTCTTCTTCAATATTTTACCTCTGTTCACTGTTTCTGCTTTAGTCTCTTCTCACACCCCCTTGCCCACATGGAAATCCTCTTCCTTTATCCTCCAACTTTCCAATTAAGAGGAGGCTTCTACGTGGTGTCTTTTGATCCCTACTTTTTTCATACTCAGCATCTTCTCCAGTTTCCTGTCTGCAAGGATGAATTGCAGGTTTGCCTGCTTATTCCAGACTTTCTCTCTTTCCAAAATGGGTTCCAGCCATGTCTCTGTAGCTGTCAGATCACAGCACGGCTGAGAAGGAGTTCTAATTCCCTTAACGCCAGCCCTATTTATCTCCTCTTTAGTGGATTTTTTCAGACATTATTGCCTTCCCACCCATCTCGTGGGCTGTAACTAGAGTATCATACACAACCCTGACATTATTTATTTTACAGTAATTCTGTGTCCAAACCTCACAGGTTATTTTAGGAGTAAGTCTTCTCAAATGCAGACCTTTTGCTGCATCTACATGTTGAAATCTCATTCCATCTGCCACCTTGGCCTTGATACTTATACCAGGCTCCCTCTGGCCCTGAAAAATGTAGTCTTGACCTGTTGCATCTATCTGAGATGCTTTCCTGTTTGCCCCTGGTAGCCTTGCGTGCTGAAAAGGAGCTCTCTGAGAGCCCACAAAATTCTCCTTCTCCAAAGTCTTCCGCACAACTCATTTGCTGTCCTGTCCAGAGACCTCTGTGAGTGATCAGACCTGTGGCCAAGCTTGATATGGCGTGGCAGACAGTGGTGGATTGGTGTTTTAAGACCACCTTGTGTGATTTACTGGAAGGAATTTCTCTACCTAACGGAGGCTGATGTGAATATGTGTTGGTGTGACTTTAAGTGGTGAGTGCTTTAGATTGAAGTGCTGTTGGGCCATAAGGGAAACTAGTTTAAAGAAGTTACTTTTTCAGCTGTTGCTTAAAATCATCTCTGCCTTCCCATTTCTCTGCGGGGATTCTTCTAATTTGTAATGCCTTGTATCTTCTGTGTCTTTTTCAGCATATTTTTGAGCTCCTTGTCTTCATTGCATGTCAGGACTGTTTTTGTCCATGTGTCTGATATTACTGGAGATAGAAGAAATATATAACTGCACTTGTAGACTTGATCTTTATTTTCAAGAAAGTGTTTGAAGTGGTTTGCCTCAGTTGTGGAAGTTCTTCTCAGTGCCCCAGCTCTAATCTTTATTTAATGTACTCAAAACTCTTAAATTCTTTCTAGTGAATGAATCACTATGAATATTACCTATTTCTCAAATATTTTGTTCCTCTGGGAACTTGCTTAAGTGGAGAACATCTTAGTTAGGTTATTCTCAATCCCTTTATAAATCAAATCACTGAATATACATAAATTGAAATGTCTGAGATATGGGAAGGAAATATGCCTTTATCAGGTTTTATGTCTGAACTCTGACTAGAAACCTGATACGTGCTTTGAGGAAGAGGAAGACAATTTCTGGTTCAGACAAAGTTAATCAGAGTAGTCAGGCATTTAGTTTTGGTATTAATAATGAAGTTCTTAGTGATTTCTTAGAGGACAAATGTGAATAAAGGACAATTGAATCCTGTATAATTCTTGCGCTATTGCAGTTACTTCTCTTACTTTAAATGATTATTTTAAAAAGAATCAGAAAGGCTGGTGAAAAAGTAAAAAGCTGAAAGTAATCTAAGAATGAGCAAGTTTGTATCTTTCTTATTGTAGCCATTATTAAAAACAACAACAGGAGTACCAGTTAACTTTGATTCAAAGAATCTCATTTCCTTTATCTAACACTTTCTGTAATCAGATTTTTAAAAATCATTTTCAGTAGCTCTGACATAATGTTTCACACATCAGAGGCCCACTGGAGATAGCAAAAAGAGCAATGAAGACTCTCTGGACAGAGGATCACTTTTTGTTTTTCCATTTGAATTCTGTGGAGAAAGAAATGCTTGGAAAATGGCCTTTTTTTTTTTCCAAATGAATTGCCGATTTTAAAAATAGCCTTAAACACAACTGTAAACATTTTGAGGCCAAAGTAATTCTGCCTCAACAAAGGCAATGTCACTTATACTGGAGATACCCTGGCACACCTGAAAGTTTAAAACAGGCCAAAAATAGCCAACCCCAAGCCATGCTGCACCTGGTGTGCAACCTGCACCCCTCCCTGTCCTTTCTGCGAGAATCTCCTAGGCCAGGAATTGCACAATTATCAGAAGGAGAGAGACGGATTCAAGACTCTTGATCAAGTAGCCACATCACCAGACTGCCCTAATCTCTGAAATAACTCCATGCTCACAGAGGTATAGATAGTCATGGTTTAAGTCCCTAGATAGGTATCAATCTTATGATTGTTTAATCCTTTAAACCTTTATTTCTTTAATAAAAAGGCAGAAAATTACTGTGATATCCAGCACTGTAATAGCAAGCTTACCTCTATTCTGAGTATGTCTGGAGTCTTTTATTCTCTGCAACAGAACATTTTTGGGTTTTTATTTGGATTATTTTATCCCAAGAGGCAACAACTTCATTTACTGCTCAGGATGAATCTAAAGAGTTTATGAAGAAAGAGTGAACAGAGTAGTAGAGCTGGGACTATTTCTTTGTAAAGCAAAAAAAGAGCGCCTCTACCTGAATAGCAGTAGGACGTTTGCCATTTACACCAGATTTAATAAATACTGTTGTTTCTATTTAATATGAGGAATGTCATACTGTGATATTGAGAAAATGAATATTTGACAAAATTATTTGCAGTTAAACTTTGGCAGTGTTGCAGTTGCTGAGCACGGACATTGGTAAGCGACCACTGGTTTGGTTTTGTTGAGTTACTGCTGTGTGGTTCTGAAAAGCATCCTGAAGATGATAAAGAAATTCATTGTGGTTTGTTTTCTCTCTTGAGTTTTCTCCCTTGTACAGCTTTTCTCTTAAAACCTTCTTTACATTCAACACAAACATTTAGTCCTTTTACAGATTTGCAAAGGAAGAGGAAGGGAATTTACTTCAGTGACATGTGGAAATCATCTAATTTCTGTTAACAGATCTCTTTTTGTGTGGTTTATAACACCTTGTGGTTTCCTTTGCCCTCATAATGTGTTGCTTAACCAGATGGGACTGGATATTAACTAACTACACTTGCTAAATTTTAGTTGGTAAAAGATACTGCCCTCTGAATAGACTGTCAAAGAAAGAACATGACTGAATACAAGTAAAATGTTAAATATGTCATTGCTGGTGTAGAGTAGCTACCGCTCAGCTAAAGGGAGATTCCAGTTTCAAGAGAAAATGGACTTGTCACAGAAAGTGAGATGCTGTTTTCCGTCCTGTCCTACTGAGCATATCTGCATATGTGATGTCTGCCAGATATGGCTCAGATTCAGAGGTGTACCACTGGGCAGCGGGAACACTGCACTTAGTTTGCAAGTGTGTGAAGAACCTTAAAGCCCTCCCTGCACAAGCACGCTGCTAGGGCAATAGAGTCTGGCAGCAGCCCTCCGAGCGAGTGACAGAAGTGGCTAAGGGAGCTGCCATCATCTTTAGAAGAAGATTTATTTCATTAAATGCTTAAGCAATTATGACTTAGGCAATGATAGATGCAGAGAAAAGCTTAATTTCTTACTGTCTCGTGGTGTTATACAGGATCTTGGAAAGCAGCACCACAATGAGCAGCTCAGTGGGAGGTAGGAACAAGGTTATAAATTGTAGTAGTGACAAGGTGTGTATTAACTGCCTGGTGCTGGGATTTTGTTTTCAAGTCAGCTAGGGAAACTCTTCCACATACACCTACCAGTCTGCTTTGTTTGGGAAACAGTTTTGTGACCTGAAAACTGAGGGCCAATTCAGGTTCTTAAACATCTAGTGCCCTGTGTTCCCCACGATGTGTCTGTGTGACTGGCTGTCCCAGCACAGGGTCTGCAGAGCCTGGGCCCCTTCTGGAGGCTGTGCCTTAAACACCACTGCACACATCTGTAGCTGACATACCAAGTCTTCATTTCTCAGTGCCAGAAATTAGCTGTTAATGTCAGGCTAGTGAGATCAGAGTGTGGAAGGCACAAATCCTGCCCCGGTGCAGTGGGTAGGAGTGTTGTTTGAAAGGACGGCGCTGCAGTGGCAATGCGGGCAGGAACGTGAAGAGGAGGAGGGCTCGCTGGGTCTGGTGTTTATGGCAGGGAAGCAGCTCGAGTCTCCTGCTCCAGCAACGTGTGTTCTGCTGGCTGCAGAGAGGACGAGAGCAGCTCCCTGCCGCAGTGGCAGGGCTGGGAGAGAGGAGCGCTGGCACGCGGGCTGCTCCACTCACCACCGAACAAAGCCATTGCTTGACTTTCCTCCCCCTGCCCCCCTGCGTTCAGGCCACCTCATTAGAAGGCTGATGGCGGTGTGTTTATCCGAGCAGGGCTGGTGCTTCACGGTGGGACGCGTCTCCCGTGGCCACAAAGGGCCAGGTTTCCGCTGGATGCCACGTAACGAGGGCGGTTTCTCCCACACTCGGCCCGGCCCGGCCCTGCGGTGCTAAGCCCCGTCTGCGATCGAAAGCCTTGGATGAGGCACAGGTGGCCTCCTCGCCAGGCCTCCCCCGCCCGCCACGCAGATGTGGCACCGCGCGGAGGTCACGGCAAGGGCGCAGCATCGGGATTTGTGGGAGAGGTTTTAGCAATCGGCTTTTTCCCAGCAACGTCTAATCTCTCAAGTTTGCAAAGGAAGAATTGCTCTGAATTGCAACGCAGGCAGAACCAAGGAAGGAAGCACTTCAAAGATTTCCGTCTTTATAACATCCTCCATTCCTGAGGGCTTTTATCCTGCAGGCATTGAGTCCTTTGTGTCTCTCAGTGATGTCGGAGAGGGCGAGCGGCCAAGGTGGCAAAATAAACCCACGGTTCAGTCCAGCAGCTGCTGATCTGGCCCCGACCATCCATACATTCCTGGCTCCAGCTTTGGATTACTGCTCCTTTTGTGGCCCTTTTTTCATTACTTTTTTGGATCACAGTCATATACCCTACAAGAAAACTTCCAGACTTCCTGTTGAACACAGTTCAGCTCAAAATGTGCCTGGACTTTGCTCTGCCTGCTCTCGAGGGTGCCTGGGGGTCTCTGCCCACCCCTGGCAGCCCCTGCCCACCCTGGAGCAGAGTTGGCAGCATTTGGGGGCAGGCAGAGCCCGCAAGGTTGGAGTGATGTTACAGAGCTGGTAAGGTCCTTGCACCCCAGCCCTTCCCAGCCGAATGTAAACCAGCTGCTGCACTCCAGTTTTCCACAGTTTCACATCCATAGACACACACATGCCCAGTTACCCCAGCTACTTAACAAAGGTGGGTATCACACCAGCAAATAGAGAAGGAAAGGGCTGTGGTGACATGAAATTCAAGTTTCTGACCACTAGAAAATATTATGGGCATTTTTAGGCTGCTCAAAATGTGAGGAGTTAGGAAGGTAGCCTTATATACTCTTTGTTTCAGAACCTGAAATGAAATTTTGGCAGTAAAAGAGCATCATGACAAAACGGGTGTAAAGATTTGATTATTTAAAACTTTACTAGAAAGTACTCCTTTAAATTTTCTCAGTTTCCAAGAGAGCTTAATTTCTGCATTTAGCCAGGTCTCTTAGGTGGAGATGATTGTACTTCTGAAAGATGGCACCTAAATACTGTAATAAGAATAGCCCTTAGATTTTAAAGAAAATATTTTAAGATGGCACATTTGATAGTTGAAAAATTAGTGTGAATATGTCAAAAATGCAAATTTAAGACTTGTAACAGATTTAATCTCTATGGCTCAGATAGAACTTTTCACAGCAGCTCCTTATGTGTCTTGAAAAAGGAATTAAAATTCAATGTTCATTTCAAGCTTGAAAGTGTTTTGTGTAAAGATGGTTCTTTGCAATTCAGAACTTTTGCCAGGCTTTTGATTTCCATTCTCCAATATCCTGTGTCATTACTAATTGCTCTTTTAAGTTTGTTGCCACTGAAACTTTAATGTTGGAAAACTTTAAGAAAAATAATATTTTTTTTCTAAAAGCATCCTTGTTTTTATCCTACTCACTTGTTAAGTGTTAACTGTAGCAGCAGGGATGCTTCAGAAGACCTTCCTTCCATCAAATGCAGGTAGTTCAGCAATAGCACTGTGAGGGTTAATCCTGCAGACACACTCCTGTATCTGTGCTGAGTTTCCAGTGGAACAGAATTGAATCGTGTTTCTTTCTGAGCATCAAGACAATTCAACAACTGGTGTAATTTTAAATAAATTAAAAATTTTGCAAAGGATAGTCTGATGATACAATATTACTGTTTTCATAAGAAATATTTACATTTAGTACTTTCTCTGTAAAGAAGCAGCAGTGACCCTTTTAATTTTCCTTAAGAGCAAAAAAATAAAATCTGGTCTTTTCATTGTACTTTATATTTACATCAGATTTGCACTTTAAAATAATTCTATAGCATTGTATTTTATAACCAGGATGTGGAGGAACTTAGAGCAAGGGCTTGGCTTAGTTATAAATAGCAATGCTACATGTTTGGGAGCCTGAAATGCTGCACTCCATAGGTAATCTGTTGTCAGAACCTATGATTGTTTCGGTTGTTGGTGGGCATGAATTAAAGATTTGTTACTGTCAGACTGAATACTGCTTCAAGACAGTGTGTGGGGGCCAGCCAAGCACAAGGGCTGTTAAACTTGGTATTTTCAAACGGAAGTAACAAGGTCTCTAAACAAAGACCATCTGAAAGAGCGAAGGTGCCAATCACTTGAAGGGTTAACGAAAGGTGTGTGATGTAGGCAGCGAGGTCTTGATGAGATAAGTTTTCTTTGTATAGTGTATTTTTAGTATAGTGGGGTGAGGACTTGATAAGGGTTAGCTAAGCTTGGTGCTGGAAAGCTAAAGTACGGGAGAAGAGAGGAAGCAAGGAAGGGTACCTGGGCCAAGTGACATGAAATTGAGAGAAGGGAGGGTATGGGAGCAGGTGAGAAGAAAAACCCAAGTTAAATGGAAGAAGGCCCAGAATTAAAAGTGAAACAGCCTTTTGGATGTGTTAAAGTACAGAGGGTCCCTGCTGCTTCAGTGTGCCCCTTTGGCTGTGGGGTGTATTTGTTTGTTGGGGTTTTCTTTTCTTTGTTTCTTGGGACTCCTTTCCTTTTTCCCTTGGTGACTTGGGGTGAGAGAAGTGCCACTGGGAAACCTGAGTGACCCTCAGAGTTCAGTCTGTGCTGACATGTGACTTGTTCAACTTGCTGCATCTGAGGTGATGTCTGGACTTGATGGTGTTCCAACCCTTTCTAACAGTTAGCTTTTGGAGTCAGGATCCAATTTTCTCCAAAGTAAGAAACTTCTGCCATAAAGAAAACTATTCTCACTTTTGTTTTTCTTTTTGTTTTAAGTGCTGCTGTCTTGAAAAAAGAAGTTCAAAGAAAACTTCTGAGAAGTATTTAAGTATTTCCACTAGTCCCAGTAGTGGTGTCATATTTAGTTGGAAAACTAATATAAATGTTCCTACTATGTGTTTTCCATTTCTCAGGTATTCTTTCTCATTAATAATCTTGTAAAACAAGAATTTTTAGATTAATTTAAAAAATTTTATGTTAATAGGTAAACTGTGGACCAGAAGTATGAAGGTTGCTTACAATATACTACATAAATTAGGCACAAAACAAGAACCAATGGTACGACCTGGAGACAGGGTGAGTATCTCAATGATTTTTAATTGCTAACAGTTCAGATCCAGTGTTAACAAAGAGAGAATGAGGTATTTGTGGTGCTCAGAGGAAATTAGTGAGGTGAAATATTGGAGGGGAAGAACTGAAATCTGGTGTTTACTTGGAAGAAATTTGATCATTCAGACAGATGTTTTGAACTGTGAATAGTAGCTCAAAGTTGTGGCAACATCAACAATAAACATTCCCATGGAAAGTGATTTTTGGACATAGCACAACACTCTGTTTAGCAAAAGCTTGCTTATGGAGCCTGGAGGTGTCATGTGGATAAAAAACTTACTAATGACTTGGTAGTTGTTGAGATGGTAAAGACAAGAGAAACATTGTGGAGGACAAAGACAAGCAAAGCAAGCACATTTTGGCAGCCAGTTAAATAAATAAATGATGCTGACTGGTAACACAGAGAACATTTCCATTCCTGCTTCCTGATTCTGATGCAGCTACTGTGAGAGGCTGAATCTAAGCGGATGGATAAAGCCGACAGAGAGCAAGAGTTGCAGAGATAGCACTTTAAGATGTTAAATGAGGACAAGAACATCCTATAGTTTTGCTAACAATCTACTTACAAACCTACCCCTCTGTCTGCCAAGGCTGGCTGAGCCTGCTGCCCTTTTTCTCTGCCAGAGTGTGTACAGAAAATTCCACAGGTCCCATTCCAGCTTGGCGTTAAGCCATGGAGTGGATATTCCAGAAGAAATTTGTCAGAAATGCAAATTTTAGTCCTGCCCTAGTGCTTAGAGTTGTGAGTGTGGGATTAAATCTTCCCCCGCCCCACAGTCTGATAGCAATTCTCAAACTGTTGGTTCGCTTGATCCTCTTGTGCCACACATAAGAAATACACGTGTCTTAGAGCTTCAAAAATGAAAGCATGCAATAAAGCTTCCCAGAAGGAAAAAAAATGAAAGAAAAAAAAAAAAAAAAGAAGAAATGTGACAGTCCTTCCTGTGTTTCTTTTTGAAATAAATCATAAAGAAAATAACTGAATGATCTCTAGATCCTTAATCTAAATTGCTTCCTACAATGGCATTCAGCCAGGACTAGAATCTGAAGAATCTCTTTTACTCGACTTAAAAGTGTGTCTCCAAGCAACAGCAGAAGCAGCAAGTTGTTCAGGTGTACACATCAAAACAGTCCGCCCAGAAAGCTCCAAAAGGAGTGAAGTTCACATATGGGTAGTGTGCATCTCTCCTCATCTGCTGTGTGCTGCCTGCCTCTCTTCATGGTCGTTTACTGCAGCAGTCACTGGCATCTCCTAACACTAAGTAAGGATTTGGGGATAATTCAGGCTGAAAGCTGGAAATTTAGCTAGCAAAGGACACATAAAGAACAAATAGCAGCTCTTCTAAAATAAATCCACCTAGATTAGAGTGAAACAAATGTTTACAGCTGAGTGCTGAAAGCATATGCTTTGTTGTGAAAACATCTTCCCTAGCATGCCTGGGTAACAGGAGCGTGATCGTTTGAAACAACTTCACATTGAAGATGAGGTGTTACTGCACTTCTGATGCTCTAGGCTGTGATTATTCTGGCTGTTATGCCCCTGTTGTAATAACATAAAATCTTTCTGACCTCTTTGAAGGTGACTTTTTATTCTAACAATGTATTTTGTGTGGCAACAGTTAAAGGTAGTTTTCACATACTAAATGAAATACAGGCCTATATTTATGGTATTTCAAAATGAGAATGTAATTGTTTCCTTATGTTAATATTATATAAAATATTTTATTTTTCCCTTTAAAAACATCTTCTATCTATACAGTCTCTATTTTTCATGACTACCATTACCTCACCTCTTAGGTTCTTCATCTGAGTCAAAAAATAAATGAACGTGCCTGCATTTCATTCCCTGTTTCTGGTATTATTATATGTAGCAAACTGCATTTGCCTTCTATAGTAACTTCAGAAATTTAACCTTACATCACCCCAGACAGCTGCCTGGAAATTAAGCTTGCCCTGTGAAATATCAACTAGATAACCAGATTCTTATCTCTTAATATACACTGTATGATTTGTTTTCCTTCAACCTTATCCCTTTTTGCTTTAACACACATTATTTATTTATTTGGTACAAGTCTGTTAGTGATTAATGTTTTTTGGAGGGGAAGTTAATGCCTCATTCCCACTGGACTTCAGTGAGATTTTTTTCACCTCTGTCAGCTCCTTTGCAAAGATCCCCAGCCAAGTCCTCACTGCCTTTTTGTAAGCAGAGACCAATGCAAAACCCAACAACCCCTGAAGTATCTTTTGGCATCTTTCAGATGTTTGCTGGGCTCAGCAAATTCTACCATCCACTTCATGCATCTGGAAAAATCCCTGTATTTCCATTTCACCTGAGGCTATTTATAGTGTAGAATGCATACAGTAAGCATAGATAAGTAATGCATGCCTAAGTATAGAATGCATATGGTAAGCTCTGCACAGCCATATCCAGCACTTGGATTGTTCAGTGTGTGAGTGTGCAGAAAAAGTAGCCATGTATTTACTCTGACTTTACACCTTTATGAAGTTAGAATTTTCAGCTTAAAAATCAGGTATTTTGGACCCGCTTGGACAAGGTTGGTTGGATTTCTTCCAGTTTGAATAAATCAAATTAATGTATGGAGGGCGACTATCTTAACTAAATTCTGGAAACAGTTATAATCTCCAGTAACTGAACCTTGGAGTGTGTATGAAAACATCATGATTTTACTTCAACAAAACTCCTAGGGATGTCAAAGCAGTCAAAACTCAAGAGCTATTAAGTAGTTTCAGCAAATTTCAAGATG
This sequence comes from Grallaria varia, assembly GCA_013396735.1. Lineage (NCBI taxonomy): Eukaryota > Metazoa > Chordata > Aves > Passeriformes > Formicariidae > Grallaria > Grallaria varia. Next base: position 249,751 of record VWZG01004764.1, read on the forward strand.
CTGTAATACTACACTCTGGTCCCCTATGTGAGCCCAAAGGAATTGGGTTTGAAATCATTCACTGTGCCTTTTTCATGCCACTTCAGCTGACCGTGCAGGATAGTTACCAGCTGTGTTACAGCTGTTTAAGACAAGAGCTGAGAACGTCCATCTGAGTGAACCAAAACAAAACTGTAGACAGAACCCAGCCACCGAGGTCATTTCCCAGCAAGTGAGAGCAGTGGTATTCCCTGCCCTTACAAGGAGAACTGTGGTCTCTCTAAGTTGCTGGATCCTCAGCAAGGTGATGCACCTCCAACGCTCCTTCCCCTTTGCCTGTGGAGGATCTCAGACATTGTCTGCAGTGCCTGCAGGACTGAGCTGCACAGTTCAGCATGCTGGGGGAAGGAGGGCACCTAGTGAGCATAAGTGGTGATTTGCTGTGTTTGGTTTTGCCATTCTTTTACCTAAATAATCCCCCAGCCCTAGCCCTGAAGCTGTGGAGTCCAACAAATCCACCCCTAGGCTGGCATGCATCATGGATGTGACCTTTGCTTCCAGATATTAGTTATTGTGTGCACACAGCACACAGAAACTTCTACACTTGGACAATAGTCCAGGCCTAAAATGAAACTGTGGTATGAGGCAAAGCATAGTGGAACAAAATGATGTGTTAATGATTGACATAATGACACAGTAAGTCTATGTAATTTGGATGGGTTATATGTCCACTTCATTTTGCATAACTTCAAGCAAATTATTACATTAGAATCTAAAACTCTATTAAATCCATTTACTTGGTTATTTAACACTGAAAGAGCAATCAGTTAATTGAGAACCAGATGAAAGATTTGTTAATAGGGAAACAAGACAGCATGAAAAAATTTAATGCATCCTAAGTGAAAATGTTCATAAGAGGAATATTTATCACATATATATAAATATTATATAAAATGTTACATTCTACAAATATACATATAACATATATATAAATTCCTTCTGATTCCTCTTTTGTCTGTCATTAGGCATTTGAATAGTTATCTTAGAAGTGTTCCAGTAATCATCTCTATCCAAAAGGAAGCACACAAACTTCAATTATCATTATTTCACACCTAGGATAAAGTATTTCTAATGTGCGTCTCTCTCTTTCAGGTAACGCTTGTGTTTCCTAACAATGATCCTGCTGCTTTCATGGTGGCGTTTTACGGCTGCCTGCTTGCTGAAGTTGTCCCTGTCCCTATTGAAGTGCCACTTACAAGAAAGGTAGGAAACTGAATTTCTTCTCTATACTGTGTTTTAAAACTTAACATCGGGCTAGATCACAACTGAACATAGCTTTTGAGTACCTTTTTGAGGTTACCTGTCTCTGAATCTGAGGACACAAAGATGGTGCTCTGTGGTGAATTACATATAGTTGCTTCTTTTCTGTGATGGAAAATCTGAAGATGTGCCTGCAGTTTCAGCAAACGCACATTCGCCTGGAAAAGGAGAGGAAAATTTTCCAAGAGAACAGCTCTGCCAGTCCTGGATGGATTATCTCTGTAACCTTTCAAAACATTCTGATGTTGGCCACTGACAAAGAATCATTGGCAACAACTGCTGATTTTCCACCTGTCCCTGCAACTCAAGCTATGTTATAATGCCAGTAGTGCTGTGTGTGCTACTTCAGAGCAGTTGTGGAAATACCTTCTCCTATGTCTCTATGTGCGTATGTGTCCCAAACCTTCTGTCACCACGGTCCTCTCTGCCAAGGGTGGCACTTGAACAAATTAAGTTTAGGAATTCTTGCCAGAGAACATGCCTTCATAGAGAAAACTGACCACTGCAAATCAAAAGCCTTTCAGATGCAGTGTTGGTTCAGATATTCAACCATGTATCCTAGGGAAGTGTTAGGAGACAGAGCAATTCCAGCCAGGAAGAGTGTCTGGGGGCAGTGAGGGGAAGTGGGTCAGTGGTGTAGGTGAACCACAGCTGGGACACTTACACTGATGCTGCTGAACTTGCATTTTTTTTCTGAGAATGTATGCCTTGAAGGTTGTAAATACAGCAAAATGTATTTATTCATTACAAGGGTTTTTTGTCATATCCCCTGAATTTACTTACCGTGGTTGGCTGCTCCCACATATCCCCTTGTATAATCTCTTTTTTGTTAGCTAGCACTAATAATGCTTTACTTTAATTACTTGGTCTGGACATGTCCGCTCAAGGAGTGTTCTTTAATCCTTACAAGCTTTCTTTTTTAAACTAAATTCTTTTGGGAAGTGTTGACCGAAGACATGAAGTATTTCCAAGAAAAGGGCTGGGGAAACATTGCTTTGCTCACATTTTCAATTTTCAATTGTCCAGGGCTTTCCTTTGAAATGCTCCAGTGTTGCAGCACCCTGAAGCAGAAGCTCAAATCTTTGTTTCATGGACAGGTACCCTACTTTTCAAATGAAAGCCATGAAAACAAGATTTTAAGCCCTCACAAAGGCTTTCCAGTTTGTACATCTTGCATATCAAATTAAAAGCTCAAAATATCTGGGAATTCCTTCCTAAGTGATGTTGTTGGAACCTTCCTCACGTCTGAGAAGATGAGTTGATCTCATCATTTCTCCATTATGATCACACATGTCCTGTGGCCAGCATCTGTGGTGGGCTCCTGCCATGATGAAACCAGAAGCTGGCAAGGAGAGAAGGGGTGGGAGCTGGAGGAAGGGGCAGTTTGAGGAACTGGTGAAGGAGGAGAGGGAGATTGAGTGAGTGAGTGGATCAGACAAGAAAAGGTCATCTGAGATCCATCTGAGCAGACACAAGGGTGGCTGAGCAGAGGGAAGGACACTGGGAACCAGGGAAAGAGGAGACAAGAGGCTAAGACTGGAGGAAAGATGCAGGTGAGCTAGGAAGGTCATGCAAAGGGAGAGAATGGGACCTCAACCACCATACCTGCTTTGGGGAACAAGGTTATACTATTTTATTTGTAAAGTACTGTATTTGAGATCACTGAGAGGTAGATAAGACTACGGAACGAGAACGATGACTTTAGTAGAAATACATTGCATTTGCATTGGGCTGTCATCACACTTTCACATCCAAGTGCAGTACCTTAAGATAGTTTGAGGCAGTTGCATAACACTGTGCATTATTTCAATGTAAACTAGAGATTCTATATGTCAACAAAATAAGCCAAGTAGAACATACACATTTTGAGAACTTACAGAGTGCTCAGAGTGGTAAATCTGCTTTCATTCTTTGTTAAAAAAGAAAGAGCATAGTCTTACAAGGTTGAAAAATCTAATATGTTCTTCCCTGTTACTGTATTTTCTGAGGTTTAATGATGTTTTAAAGTACATGGATAGGTGTAAGTTTGATTTATCTTGGAACATTCAGTATCACGTCCATCCAATAAACTATGAAATCCAGCTGTCCCAAGTAAATACTCTGTGTCAAATGAATAACTTACTCTAATTTGGCTGAACCTCTTGGGTGTTTGTTTTTTTAATATGTGTGTATAAATAGATATATAAATATACACTTACACATGCATGTAGATATATTTATATAAAAGAATATATACAGGCTCAGGCTGTTTACCTTTTGTCATAATGTTTAAATATCAAATTAATAAAACAACAGAGATGTCAGTTAAAAGATCAACATTATCTATGATCTATAAATAAAACTATGCAATCTCACAGCATATACTATTGCAAATAATTTTGCATTTGTTTATATGAAAGGGCAACTGGAGTGGAAACAATGAGATGAAAATCATGTTCTCAGTAGTCCCAGAAGGAATACCTCTGCTTGGTCAAATGGCAGTGGATTGCTTCTGGCATCCGTGGGAAGATGTAATTCGTGTCATCACACAATGGCCTAGACTGTTCTTTTATGCTTTCCCGTTATTTATCCTCTTTTCTACATACTTCAGTACATTCTGGTATCTTTTGGCTTGTTTTTTGGAAGACAGAAATGTGAACTAACACATAGACTAACAATTATATTATAGGCTTACTTAATAATAAACTGATAAAGGATGAGCTACTTCAGGGAGTTATATTAAGGAGCACATTTTTAATATTAAAAATTTGTATTAGCAGCTTTAATACTGTTCTTCATTTTCATAGAGAAGAGTTTTTCACAACTCTGTGCAAAATTTTGTCCCTTAAAACTGAGCAGTAATGCTTGCAGCTGGATAGACTTTTGGCTTACAGATTACTCTGCAGACATCTGTATCCATATGGAAGTAAAGGCTTTTGCTTTACCAGCACATGGGTTTTGTGTGCATTCCCTTTTCTTTGTAGCATGGCTGTTATTTTGTGTAAGACTTTGATGAGATTTTTGTCAGGTTCAGTATTAGGAAGCTAATAATAGAATAATTAGAGCTCCTTGCTCTTTCTTTCCCTGGCCCACCTTTGTGGTGACAGAATACCAGGAATACCCCCAGGACTTCAGGAGACCTGTCTAACCTGGCATCTGGAATGGATTGCCGGAATACCCAGCAACCACTCAGCATTCTCCAGTTTTATTCACAAAATGCTTACTGGTGTTTGGAAATTGGCATTCATGCAGCATGGCTTTAGCTCTTTAGATTTGGGACATCAGATCTAAAATTAAAAACTGAAATACCAGGCATTTTTCAAGTGCATTTTCTTTGTTCTAGAAGCAGCAGTCAGGGGTTCCATGATCATTGTAGCAGCAGAAAAGCAGCACATTTTATTTCTCCATCTTTTCCTGCATTAATGCCACTGAAATGCCTTTATCATCAACACTCCCAAAAACTGTTTTATCTAATCCTCATCCCTTGGGTTATGGGGTCTGTTCTTTCAGAATAGTTTCCCTCTCTCCAAATGTGCTTATGTTTCCCGAACATTAGCAATAATCTGTCCTACACAGCAATCTCTTCCTTCAGAACTACCACTCTTGTTAATCTTGTCTGAAACTGGAATATTGCATCCTGTTTCATTGTATGTGTGATATGATGTGAAATGCAAACTGTATGTCATAGAATGTGCCATCAAAATAGAAGACACGGGAGTTTCAACATGTCAAGTACTAGTTCAAACAGTGATTTACTATGTCCCATGTGAAAAGATTTAAAAATATGGTTTTGATTTCTCCTTCTTTAGATTTTTTAGGTCAATGTTTCTTTCCATTTGATGGACGCCATGCAAATTGTTATTATTCTGCTATGATACAGTCAAGGGAGTTAATCAGTTTTAATGTGAAAATAACATTTTTGTCCTCCAAGCACAGTTATGCTCAGTCACATGCTGTGAACATATGAACAAAGCAATCCCACATAGATCTTTATGGCCTCCTTATCATAGGCAGAATTTGTTGCAGAGTCAGACATGAAAGCATGTAAAAATTAATTTCTCACTCAAAAATGCTATTTTCTAGGCTCTGACAGTGTGGTTGGGAGAATGCAGCCATGTATTGTCATAGGAAATCTGGAGATACCCACTCCAGGACACTTTAAAACTGTTTTTCAGGAGCTCTTTTTATTAAATTCTCAAAGGTTATTACAGCTTTAACAGTAGCCAGAGAGGTACATCTCTTTCAAGGCAGTGAAATTGTCCCAGTCATGTCTTCCTTTGAAGAAAGAATTGTATTCCAAACAAAATACACCTTGACATCTTACCTAGTGTTTCAGGGCTTGAGATAAAATGAGCTTTGCTTCCTCTCAGCTTTAGTCATCATTGGGCTGTAGTGCCCAATGTAGCGCCACAAACACTGGAGCTCAACATACTTTTGAACATCTTTTGACAGTGCATCTCCTTCTCCCCTGGATTTAAAATATACATGAAATGTTCTCTTTTTTTTTTTTTTTCAGAGGCAGTCCCTCTCCAAAGAGTATACGTTCCCTCAGCCCCATGTGAGCCCCTGCTGTCTGTCTGTCCCACTTCATCCACTTTGGCAGTGGGGCACTGAGCAGAAGTCCTTGCTCAGTTTGCCACAGTCAGTCTCAGGTCCTTTAAAGTCTATTTTCTTATTACATTTTCAAGTTTAGGAAATTATAGTTTCCTAGCTAGTGTATCACATTTCATGCAGCATCCCCTGCCAAAAATAACCCTTGTCTTGCTCTCATAAAGACTTATGGACATTAAGACTGCTCATAGGTGGAGGTTTCACATGCAAATTGTAGGTAGAGAGCAAAGCTGTTGTCCGAGAAGACAACTAATTTCTTTATCTTAAAGATGATTATGAAGATTACAGCTGCATTTTGTCAAACTTTTATTAAGGTCTTCAAGATCTGTGTTTTAAAAATAGAGGGTTTCCTTGATGCCTTTTCACTTTTGGCTCAGAATTGGTGATGTTTGACTTTTATGTCTGATGGTTGCCCGTTTTGTTCTTTACAACCAAATTTTTGGTAGGGTAAAGGCACTGAAGTGCAAATAAGCATTGTAAGAGAACACAAGATTCATTCGGTCTGTGATGCTCCACCACATAATTCTCATTTTGAAAACAGTCTGGGATTTGCAACTGAACAGAAGTAACCTTCCTCAGGCCAACCTTTGCACAGGCTGTCTCTTCCTTCCTTCCTTATTAGATAAGGACGTGCACTCTCATTCACGGAGACAGGATCATAATTGTTTTCTTTCACACAGATACTCTCACAAAGCATTATAGAAGTGACATTAACAGCATGCTGAAATGCAACCACACGTGAGATTTTTTTATCCTGACTGAATTATCACTCTCTACAGCAGGAAGATTTGCCTCCAGGTACTGGTGAAAACCTTTAGGGAACCTTTAACAGAAGTCTGTAGAGAACTTTGAATGGCTGCCTACAGCAGAGGATTTCCAGCTTGCTTCCTCTGAAAGACTAATCTCTCTAGGTGTGTGCAGACACAGTCTGAAGCTATGCACACCTCATTTTTTGTATCTCAGCAAGTGCCGTTTGCCTTCAAGAAATGTAAAATTATAGTTCCAAAGTCAGCAAGTGGTCTCAAACCTCATGCTACAATACCTCAGCACTGTGTTTTGCCTTCCACCTGCATTACGTGTTATTTCAAACTGTGAATTGTGGAGGATTTAACAATGAGCATCGCTGACAAGTCTCTCCCTGTCTGTGGCTGGGACTGTGTTGTTTCACCTGCTTCACTGGCTTCCTGAGGTTTTCCCTACCCCCACAAAATTCAGCAAAATAAAGTGCTTGTGACACATGGGGAGTTGCCGAAGTGGCAGATTAGCATAAAATACCAAAATAACAAGCAATACTGCTGACAAATCAGTGTGTCCTGAAAATCTATTCCCTTTACAGGCAGGAGAGTAATTTTATTTAGAGGGGAGGATGATACTGGGTTTTTGGGAGAAGATTATTTGGTTGTGTTTTTTTCTCCTTACAAAGTAGTTTTCAGCATGCAACTGTTCATTTCACATTACTCAAAAGGCAGGCCGAGCTTGTCTCTGAAATCTGAAATAATCAATGCCTTTTAAGTGAGTAGCTTTTTTCACGGCCCACATGGGAGCTTCGACTGCCTCAGGCAAAGGACTCTGTTTTTAACTCAAGCTTCATTTTTCAAACGTACAAGTTTTGCCCAAAGTCTTCACTGCTCTGGGCCTGTCGTGCTGGGGTAGGAGGAACAGCAAGGACTATGGTGTTTACATAGCTGGGTGTGTAGGTTAGGATGTGGTGTGTCTGCAGGATGTATAAAGGTTTCAGATCTACTGACTGTCGGTCCTGTATCTCAACTATTTCTGCTGTGGGGCAGCAGGAATCACAGGAGCACCTGCATGGGCAAAGGGGTCTCAACCCCTTCTTCATGTCTCTGTTCCCTGCAGTGCTTTTAGCTTCTAAATCAGGATAAAGCCACCAGAAGCAGGTAGAGGGTGATCATAACTAATTAGGAGGTGTGAGAGACTGAGACTGAAGGTGGAATTGGTGGACACCAAGTAGGAGACTGCCAGAAAGCTTCATTGTGTTCATACTGCAAAATCCTCAACTCCTTGATTTGCCTTTTTCTTGCAAGGCGGGATTTAGTGTGGCCACCAAGGCACGGCATAGGGTTTGAAAATCTATAAAACAGGCTAGGTACTGTCACACCTGGTGAAATTCTTCTGACCTCCTGGGGCACTGTTACATCATGTAATTGTTTAGTCGTGTTTTCATTACAATCGACAGAATAACTCCATGGCAAAAAGTGAGCTGGAGATTTTAACGCTATGTGAGATGAGATTGTCCTGATGTAGAGCAGTCTGTTGTTACAAATTGTGACATGTGGATAGATTGTATTAAGTAACCTGTATGCGTGTGTGAGCTACTACAAATGAATGAATGATGTGGACATTCTCTCAGCCGGTTGGTATGGCACTAAGTGAAAGTGTAGTCATTATTTCTTGTGTTATCTAAAAAACTCCACTGTTAATTCAGGTTTCCTCTTGTTTAGCTTTGCTATCAGAAGAGCAAAAATATTCCCCCAGGGCCATGGTATGGCGATGCAAAAAGGTCCACACTTTCTACTGGTTTACTTAGGTTAGATTTCTTAATAGAATTTCTTAGGTTAATTTCTGCTTGTGACGTTCTGCATTAAGTGGAATTTCATTGGTTGAGAATTGGCATTTTATTGACACAGTGGTGAAACAGTTTGCTGGCAGTCTTTTGTGGGATATACAGTTACAGCAACACTGTAATTTAAAATTGAGATCAATGCAGTTGCTATATTCAATTATAAAATTTATATGCCTTTTTTAATTGGTAGTTAGAAATTCATAAATAAATGAGTAATAATTTTTTGGATTAAATTTAATGGGAAATTTTGGATAATAATAGTATTAATCTGATATTTTAAGAAGAAACTCATGACCTCCCTTTATAGACGAAAGAGTAGCAGGTCTCAGAAGCTGTGTCTTGCCCAAGGAGTGATGTTCTCCATGGAGTACTCCAGCCTTCCTCTTCCTGCTATTCCTTCCCAGGGACCACCAAGGAGAGCCATCTCTCCTGCACTGTCCAGGCACCCACATTTACTTTCTTTGAGCAGACTCCAAGAGGGGAGAGACACCAGATCTCATCTTCATGTGAAACAAGGATCAGATCTGGCCAAGTGCTTGTCCCATGGTTTTGACAATACAAGAGTCATTGAGACAATAATGGCTGACAAAGCCCTTTAAGTCCTAAAAGCCCCACTGGTGCAGGTACGGTGGCGTCAACCACATCTTCCCCAAAATGTTGTTCATGGATACACCAGTATTATTCTCTGTTGTTCAAAAGATACTCTCATAGTCTGGTTTTATATTGTAAAAGATTATTCACAAGCTTAAGTTTTAAAAACCTTCCTAAAAAAAGTGCCTTTTCATTTTTTCCTGTTTTCATGTGCTTGCTGGTTATAGTAAGCAAAATCTAATTCTTTTTCTCATTCTGGATGGAAGGAGTTCTATAGCATAGACTTGACAGATCAGTTTATTGTCCTACATTGCTTGCTCAGATATCAAAGTTCTGATAATTGCTGCCATATACTTATTTTGAGGTGGTATGGAAAACAAGTAAGCCTTTGCTTTTTTCTGATCTCATTGCTTCTCCATTTTAGATGGTTGTATTTGACTACATAAAAATTTCATTAAAAATTAGTCAGATAGGCTCTGGGCCTTTCAACATACCATTTTGCTTTGAATAAATCAATAGATTAGGACAACTGCACTGTATTTCTGTTTTTTTCCATGGTCAAGTGTGCTTTATGGTTGATTTGAAAGATATTTTAATTTGATCTTTTAAGACTTTCTAGAGTATCTTCTGTAGAATCATTCTGTGGAGAAAGGGTTAATACTTCTATGTGCATTTACAGCTAAGGTTTTGCTCTGTTGAAGAGCCTAGTGAATAGATGTAAAGTTTATAAAATAATCGTGACAAGTTGCTATATAGCAGACATAATGCTGTAGAATCTCTTACAGAACAGCTATGGCCTGGACTTGAAAATCATCACATGACTTCTTAGTCTCAGTGCCTATATACCCTTGATGAAAGAAAAATGTCATGAGCTTACTCTAATGGGCACCTGACTATATGTAGTGCTCCTGAGATGTGTCTGTAACTACTCCATGAAATGCTTATTGACAAATCAGATTAGATCAGCATAAGGAGGGACACTCTCACCATTGTATGCCCATATAGTGTCTTAAGGGTTGAAAGCTTTCTCCAGGTGGAAGCACCAATAATCCATATTATTTCCTAGAATTGTCATAGAATCACAGAATGGTTGGGGTTGGCAGAGATGTTTGAAGGTCACCTAGTCCAGCTCCCCTGCTCAAACAGGGCCATCTAGAGCAGGTTTCCCAGGACTATGTCCAAGTGGCTTTTGGGTACCTCCAAGTATGGAAACTCCACAGCTCAGGATGCCATTTGCCTTGCTTGTGCCAGGGCACACTGCTGGTTCACATTCAACTTGTCCACCCAGGCCCCCAGGCCCTTTACTGCAAAGCTGCTCTCCAGGCGGCGCTGGTCCAGGGGTTTGTACCTCCTCAGATGCAAAACTTTGACCTTGCCCTGGCTGAACTTTACGAAGGCCCTGTCTGCCCCTTTCTCCAGGGATCCCTATGGAAGGAACAACCTTCTGGCACTTCTCCCAGCTACTCATCATCATTTCTGAAGAGATGAGAGAGCAGGTGGCATCTGATGGCTTCCATTGTCTTTATGATTTATGTTGCTGGAGACAAGAGGATGTCTAGGTTGTGGAATTCCTCTGTCAGTTTACAGATGAGTTCAGATAATCAGCTGAAAGGAAATCAGCTTAAAGGAAAGAGGCTGTTTTCCTCTGAAGATAATGTGCAAAGACAAAAATTATTTTAGCCTGTAATCACTTCTAATCAATTCTGTGTATTTTGTCATCTCTTAGGATGCAGGAAGTCAACAAATAGGCTTTTTGCTTGGAAGCTGTGGAGTTACGGTGGCCTTGACCAGTGATGCATGCCATAAAGGACTGCCTAAGAGCCCCACAGGGGAGATACCACAGTTTAAAGGTAATTTAACCCTTTCTTATGCTGGCTCTTTTGGGTCGATTACTACAGCAACAGTCATTGCACTCGTTCGGTGGCTGTGGGTGAGGATCACGCCAGTGATGGAACGCTTGCCACAGGAGCAGCTGTGGCTGCTGGGACACCACTGCCCTGGTGTGTCACTGCCGATGGCAATGGCTGCACCCACCTCATGGCTGGAGGGCACTACCAGTGCTCCCAGTACAGTTCTCTGCTGGCTAAGCCGGGCTGCTGAGATCATCTGTGGCCACACATGAAATCAAACCAACAGACTTAGGACTGCAGTACATGAGAAGCGTTCATAGGATTCACTCCTATAGCTACATGTAGGGACAGTAACCTCTGGCAGGAGAGTGATAATGAAAACTGTTTGGGTCAATGATGTCTTAAACTGCCGAGCCATTTCCTCAGAATTGTCTGAGAAGACCGTGATGGCCATGTTAAGAAAGCAATTCTGGAAAATCTTCTTTCCCACACTACACTCAGGTTCAAAAAGAAGAAATGTTTAGGTAATGGTGACACAGGCATTTGAAGAAAAAACTCTCTCAGGGGAAAGACTTTTGTTTCATCTTATCCAGCAGAAACTCAACCAGAGCTGGCTTTTGTTTGTACCTCAGGCTGGCCAAAGCTGCTGTGGTTTGTCACAGAGTCTAAACACCTCTCCAAGCCACCTCGTGACTGGTTCCCACACATCAAGGATGCAAACAATGACACAGCTTACATTGAGGTGAGTTAATGAAGACACATCTTCTCCTTGAATCATTACATAAGGCACTTCTGGATTAGGTAAACATTATTCATTCACTAGTCACAGAAGCAAAGAACATCCTGGTTTAGCCTGTTAATAAGTAATACTTTCTAATAAATTAGACCCACAGAGATTTCAGAAAAGCTAATGGAGTGTTAAATTTCATTTTGGGCATTTCTAACATTAATGTTTTTATGTTTTCTATGTGGCTGCTGCAATATTATATTAAATTTGCCTTGACCAATCTCGGTCCCGTTCACAATGTGGGCTTGCCCACTAGCCTTGGGTTGGATAGGCGACAGGTTTCACAGTGAAGCTTCTTCTCATATCACAACCTTGAGACCCTTTGAAAGAGAAAGAACTTCTTGTTCAACTGCTTGCCTGTCACTTACTGCTTTGTGAGTCACACTCCATCCAAAACACCAGCATCAGGAAGGGAAAGTTAGCAATGCTGTTAAGTTTCATTTTCCTCCCTTTTTTCCTCCATAATTTTCCTCTACTTCTGCATAGGCTCAAGTACTTTGAATTCAGTGGTGTTAGTATTGAATTTAAATGATTCCTCAAAGGGACTAAGTTCAAATGAATGGAGCAAAGGTATTTTCTGTCTTTGTGCAGTCAGAACACTGGGCTAGAGAAGCAGAGATGTCTCCATTCTCAATCTTGCGATTATCTTCATCATGGGGAAAGATAAATGTTTACTGATTGCCCACTGATAGTTTTCAGACTCTTGCATAAAGTCAAGAAGATGATTGTAATCATCCCCAATCAACCATCTCCCACCTCTTATTTCTGTTACTTTCTCATGTGTCTCATATTCTTCTCATCAAAGAACATGTGTCTTTTTAGACATATCAATTATTATCACAGCACCCAGCAATAATTCTGAGGTCAGCTTTCATCCCATGCCTTCTAAGATGCAGAAGGGAGACGCTCAGGTTTATTGGTTGGCCTCTAAAATCTAACATGTAAACACTGAGCAGACTGAACTAGGTTATCCTCTGCTAAACCTAGCCAGTCCTTTAGTCATTAATATGGTCAGAATTGTTAGAATTATTTTTCCATATTGCCTGTTTTCAAACAGCAGATGGATTTCAGATATCAAACCTGGGAAGCTTCAGTCAAAAAGAGAAAGCCTATCTGAAAAAAAGTGTCTTTTAACAAAGAAATTCTTCCAGAACTCGTCAGTACTGCTGCCTTCTTAAAATAGAGTCATTAGATGTGTCCATCATCTACCTGCAGAGGAAACACTTTAAATGTAGCTATTAAATAATGGAAATAGGGCAATTATTGCACATTGACTTTCCCTGCCTATTTCTTTTTAGTACAAAACGTGTAAAGATGGAAGTGTGCTTGGGGTGACCGTGACGAGGATTGCATTGCTGACGCACTGCCAAGCTCTGACCCAGGCATGTGGATACACAGAAGGTATGGAGCACAATTCCCTTGCACCATCCTTAAAATCAAGTGTGAATTTGTTTGTCAGTCAGGTTTGTAATTTGTTTCGCATCAGGCTCCTATCTTATGTTTTACATAGTTTTGTACCAAAGGCTTCTAGATTTAAAAACCTGGGTTTTTTTTCTTTTGTTTTAGGAAATATGCACATGTTTAAAATATCTATAGGAGAGGTACAAATAATGTCGTAGCCAATACAAATCCTGCAGTGGAAATTTACTGTGAAAGTTAACCTTTGAGGTCGTCAGTCATGTTATACTGAAGCTTCCTTCTTTTGAGTGGATTTGCCTTGGGTCAATGCCATGTTCTAAAAAATAAACTCTGCTTTGTTTTTGTTGGACAGCTGAAACAATTGTGAATGTATTAGATTTCAAGAAGGATGTTGGTTTATGGCATGGAATTCTTACAGTAAGTGTGTTTTTTTATTCTCTGTGAGTATTTGAAAATAAACTAACCTAATATGCTTATTGCTGTCACAAACTGGGATGTCCTACAGTTTCTTCTCATACAGTTTTTTCTGCTTTGAAAGCAGAATGTGACTTAAATGTCTGTTAGAGCACTTACCCACAAAGATTATGGTAAAGATCTCACTGTATTTTCATGCATCATGTCAAGTACTCTGGCCCCATTCTTACCATGTTATTCTTGTCTTATTGATGTATGATTTTGAGATCAAACTTTATAGCATAAACAAATTAAATTAATACTTGCCTTTCTAAAGATATGATCCAATGATTTAACTCTATTGCCACTGATTAGCTTTGCTGTCAAAACTCCCACCAACAGAGGATTTTGCTAACATTACAACATTTCTGATACCTTATATTGCTTTAATTGTCCACTTGCTGTTTGAATGTCTTCCTCAGTTGGCATGAAAGGCAACTGACATATTTTTAAGGATTGTTTCTACCGGGGCTGTTTCAACCAGTGGCTGACAAATTGCTTACTATTCACTGATCATTTCAAGAGCAGATGTCAAGTTTTGAAGGGTCATTGTTTGGGGGTCACATGACTTTGGGGTGCCTGTGATTCCCAGGAATCTGACAGTCCCTCTGGTTCCCGGTGATCTGATATAATCTTCCCAGGCACTGTTATGCTGTTCTTAGTATCAAAGGGCAGTAGTAATATTTCTGAAGCAGAAACAAACTATGAGGCTTAATGCCTGTAAGTATCTCATGTTAAAAAACCATCTTTATCACTGAAGTTGAAAGAAAATGTCTAATAGAGCTTTTCTGTGCCTTCCTTTGCTATTAATCTTGGTCTGAATTTCCTTTTTTTCATTACTTGCCTGTAAGGGCTTTTCCTGTACCTATGCTTGTGCCAGACTGAAAAGAGAACAAGTGTTCAGATGACTAATCCACTGGGACACTTAACCTTTCCTAAGCCTAGGTTTGCCAAAACAAATACTGTATTTAACCTGAGCTGCTATGAGGGGAGATGTGTTGCCCTCAGAAGATATTTCCAAATGGTAGCAGAAATAAAGCAGCAGCTCATTTATGGACTTTTTTTTTTAACACTGGGAAATCACTGATGCAATTGACAGGCTCAGACTGAGAAAACAGTTTTTGATCCATCATTGGTTTCACTCAGGTGCTTTTCCTAAACTTCCTGGAACTTTTCATGACCTTGTTGAAAATACTGGAATTAGCTCCCCTGGGGAAGGACTAAAACCTCCTTCATTTATTTTCTGTGAAAATAAATTGATCTCTGCTTAGTCTGTGACTCCAGTTCCTCCATCTTTTAAACAACTTGTGCTCCTCTACCATTGATAGCTTTTCAGACTTCCCAGAAATGGATTTCTTTAGTCAGATATGTTGTTGCTGCTTGTCCTTTTGAGTAGTGTTCTCATATATGGAAGTTCAGTGGGCTTAAGGATAATATTAACCTACATGTAGATATCTTCAAGTATAAATAAAATGTTTCATTTTCTTCAGTACTGCTTCAAAGTTATGATCTGATTAGTATAAATCCTAAATTCTTAATCCTTAATTGTCTGTTTCATCCCAATGTAGGTAGCTAGATAGAAAAAGAAGAATGCCAGCATTGACAATAAAATAAGCACAGAGTGATTTGCATAGATGCCCCTGCCCATAAAACAATGTAAATATTTATCACAATTGTTGTATAAAACCTATTTGTCTTATTTCAGAGTGTCATGAACATGATGCATGTTATAAGTATTCCATACTCCTTAATGAAAGTGAATCCACTGTCATGGATACAAAAAGTCTGTCAATACAAAGGTAAGGAATGAGATTATACAAAAGTTTCCTTGATAGTCAAAAGTACAAATGGATAACATGGCTATAGATTTTAAATGGTGTATTAGTAATGCTCTCATTCTTATTGCAGCAAAAGTAGCCTGTGTAAAATCCAGAGACATGCACTGGGCATTGGTGGCACATCGAGATCAGAGAGACATCAACCTTTCCTCGCTGCGTATGCTGATAGTGGCTGATGGTGCAAACCCATGTAAGCTGTGCTGCTGCAGTGCAGGAGGGAAACAGGAAGGGGCTTCTGTCTTGTATTTCAAGTTTCAATCTTCAGCCATCTTAGCGAAAATATTTACAAAATGCAGGGTTTACCTACTGCAAACTATATGACATTTATGGATACAGTAATGAATTTTGGAGTTTTTCAAAATGTATTTTTCTTTAGCTAATCCTGAGGCAAACTTGATATTTCACATAACATCAGTTGCAGTAAATCCAGTTTTGTTTAACGTGACAATTGTATAAAGACTGAAGTTGTAAAGACCTGAAGCAATAAAGACCTTAAGTTATAGAAAAGATCAGAACATTTCCTCTGATTGATGGTGCTCAGATGCAGACGTAACTGAGAATTTTAGGGAAATCCTTGTGCTACTGTAGAGAAACACATCTGGATCTGTTAATGACAATTATTAGCATGACCTGTTTCTCTATGTAATTTAAGTTTATAGGTGTTCTTCTTGTTTGTAGTAGTTTACTCTGAATTTATGAACTAAATCTTTCATTTCCCTCCTCCTAAAAAAGAAAACTGTAATGAAATTCATATTGTAAATCTAGCAGTAATGGCTTTCTACAAAAAACATTGTGAAAAGACTTTATGCTCAAAAATTAGTCTTTATTCTCTGTATGCATAGACAACTACATATACATATATATAGTTGTAGCAGCTATGACTTATTTCCCAGTGGACATAGATACTTTTAAAATTATTTCTCCTGAAGAGCCTATGTATTAAATAGTAAGTTTGCAGTTTGAATGACGTCACTTCAGAAATCCCATTACTTTTCTCCTCTGACTGTTATTCTTTTTTTCTTTACCCCAGGGTCTATTTCTTCCTGTGATGCTTTTCTCAATGTCTTCCAAAGTAAAGGTCTAAGACAGGAGGTCATTTGTCCCTGTGCTAGTTCACCAGAAGCTCTCACTGTGGCTATTCGAAGGTACCGTGTTGCACCAGAAATAGACCCACTGTATATGCATATGTGGTAATGTGAAAAGAAATTAAAAAAATATTCAAGTATGAATCTGCATATTTAACTTCTGTATGGCATTTTTGGTTTAAAATTTTTCCAAAGAAGACACACATGAAGAATTTCTGGAGTAATAATTTAACTTCAGAGTGCTTTATAGTTCCCATTTCCATAATTTTATCTAATTTTAAATTAAATAGATTGAAATGCAAGAGCAAGTTCTCTAAATAGAAGTGTGAAAATGCCACTGTAAGCATAAAATAATTAAAATGTGGCAATTAAGTGGAATTGCCATCGAGGAAAATCATACTCTAAAGTAGTCTGTTTAAAGAGAATGATGACGTTCTGCAGGTTGTTTTTGGCTGACTGGCACTTTTTAACCATTCATAGACTCTAGTAACCATCTGGAAATACTCTTTGAGTCTGAGGGGTTTGGGCCTAGAAATAAAATTGGTAAATTCTGCTAAAACTGCTAAATTCTTCTAAAACTGCTAATGCTTATGTATATAGAATCACACATTTGTTTAGGTTGGAAAAGACCTTTAAGATCAAGTCCAACTGTTAACCCAACACTGCCAAGTCCGTGGTTAAATTGTGTCCCTGAGTGACACATCCACACGTCTTTTAAATCCCTCCAGGGATGATGAGTCAACCTCTTCCCTGGGCAGCCTGTTCCAATGTTTGACAACCTTTTTGGTGAAGAAATTTTTCCTAATATCCAATCTAAAATTCCTGTGTCACAACTTCAGTCCATTTCCTCTTGTCCTGTTGCTTGTTACTTGGGAGAAAAGACCAAGCCCCACCTTGCCAAGGTCCCCTCTGAGCCTCCTTTTCTGCAGGCTGAACAATCCCAGTTCCCTTAATCATTCCTCATAAGGCTTGAACTCCAGCGGCAGTGTCCTTTCATGAGTGCTGTAACATACAGTAAATGGCATAAATATTGTCTGTTTTGGCAGAGTTTCCCAAAAGTTGTACCTTAAACATTAGGCACTTTGTTTTTTAAGTTCATGTTTCCGCAGCCATTTATAATTGTTCCACATGTTAGAACACGCAGTATTGAAGTGTAAAGCACTATAATAGCATTAAGTGAAATACTTCCTGCCACAAAGCTTAAAATATACCGTTCAAGTGAAATTTAACTAGATTTTCGATTAGCTTTCCAACGTAACATTACAGGAAGAAAGACATGAGGCCAAGAGTGTGGTTGACTTCCAGACACTTCATTATTAGTTTAAAATGTCTGAAAGCAATCCATCGGGGACTTACCCTGTCCACGTTAGCTGTCTTTCTGTGAACTGCAGCATCTCAGAGAGCCCTTCATTCAGCTCCACCAGCCTGTAATCACCTTTATACCAAGCAGTACCAAGTGGTTTTCCCTTGTGATGGGCTTCCCTGCCATAGACTGTGCAGGCCTTTGCTCCCTTGGAATGACCTCTTGTTTGTAAGTGTAGAGAGGAGGTGGATGGGCAGTGGCTGTTCCTTGTGCTGAGCACTGAGCAGGGTTTTTATTTCCTGTGCTAGCCCTGGAAAATCATCCCCAAATCACAGGTTAGTAAGTGGGAGAACTTCATAAGGCAATGGCTGGCATGCCCTTTCTAGACTTAAACTCTGTGCCTGTAGCGCTTGAAGCACTAGAAATTCATTTTCAAATTAACTAGCATTGAGAGCTTACAAAAAAAATTATTAGCACATAAAATTGTGGGTAATTCAAAGAAAAAAAACCGCTTTTTTATCTTCAGTGCTTCACTGTGTAATTACAGAGTAGTTCTTCCTATAGTGAATGTTACTGAACACATATCTCCTTTTTTTGAAGTCTGTTTAATGGTAGGCTAATGCTAGCTGAACTTGGAAGATGTAGTATTTTTCATTTTGTTTAAGCCATCTCCACTGACAGTAAAGTCATTATCATACAAGTTCCAAAGAGTTACAGCTGAAGTATGCATTAAAATTACTCCCTGCAGAGCAGAGATCCAGAGAGCTCCCTGTTAATGTTCTGACTCTTTCAAAATCTATGGTGTATTTTTGCTGAACTTCCTACAAGGAAGAGTAACAAAACCAGTTCTCAGTTGAAATACCCTTATAATTTAGAAAAAGACAGTCCATAATAGACTAGAGCTACTTTAGCCTTAGAGCTGAGTCATGAAGCCTAATATTCAAAGGGATATGGCAGGCAAATAATTCTTTATGTTATTCCCCTTTGGTTTATTGCTTATCAGTCTGAATGTACTTGTTTAAGGGAATGCAAAAGTTTAAGAACAGGTTTCTTCCCATTTAAATGACTGGCAAAAACCAGTGGTAAAACTGATAGTAGTAGATGGTAGTAGGAGCTGCTCTCAAAATGCTTTGCAAGTGTATTTGCATGTGGTAAGTAAGGTGAGAAAATAGATTTGATGAAAGTCCAGATGGCCTCTGCTCCTGGAAGGCTGTGAGCAGCTGTGTGTGCCTGCAGGAGACCTTTCTTCTCATGAGCAGCAATCTGCATGTTTTGGGGAGCAAGGATGAAAGGGAGTTGATCAATGTCACTGAAAGTTCCTTTTACATGATGGGAATGTTATTTATCACAGTTGCTTGTTTACTAGCACCATTTGTTATGCTCTAATGCATTTTTAAGCGTGCTCACATCCTTCTTTGTTGACGATGTCACTTGAGAAATATGCCTCGTAAAACCTATTAATTGAAATTTATAGGGCCGATCAGAGCAAGGCTTACACGAGCAGGACTGGCTAAGGCCCATCTAGTATTTCAAGCATAGTAGAGGAGAAATGTCATATGAAAGGACATTATCTGTTAAAAAATAGGTGTGTTATGATGGAGTATTTAGGAAAAATGCAGAGTCGCGAACTAAATATTGTCTATTTTATCCATCTTGAAAATAGCTGGAGTCTGCTCTGTATGGATGCATTAGCCACACTCAAATCAGCATCACGACAGCTTCCAGTTTTGCATTTTAAAATGTAGGACAGTGTAAGAGTCTTTCCAGACATGAAAAGCCCTGACATATTCCCTTGACTTAGTAACTTGCATACGTCAACACTCATTTGCTCAAGCCATGCTCTCTGTAGGTATAATTGTACCCACAGATGCCGCAGGTGGTTTTATATTGAAACAAGTTGACAGGCATCTTGTGCTGATGCTGCAGAACTCTATAGAATGTTGGCAGTGAATCTGAGTAAACTGAGACGTTACGAACAGGCTGCATCCACATTTTGATCATGACTGATGAAGGTGTAATTTGTTTTAATTTTATGTGGTAAATTAGAATAGGAAGAATTCAATTATATGCACTAAAATGAGGACCGTAAAGTCCTTGCATTATCCACAGACACTTGACAGTAAATCTTCTACAACCTAATTTCTTCTGTCTAGTAGTTTTAGATGCCTGAATATTGGGAGTGGAAAGTCATACCTGTGATTTAAACACAGCATACTTGTATTCAACTTTCGACTTTGATCCCAGTGTGCAAGAGTTAGGCTCTTAGTCTGGAAGGTGACTTTGATTTCCTAGTCCTGGTTCCAGGTTCCCTCGAAATACGTGATATATAGAGAGTTTATCAAGTTATTTTCTGATCAGTTCCAAAAATTCAGAGTGCAGTTTCCCTCCATATTGTCTGCACCGCCTTTCAGTATTTTTAAAATAGGCATTACTTCAAGCAATCTTTATAAATCAAGCAATCTTTATAAATCTACCAGAAAATTTAATACAAGCGGTTTTGGGTAAATGTTAGGTGTTACTTTCATCTCAGCAGCCCCATATAAGTGGATGGGTACTGAATGAGAGACTTAACAAGATATAATTAGTCAGAAATGAGTGAAAAACAGGATTCTGTCTGGTCTAGTAGAGGGGAAAAGAAGGTAAAATTTTAAACTCTGAAAAACAGGAGTATTTTCAATAGGAGTCCACTAAGCCTAAGTACGTGCCTGATGGTGCTCTGATTTTCTAACCCATGCTTATAGGCCAACAGATGACAGCAACCAGCCACCGGGAAGAGGAGTTCTGTCCATGCATGGTCTCACCTACGGGGTGATTCGAGTGGACTCTGAAGAAAAGCTTTCCGTTCTCACTGTCCAGGATGTTGGCTTAGTGATGCCAGGAGGTAAGGAACTTTTTTGGAAACTTACCATGATTCATCAGTTTAAGTAATTAGGAGCAGAAAGTCACAGGTGGGCATACTGCATTGCCAGACTATGAGCTTTGGGATTATAACATTTGTCCTTAAAAATATTTTAGTCCAAAAGCATTACCTTGTGGAACTTCATGGTTTGGAAGTCCCAGGATTTTTTCTCTGCATGCTTGGGTGCATGTTTTAAACAACCTGCCACCACATCAGAACATCTATTCCTTAACTCTGAGGTGCTGGTAGAGAAAATAAGGAAGTTGAATAATGTGGCTATAAATATCCCTATGTCTGACCCATATGAGACTCAGTAGGGAAAGTTTTCATAACCTATGCTAAGGATTAACAAAATCACTATCTGAAAGCTTGCGGCATGTTTTTCCAAAGATCTCATGCTATCACCCAGTTATTAGATGGAGGGGATATGACTGAACAGTTCCTGTTGATAAATTCAAACTGAAACCAGTGCTTCTAAAGAGGAAGATAACATTTTTCGTAAGAAAGCTAGATTTTAAATGAGAGGTTACAGATATTAGAAAAGGCTAATACCGTAGTTTTTCATAAAAGAATGCTTGCTATGCACCAAAGCAATTAAATATAATGATGCATCTTATAAAATTTCAGTTGAACAACTTAAAATGAAGGAAAATATGACTGGCTATTGTTTAATAATTATCATACAAGATACTGTAATAGATGTGCTGTCTTGCACTTCATATGACGTTCTGATCATTTTACTGAAAGTACATGCTCCTGTTTATCCTCTGAGTAAGAAAAAGGTCATTCAAGATTCTGTACACTTGTACTTAAAAAGACATACTGATTAATTTCTGCTCTGCCTTGATCATCATGTCCTCTTTCCCACTACAAAATCTATAAATGCTGTACTCCAACTGCAGGGATTATAGCTAAAGCAGCATTCTTGATTCTTGTTCACATGGCTGACATAAAATAGTGCTTCTTTCTCAGACCAGTGCTTTCTAATCCCTCCTGTTTAGCTCCTGCTGTCTCTGCAGGCCTGTAAGACCAGCGAGAGGGAGTCTCAGCTCTGATAAATTCTCAGTAAAACAACCATATTAGTCTGCTGGAATATCTTGATCTTTCATATGGTGTTACTTGCTACTTTCTGAGAGGTGGAGTTCCTGGTTGCTTGACTCCCTGAGTGTATAATAATTATCATGGACTCCATTAGAGTATTTCATTTTATACTGACTAAGGCAAATCTGGTCTTCAGTATGCAAAGCTGGGAATGCAGTCACATTTCATAGTAATATTACAGATCAACTGCAATTTTAGAGAGCAACGCAAATAGGTTTTGTTATCAGTGTAAAGACTGACTTTATATAAAGATCTTTGCATTCTTTGTATAAATATTATTTATAATATAAATAACATTTGATAATCTTGAACAGCATAATGATCAAGAAACCGGTGGTTAGACATTACTTTTTGCACAATTCATCTGTTTATGTCAGCTCCACCATGATGTCTTTTCCACAGCGTTTGTTATTCTGTAGTTATAATATTTTTAAAGTCCTTTGTTCTCCTTCTAGCTATAATGTGTTCAGTGAAGCCAGATGGAATTCCTCAGCTCTGTAAAACAGATGAAATAGGAGAACTTTGTGTATGTGCTATTGCAACGGGTACATCATATTACGGACTCTCGGGCATGACCAAAAATACTTTTGAGGTAAGTTGACCAAAAAGTGCTATATAAAATTCTTCCTTTTTAACTTTTTCTGTTTCAAGGTAGTATTTGACATAAAACATTGCTAGTAACAAAAGAATTATGAAGAATTCTGTAAGTGGAAATAGAATAGAAGTAATCATTAATGCCTGTGGCTTGGGTCCTGTGCTCTAGCCAGATAATCTGCACTGAAGCCCATTTCATTAAGTGCAAGAGTAGATCTTTATGTGAGTTTAGTTTTGGCTCGGAAGGGCTTTTACTTAATTTTCAAATAAGATACCAGGGGCTGAAAAAATCAGAAGGAAAGAAGGAAGAAAGACAAAGTTCAAAAGGTAATATCGTACAAGTCTGTGAGCTAGCTATTTGTAGAATTTGATTATTGCAAACAGTAAGAAGGCTGCTGGGTGCCTTTAAAAAGTGGTTTCCAACATTTCCACAGCACTTCGAGCATTAAAGGCTTGCATTTATACAGAATCCTGACAGATGTAGTCTTCAAGGGGTATCTGAAGAGCAAAGAAACCTTTTCCTAATTAGTCCCCACCTGCTTTTGTTTGAATTGCCTTAGGTGAAAGCCTTTTGGCTTTCTGGAGTCTGTTTTCCATCTCCAGTGCAGATAGCTGTATTGATAGCTCTGTAGTACCTGCTCACTTGTTATCATTAACTTCTGCTGAAGCCAGTATGAAAGGCAGAACAAATTAGAGAAATACTGAAAAAACTGAGCTGAGATTTTTAAGCTCCGATCCTTTTCTCTTTTAATATTTAAGGCAGAAGTTAACACAAATATGTTTTTATTTCCATTAACAAATTCTCTGTTATTACCATTTTTAATAGACCAAATGTGATTAATATCTCCTGTGAAATGAAAACTGAATGGTGTCAACATTGTCCATTTTAAAATTAATGGAGGCAAGTGGGTATGATTCTACATCCTTCTATTGAAGCCAGGAATCCTACTAATGCTATTGTGATCTGAAATTTGTTGATAGCTGATTTTTTTGCTGCAAGTACAATTGGCAATACCCAGTGTGAGTCATAATCCTGGATTTTACATATTTCAGGGTAGAAAGGTACTTATGTTCATTTTGTAGTACTAGCTGTAATTGTAATACCATTCAAAATTCATAGCTGTCTGCAGTTTAACAGCATACTTAAACTGATTCAGACTTACTCCTAATGCTAAACAAATAAATTGCCCTTGAGTGAGCAGGACCACTCATTTTTAAAGTTAAGCATGTTCTTAAGAGTCCTCTTCAAGTGGATTTCTATTCTGTTTTACTGTGTAATTTGTGTTGCAGGTATTAGAGAGTTAAAGAGTTTTGTGTTCCTGAAATGAATTATGGCTAAGGATGTATAAGTGTTAAATCTGCTCAACAGAGTCACCCATGGGCATCTGGCAGCAGAATTTGACCTTTCTTTTTAGATGAGCCTTGAAGAACACTATGTAGCCATGGTCTTCCACTTACCATTGTCTTAAATAATTTGTCTTTAGTCTACTCAAGTTTAAAGAAGCAATGGCAGGAAAGTGTGGCTGTGTCCGAATGCAGCTCAGCATAGCTCACGTGTCAGAAGGATACCACTGTACTAGTTAGAATAGAAAAAGCCATATAAGTCTATCCTGGGGAAGTCACGTATGCATCTAGTGTTCAGACACTTAGAGAGGTGCTGTATAGGGCTGTATTTTAACTGTGCCACAAAAGGCGTTATCACTGACATTCTGAGAAATTAATTGACCTTAAATAAAAATGCAGTCAGCTGCAAGAGTCATTAATGTACTGTACCTTAAAAGAGCTTCACTTCTAGCCTGTTTATTTCTTACACTGTGCTGGAAATGGGATTGTGGTACTGAATAGAACCCCTACTGAAACGTTCATGAGTTAAGCTCTCTGCAACCTATACATAGCACCTCGGGTTAGCTGCAGTCTGCACAGTGGGGTTTTTATGCAATACTGTTGATATCGATTTATATATATTTTTTAAGTTCATATATGATTTAGAGTCACAGTTACAGAAAACATGTGTGGTAAACGGAGTGGGACTGAACTTGCTGGAACGTAGGTACTGAAAATCGCACACAGTGGTGTGGGAGTTTCCTAACACTCCCTTTATGGTCAGTGAAGGGTAAAGAGCATCACCAATGACCTATTTACTTTATTCCAGCAGAACCATCTGAGAGCATGCCTGAAATACTTGGCAGCATGATCTCTGTGTATAGAATTGAAGACCTGTGTTTCTGTTTTCCAGGTGTTTCCTATGACCAGTTCTGGTGGCCCTATCACCGAATATCCTTTTATAAGGACGGGACTACTAGGCTTTATAGGACCAGGTGGACTTGTCTTTGTTATTGGCAAAATGGATGGTTTGATGGTTGTCAGTGGAAGAAGGCATAATGCTGATGACATTGTAGCAACAGCACTGGCAGTGGAACCAATGAAATTTGTCTACAGGGGAAGGTTTGATCCTTTCTTTTCTTACATTATGTAGAAATACTTATTTTGCTTAGACGAGGGGTATGTGATTCAAAATGCTTTTACAAAGCAGTGCCTGACTTGCACTGTGGTTTCCCTCCAGTGCTGTTCGTACTGCTAGAACCAGGAGACAGCTGAGGGAAGCCTAAGGCAGTGCTGAGGCAGACTTTAGATACCAAGGTCTTGAAACTGGGATTACTAAAATTTCCATTTGAGCAGCTGGGTAATTCTGAAGGTGTTGACTCAACAGATCCTTTCTTTCTGAAATGAACATTTCTAATCTGCCTAACACTGAATTTCTTGAACATGACAGTGGTTCCTTGTGTGACCTTCCTAATGTGCTGATACTGATCAGGAGACATGTAAAACTTCTGAAGAGCCTAACGCAGTTCCATGTGCTCATGCTCAGCCACGTGGCAGACCTCTCACAAAATGAAGTTGCAATTACCTTCTTCTAAGATGGGACTAAAGAAGGTGTTTTTGCTGTTATACAGCATCTTAGCAACAACCTTGATGTGACCCAAATTTAGTGCTTTTCTTATCTCAGGAAGGTTCACTTCTCAGTCCTGCTCTGACTACGTGACTACATGACTGTAGAACAGAGCCTGCTATTTCTCCTCCTGAACTGTTACCCAAAACTGTTAGTGTTGCTTTTCCCCATTAATAAAATAGTAATTGATGCATCAATAGTCTGAGTAGTAGATAGTGAAATCATAGGTATAGAGGATTAGCTTAGAAGACAGGTTTTTCATCTGTCCTGGCACTAAATACTCTTCTCCCCTTCTATAGAATAGCCGTGTTTTCCGTGAGTGTGCTGCACGATGAAAGGATAGTTATTGTTGCTGAGCAAAGGCCAGATTCCACAGAGGAAGACAGTTTTCAATGGATGAGTAGAGTTCTCCAGGTAAGGCACTTTATGTACGTTTGGAAGATGGTCTTTTCTTGCTTTGTATTTTTTTTATTGATCTTTCAGGCCCCTAAGGTAACTGACATTTGTCTTTGAGTAATTGTAAATCCACCTTCAGTTGCACTTGCTCTTAATAAGAACAAAATGAGATTCTTCAGAGTGACAGTTCCTATCTGGGCTGCACATATCCAGAGTGTGATCCTTTTTCTAATCAAAATGCTATAAAAAAACAGGAATGAATTGAAGTAAATAGTATCAAGGAGGGAGTTGCATATGGTTTATAAGGATGCAGTCATCCATTACTTCAAATAGGTAATGAATGAATGTATTAAATACTCTTGCTGTCAAAAGCTACTCAAGTCTTACTAAGAGTTTAGTAACAGATCTATAAGCACGAATATAGAGTTGACCTCATCCAGATTTTTTTTTTTAAATCAGTAGTAGGAGAGAATTATGTGTTTCTAGTGCACCGTGTTGATAGTTAAAATAAAGTGAATGGAACACCACCTAAAAATGCCAAGTGTCCTCCACTGAAATGAAGGAAAGTGATTTATTAGCTCAGATCTGGGTATCTGCAGTCATATTGAGTCTCTTCATTGCTGGCTTGAGAAGTGGTCTCAGCTATCTGTCTGTGTCCTTCAAGAAACCGAACTATATCTTTCATCCATCCCAGGGCAGGTTTATCTGCTCTCTTGATTTAAAAGACAGCTGTATTTCGTACACTTAGAGGCATGTCATATTCATAGTAGATCTAAATTAATGCCAAGAAAAGCTAGAACTTTTAGTTTGTCCATCACACAGAAAGCCTTTGAAGCACCTGGGGCAACTATTGTATTCTCCATGCTTCGATAATTTTTGTCGAGTAGCAAGCTCTTAAAAAAGGTTGTAACTCTGGACCTACACTTCTTTTTTGTCAGCTGGACATTTCTGTGACTTTTATAGAAAAAATATCTTACACCATCATAGCCAGTAAAATTCAGTACTGGACACTATGGGAGTCCTGTGTCGTGTTGCTCCTGCCAAGAGTCAATCCTGTTATTCTGAGTCTGATCAAGTCACAACTGTGCCTGAGAATAGCAGGCCATGTATCAAAGGACACACGTGTGGATGCTTTCATCACCCATGTGTGAAGCCTACAAGTCTGGCATGCATCGCTGTGTGAACAAGAAATTTCTTTTTCCACCACAGCTGGAGGACAGAAGCCAGGGGAACATGTGGGACACTTTGTGCCTCTTCCCAATCAGAGTTTTAATGACAGATGTCAGGAAGTGGAAACCGGTTGTATCTGAATTATCTGATAGTGAGGAGCAACATAACAATATCACAGCTTGTGTCATGACTCTCAGTGAAGTCCACGATTACAAACTCTACCAAATTGCTACTTGTTTCTGATGGCATTTATGAGACTTTTTTGGCACCCTATGGGTGCTGCCCTGTGCCTGCCCTGCCCTGCAATGCCTGCTTCTGCTGTGCCTTGCTGTCTTTTCCCTGTGGTTGAGCTGCCACTATTTGCAAAACATTTTTTCCAGTGGGTTGCACAAATTCTGTCTCTCCCTGACCCATCCTGCTCCTCAGCAGAGAGCTGCAGGAGGTAGAGCAGCTGTACCTACATGACTGTGCTGGACTCCATCTGTGGGCTTCAGCAGAGGCATGGTTGGCAGGGAGTGGTCAGGCTGGGGATGGAGTTTCTTGAGAGTAGTGGAGGAGGATGGCGAAGATCCCAGATCACCCAGCAGTTCAGTCAGATGATACTCTATCTCCAGGCTGGTGTAGACTGATCTGACCCTTCAGACAGGGTTGTGGTTCCTGTACTGCCAGGCTGGATCTTAGTTTTACTGGTGCCAGCATGCTGGCAGGACTTGACAAGACTAGGCTAGATCTACTGCAAGACTGGAGGGTGTGTGTGCAGAAAATTGTGTCAGAGTGATACATTTTTTCAGCTCTAACAATATGTGGAGTCTGGACTCCCCACAAATTCTGGTGTATCTCATCTATTTTAAAAGTGAAACAGGGGGATAGGGATTTCTGACACTCTGCTTATTTCTGGCTCGAAAAAGTAATTTCAAAAACCAAGCCATCTCATCAAGAGGCATAAATGCCAGCAGTATTAAAACTGACTGGTCTGGTACTCTTTTGCCTCAAAATTTTAAGGCTCACCGGTGCTCATCCTTGTGAAAAAAGCCATTCCCTACTTCAGAAATGTACCCAACTCAAAGGTGTGAAAGGTGACAGATTTGAATGACCCATGACATTTTATCAGTCATTGTGCAGCAGGTGTAGCTATCAGAGATGTTTCAGAAGTTACTGGAGTATCATTACATACACTCTCAGCCCAGCCCAGACGGGTATTCCTGTCCATTCACCAGCTGTAGGAGCCACAGTTTCATGTTGGAGTAGAAGTGGTTTCTTGCCCTGTAACAGTTTTCCCTCCAGCTGATGTCAGGTGAGGATCCCATGATTTATCACTGCTTTTCAGAACCTACAAATAACATTATGATTAGTAGGTTATGATGGTTCCTACCATAAACATGAACTGCTGTGTGTTGGCTGTCACACGTATTTCACTATTGCTGGTCTTTTGGGTGAGGTGTCTGTAGACCAGCAGTGAGGTCTTCAATACTGTTGTGAGAGCTACTAAAACTCCAGTGTTTGTAAAATGAATCACTGCTTTATTATTCTTTCTCATGAAATTTTGCAATCAAATCAATAAGAAATGAAATAAACAGAAGCCAAAAGCAGAGCATTACTTAGTCTCTAGAAGTAATCAGTAATTTATTGGCCTACACTTACGTACATGCATAACTGTAAAAGATTATTTGATTCTCAGAATATAGATTGTGTCTTCAAGGCAGTAGATATATGAATTCATTTTTCTCACAGTTAAAAATTAAAATGCTAGTTAAGTAAATTATATTTTTGAACATTTAACCACTCATTAGAGATGCTATTTGTAATTTGTTTCTCAGTCTATGTGGATGTCTGAAGTTGTTTTTCTAACATGCTGCAATTATTCCTACCAGTATAAGGAAAATAATTACTTTAAATATGTATGGAATTAAAATCTAAGAGCATAGATATTCATGTTTAATTCAATAAATTACATAGATACTGTATGTTACAGTTTTCTTGGAAGTGATGCAATTTAATCAACTTTTCAGGCAATGAACATGGTTGCTATAGCATTATTTTTCAGATTTTCATTCCATAGATTTTTTTTCAAGTGGATAGTTTCATCAGCTTTCCCTTATATTGTCATTTCCCATTCCTGCTTGAAAATCTTTTACAATCTAATCGAGTGAAACTGTTATCATCTTATATGAAAAATAACAAATTCATAAGCTACGTACATTACTAGGTATAGGGGTTATTTGACATTTTTCCTTGCTCAGAAAAATGCACTGGATGTCAAGTTTATAGAAATCCTTTGAACTTGAGCTCTGAGAAGTGCACAGGTTAAAGCAGTTTCACATGGGCTGCCAACCCATATTAAATCCCCAGGATACCTGCTACTAATGTGTGCTTAAGAGGGATGACGGGGTAGCATTTCCCAATAAATTGGTGTGTGTTTATCACCAGGTTTTTGTTTGCTTTTTTATCTTCTGGAATGAGTGTAATAACATTTCCGTCCACCTGTTCCCACTGAAAAGAACCTCCTTGTCACTGACATAGCTGAAGTGTCTTTCCATTGCCAGTTAATTATTAGGGTTGCTTTATGCAGTAATTCAGAACAACATGCGCTTATTAGAGTGATGAAAAATTAGCCTTTCATTAAAATCGACTTCCTGCTTGGTTTTTTTTTTTCTTAGGCTATTGACAGTATTCATCAAGTGGGAGTCTACTGCTTAGCGCTCGTACCAGCAAACACACTTCCAAAGACGCCACTGGGAGGAATACACCTGTCGGAAACCAAACAGCTCTTCTTGGAAGGATCGCTGCATCCCTGTAATGTGCTGATGTGTCCCCACACCTGCGTAACAAACCTGCCTAAACCAAGGCAAAAACAACCAGGTAAGAAGAGTGAAGGCAAAGGCACTCTGGCTTGATGCTGTGGTACTGTTTGGAGCAAAGTCAAGTGATTTTTAATGCAGGTGAAAATCAGCTTGATCAGCTTTCCTCTTAAACATTCCGTGTGTGTTAAGGACATCATTGGTTTTGCCAGAAGCTAGAAGGACCTTCACAAAGAGTGCAAAGGAAGATGCTAATTCAATAAAGATGGCATTTTTATCATTCTGCAAGGCACTGCTGAGACCACGCCTGGAGTTCTTTGTTAATTCCTCGTCAGTTAGGTTTAAAGAGGATGGACTGAGACCAAAACAGAGAAAGATAAAATCTTGACTTATTTGAAGACTCAGTTTCTAAAGTAGAAATAGAGAGGAAGAGGACTGTTGACACTAAATAAGTGTTGGACAAAGAGCAAATACTTAAAAACTGGTAATGAATAAAGAAAAGCAGAGAATGAGTGGTTTAATTCCCTACCTGAGTGGGGAGGTTCTGTATTATTCTCACAAAACCCTAGTCAGTTTTGAGATGGTTCTTCAGAAGTTCTGCCGCTTTATGAAGAGTATTGGATGAAATGGAACAGCAAGGCACTGTCTCAAGAGACCAAGAAAGCCGCTCTGGGCTGCTGTGGTCCAGTCACTGGTTACTCATGCCCAATGAACGAACAAATTTTAGCCAATTTCTGAGTTTGAATCCAATTGCAAATTTTAGTGTTTGGATTAATTTCAAAGAATTCTGGATCTGTAGCCTCAGGCTTAAGATATGAATTCAGCTACATTAGACTAAATGTTGGTTATTTTCCACTTCCACACCTCGGAGTATGAAGTGGGTTTTTTCTCTGGATCTTGAATATGGAGATTATCCATCATTCAGTGACTAAACCATCAGCTTTTTTCTGTTTTTAAAGCCTTTGGACAAATGTTTCAGAACATTCACTTTGTGAATACTGGGAATGTCAGAGGTTAACAGTGACTTCCACTGACTTAATGAAAGCAATGAGGCCTTTTACTGCACTTCTCACGTCGGTATTTCCTTGTTGCACAGTCACAAAGAAACCACTGAATCAGGGTCAGTGCACTGGAGATACCTACAGATATGTATACATTATATATCACTGTGGTAACAGCAATGCCAGGAGTGCAAAAACCAAACTGATAGTATCACATTCTCCCATTTTGTGTTGTACCATGTTTTTAAAGCAGAGTAGTCTGTAGATGCTGTTTATTAAACATTATCTGGTTACTTACACATCTTATATTTTGACACATCACAAACAGTCACTGAGGCAAAGCTTGGACGTCACAGACTGGAAGTAAAGCCTGATATCACTTGCGGTTGATCAGTAATCCATGCTGGAGAAGCAAAAAACAAATGCTAACATGAACTTAAATGGTATCTGTGAGACATGTATTTTCCCTTCATGGCAGCAGCAAAACATCAGTGAAATCCATCTCAGGGAGAGGTGTCCGTCATGACATCTTCTTTTCATCTGAACTTATTTATCTTCACTCTCTATCTTGTTCTAAAGGGCTTGCATATACTTTATCGTATGCACCGTCTGCCTTCCTATTCCTTGTCACTTCATGTCTGTAGCATTACAGACTGGCTAATACAGGTGCAACTTAGCCCAGGGAATTGGAGAGAGAAATAGAAATGTTGTCCCTCTGGTATGAGGCATTTGAATGGACATGGCTATATTAGGAGCTGACTTTTCCAAAGATTCATCATATCAAGACAGACAAGATGTATCAGTGGATGTAGAGAGCCTGTGCTCAGTTAGGTACATTTTGAGAGGATGAATCCAGTCCTATGTATCTTCCAGCAACTTCTGGTCCACAACCAAAGCACAGAGATGTGCTCAAGGTTTGGTTTTGTGGATGGCAATGAGAAAAACCTCATGTAATGCAAAAAAAAAAAAAA